>CAMZMU010000110.1:18153268-18479972 GCA_947311845.1 Poa pratensis
GGGAGAGGTTGTAGTTGTTGTAGTAGCAGAACTTGGTGTCGGTGGAGTTGCACCGCGGGCACGGCCACTGCGCCGCCCTCTCCGCCTCCCCGGCCTTCTTCCCCGCGGCACCAACTCCTCCGCCGGACGACGGCGCCGGCGCCACTGACGCCATGATCCTCACATCCTCCTCCGACAGCTGATCCATAACGGTGATGTGAACCATGGCTAGTACTTTTAGGTAGACTGAGCTCGGGGACACTTGGTGGTAGTATGCAAGAAGAAGGCGCCGGGCGGGTGGGTGCCAATATGTAGCGGAGGCTGCCGGGTGTGGGGAGGAAGAAGACAAGCGAGGAGGCGAGGGGGTGGCGGTCTTGGCGCCGTGCAGGCAGAGGCAGGACATGTACAGGACACAGCATCTCTGGTGGCAATGGCAGGACAGGGCAGGCACAGGCAGCATCTCCAGTTTGAATAGGGGTTTGATCGAACTTGAGACTTCTATTCCCGGGAAGCGGACAAGGCAGCAGCGGCGGCAGAAGGATGTGCTTGTCCCTGGCCGGACCGTTCTGCCGACCGGCCAGTGCCCACTGGTGGACTGGTGGTGCTCCAGTCTGCATTGGCTAGCCCAACTCCAGTCAAAGCTGGGCTGAGTTTTGCTGCATGCAGCTGGCCGCGTCGCAACACTGACATCATCTTCACTGCACTGTTTGATTCCCTTCCTCCTCCGTCTCTCTCTAATAATAACTCTCTCCGCGCGTTGCATGCGATCTTACTACAATTATCTCCTTTTGCGTGTCCATACTGTCAAATGTCTTCTCTTGGATCTGTTCTCCGGATGGCACCCGCCGGGTTCGGGTACGGGTTTGGCACCCCCATACCCGTACCCGCCCCTTTTCCCCGCCCCGCCACCCGCCCCCATACCCGTCACCGGGTACAGATTTTCCCATACCCGCCACCCGCCGGTATGGGGGACCCGCCGGGTACCCGCGAGGCCGGCGAAGTTGCACATCGATCGCAGCGCGATGCAGGAGAGAGCGCCGATGCGGGAGCGGCGCATGAGTGGAGGCCGCCGGTAAGAGGAGGAGGCACGGCCGCACGGGCTCGAGACGACGGATGGGGATGGGATCGAATCGACGAACAGCAGGACGATGCAGGGCGACGGAGCAGGCGCCGCCGCGACGCAGGGGCGACGAAGCAGCGTGGGGCGCGGCCGCACGCGAGATCCGCCTGTGCCTGTCCTATCCACAGCGCCGCGGCGCCAGATCCGCCGGTGGCCGAGAGGAGGGAGCAGGCGAGCCGCGAGCAGCAGTGTGAGAGATGGGAAGAAGATAGAGCACGGTGCGGCGACGGCGGCGTGCGGGAGAGAAGATAGAGATTGGAAGAGGATAGAGAGGCGTGATGGAGTGTGCCTGTGTGGTTCCTGTGCGTGCGTACGGGTGGTGTGTGTGGCTGTGTGCTGTGCGGTGCGTGCGCGTGTGGCTGTGTGCTGTGTGTGTGGGGAGTAGTGTGCTTAGGTGAGACTGTGAGGCGGGTATGCGGGTCTGCGGGTATGGGTTTGGCACCCCCATACACAAAATGCAAACCCTAGAACTACACGTCGCCGCCGAAACCCTAGAACTACACAAAATTTGCTCCTCACCGGAGCCACGGGCGCGGCGGTGACGCAACGGTGGAGGATCTTCACTCCTCGTCGGAGACGAGGTCGATGACGGGCGGGAGCTGGCTGATGATCAGCGTCTGCTCCATGAGGACGTCGTCGAGCACCTCGTCGCGCTTGACCTTGGCGGCGAACTCCACCGCCTCGTGCTGGGACCACAGCACCGTCGCCGCCAGCGTGCGCTCGAGGTGGTCGTCGGGGATGAAGTCCTCCGGCCCGAGCATGACGCCGTAGTGCTCGGGGGCGTAGCCCTCCGGCGGAGGAGCACCCGGCGCGGCGGAAGAGCTGCTGGCGCCCGCGGAGGACGCGAAATTTCTCGTCGGAGACGGCGGAGCGCATGGCGGATTGCTCGCCGGAGGAGGTGCGGGATTGGGGATCGCAATCCGCAAATGCGGTGGGAAGCCAAATAAATAGGGGCACGCGGTGCGGATTCCCGGGCCACCGCAAAACGTTTGCGGGTCGACGCAAATATGCAGACGCTGGTCTGGCCCAAAAATTGCCTCAAAACCGCAAAGTCGCCGGAATTTTGCGGGTTCGGCCGTTTTGCGGGTACTGCTAGAGATGCTCTAAGAGCATCTCCAGTCGCGGCGCCCAAATGGCCGTCCAAAGGCCGTCCGGACGTGCCATTTGGGTACCCTCGATCCCCACTCGCGACGCCCAAACTAAAATAAATAAATTTAAACTTCGACGTATTTCATTCAAATTTTAGGAAAATTTACAGAGATTTGAACGAAATTTAAAAAAACTTAAAACTAAACCTAATCTAATGGCGCCCGTGGCGGCGCCTGAAGGCGGTGTAGGGGTGCTCGCCGCCGTCCTCCTCCTCCTTCACGTCGCCGCTGCTCCTGCGCCGCCGCTGCTCCACGCGCCGCCGTAGTCCTCCTCCTTGACGCGGCTCGGTCCTGGGCCGTCGTCGACGGTGAGGTCGAAGAAGGGCGCGCCCTTCTCCTTGGACGCGACGGCTCACTGGCCGCCCGCCGGCCGTGAAAACGAGGCGTCGCCACGCGGCACGCGCCTTTGACCACGACCGGGCGTGGCTGTGTCACTGCCAGGCGTGGCCCGCGCGTCGGAGGCGTGCGTTTCCTTCCGTCCGGGGCCGCCCCAAGCCTCCCAAGTTGAGGGCGTGGGCTGGGCGTGCCGGACACAAAACTGGGCCGTGCCAGACCGAATTCGCATTTGGGCGCCGCGAGTGGGCGCGATTTTATGTCCGGCACGCCCCAAACGGCTTTGGGCGGCCGTTTGGGCGCCCCGACTGGAGATGCTCTAAGGAGGAGGAAATTACAAAAACATACCACAATTGGGGCAGCAGTTCCGGGTCAGTACCAGTTGTGGTAATTTTTTCTAAAAACTACCAACATTGGGGTAATGACCACAGGCGGCGCTGATGGATCGTGTTAGGACGTCTGACAAGGCGGGGCCACTTTCGGAGCTGAGCTGGCGGTGACGTGGCGTAGATGGCCGTTTGAACCGCACCCGTATAGACCGGCCCGGTCGGAACCCTTTGACCGGTCGCGCTGGCCATGGAGCTCCTGCAGGACAACATCCCCATGGTGTCCCTCGCCGTCGCGGTCGCCGCGCTGTACGCGCGGGCATCGTCGTCGCTCCACCGTTCGGGCCTCCCGCGCCTCGTCGCCCTCCTGCCTCTGTTCCCGCTCCTCGCAGCCGCGCCGCTGGCATTCACTTCCTCCGCCATCGTCCGCGGCACCGCCGCCTTCTTCATCGCCTGGCTCTGCGCCTTCAAGGTCGCCCTGCTGGCCGCCGGACGTGGCCCGCTCGACCCCGCCCTCCTCGTGCTCACGTTCGTCTTCACCGCCTTGCTCCCTGTCAAGCTCCGACGCGCCGAAGCGTCCAAGACGAAGCCGGTGTCCCTCGTTTCTTGCGCCGTGAAGGTGGCCATCATAGCCGCCGCCCTCCGGCTCTACCAGTTCAGCACCCGGATGCACCTGTACGCGTGTCTCGCCCTGTACGGCGTCCACATGTACTGCTTCCTGGACCTCCTCCTCCCCTGCATCGCGGCCGCTGGCAGCGCGCTCGGCATGGAGATGGAGCCGCAGTTCAACCGCCCCTACCTGGCGTCGTCGCTGCGGGACTTCTGGGGCCGCCGGTGGAACCTCATGGTGTCGGCCATCCTCCGGCCGTCGGTGTACGACCCCGTGCGCGTGCGCCGGGAGCACCGCCGCCGTCCTGGCCACCTTCACCGTGTCCGGGCTGATGCACGAGGTCATGGTGTACTACCTCAGCCTACGGTGGCCACCCAACGGCGGGATGGCAATGTTCTTCTTTCTCCACCGCGTCTGCTGCGTCGTGGAGGGGTGGTGCGCGCGGCAGTGGGCGAGGAGGGGGTGGCCGGCGCCGCCGCGGGCCGTGGCGACGGTGCTGGTGGGGCTGTTCGTGGCGGCCACGGCGTTCTGGCTCTTCTTCCCGCCGCTCTTGAAGGACGGCGTCGAGGAAAAGCTGCTGGGGGAGTGGGCTGCGGTGGCGACCTTCTTCGGGGATGCCGGCGGGAACAGAGGCAGGAGGGCGACAAGGCGCGGGAGGCCCGGACGGAGGAGCGATGACGATGCCGGGGCGCGGTTCAAACGGCCGTTAACGGCCGTCTACGCCACGTCACCGCCAGCTCAGCTCCGACAGTGGCCCCGCCTCGTCAGACGTTCTAACACGCTCCATCAGCGCCGCCTGTGGTCATTACCCCAATGTTGATAGTTTTTAGAAAAAATTACCACAACTGGTACTGACCCGCAACTGCTGCCCCAATTGTGATATGTTTTTGTAATTTCCTCCTAGGACTGTGGTTCATCGGTCTTCACCGAGACTCTGACCTGTGCGTGAAATTGATGTATTCCGTTTCCGTTGATGACACTGACATGGTTTACTGACCGATTTGATGCGAAGTCTGCGCCCTAGTCCATACCGCTGCTAGGCAGCCAGAGCTAGCTAGCCTCCTTGGTCCAACCGTCCTGTACCCATCATCGACAGTAACCAGGGAGTTTTTTTTTTGTCTTAGCCACTTTCCTTAGTAAAATTTCAACCAAATTTGGCCCCTCCAAAATAACGTCATCCTAAACTGTACTTTTGACCGACCAAGTAAAAGTCATTTCAAACGGCGTATCAGATTCTCAGTGGCTTCGAGAACACTAGTGGAAAACGGACGGTAGTCCCGATTCCAGAGGTCCTCTAGTCCCGGTTAGGCAACCGGGACTAACAAAGCGGGACTAAAGCCCCCACCTCTTTAGTCCCGGTTGCTTACGAACCGGGACTAGAGGCCTACCCACGTGGCCACGGCGCAGACCGTGCGGGCTCGGAACCTACGAACCGGGACTAGTGTGTTTACGTTTTTTTTTCTTTCGATTAATTTTCTGGATTTAGGGTTTTAGGAGGGGTTTAGGGGTTTCGGATGGTTTCCATCGTACGGGATCATGTCGATGCGCCAAAAACACGAAGATGAAGTTGATGCATATATATTTAACACATACAAATTACATGAAGATCACGTTGATGACACAAACAAATTAAGTAGTACATGAAGATCAAGTTTTCCCGGTTCCAGGTACTTAATTACATGCAGATCAGTATTACATGGAGGCATACTAATTTTATTATAGTAGTACTCTCCTGTATCAGGTATGACCTCCGCAAGGTAAAATCCCGCCAATTCCTCCGCAATTGCTTTGAAGCGGGCCTCTAATGGTAGCTTGCTGCGCTTTCTTGCCAACTTTAAAAGAATAAGATCAAAATAAATACATGAGTTTGTGTGTATACATATATATATCAAATGAATGAAACTCAGCACAACTGATGGTAAAACAATAACGCTGTGAATAATGTTTACGTACTTCTTTACTTCTTTTGCCCTCGAATTTCTCGCAGGTCAGAACGTGTATGTACTCGCAAACGAAGTATCCACAGAAATCAGTTCCCTGTGGCTGTTCGCGCAAGACTATACAAGAATAGAATTCAATCAAATAATAATCAAGTATGATAATGGTGCGTGGACCTAGGTAGTACTACTTACATTGTTCAGACGCCATATCAGCTTGTCTTTCCATTGACCGGGTTCTTCCTTGATGAACTCTTTCCAAACGCTGCCCGACAAATAAAATTAACAAAGGAGTTATTAATGACTTGATATCAGGAAATGAACGAAAGAGGCGATAAGAAATGAAATTACTTTTCGAGCATTGTAAAACATGTCTTGTATTCTAGAGGACTTTTCCTTAATGAGTCAAGGACATGAATTTCTCCATCGTGAATTTTAATGACGAGAAGAATATAGTGGAACCTGCACACGTTTATATACACAGTCATGCATAACTCATCAGTTAAACTTAACATCGGGTGAGCAAAATAGAATGTGTAGAAGAGACAGTAACACTCACTTGAAGTTGTAAGCCCAAAATATAGTCTTTTTGTCACGGTGTTGCTTGAAATACCTTAGCAAATCCCCGGTGTGTCCTTGTTATAAGGGATTTTCTATGGTGACTTGATGAAGTTTATCCGGGTCAATGAACCCAAAGTCCTTGTTTTTTTGCCTTTTCAATTCGAGCATCTTCATTCTGCAAAATATAGCGCACAAAAGATTATAGTGAGGATAATTACAGACAATGAACGAGCTGAGGTAAAGACTTAAATTACAGAAATAAATCACTTACAGACAATAGGAACTGAGGATAGATTTGTCGAGGGCCCGGATATTGTATAACTGAAAAAGTTCGCTAAACTCAACGGACACAGCGTATTCTTGGCAGTAGTGCTCTTCCTTAACTCCCACCATGAGACTGATATTCCCCGCATTTGCGGCTTTCTTGTACCAGGTATGCAACGCACGCATTTTTGTTGATAACCTGCCGTCGACCAAATTTTCCCCGGGAACATATTGTTTTGCTAGATCAGCGACGGCGTAATCGGTTGACGAACCTATTTGTTGTGGAGTACATTGCGCGGCCGCGGCAATACGATGTATTTCTTGTTCGTCAAACACCTTGAGCGGGGGGACCGATTGTGCATCTTGTTCTCCGAGCTGGGGAACTTGTTTACCTTTTTTCGGCGGCGGGAGCTCCATCAGATCGTCATATGACTTGTCAATAGAACGCTCATAGTCTGATGGCGGCGCTGGTGGAGGGTTATATAGGTTATCGATGGTTCGATGACAGAGCTCCGAGCGCAGCCGGCGGTAAATTTTGGCTCGGGCACTTTCGGTGCAAAGAATGCTGTATTATAGGCCTTCACGGCGGCGGCGTTTTCCTCGACAGTTTTATCACAAGGTAACTTCTCAGGAGGCGGCGGTGTTTTCTGCTTTCTAGGTCCCCTCCTAATCGGCGAACCGACCTTGCGCTTCCTCGGGAGAAACTTAACGGGCAATTCCTCACGCGGCGGAGATCGAGATGGACTCGCGCTCATGACGTCCCTGTCTAGGAGTGATGGGCTTTGCTGATGAGGTGGACTGCTACAAGGAGGAGTCGATGGCCTTGACAAGAAGATGTATTTCTTGTTCCACAGGGCAAAACCACGCTTGACTTCTCCCAATGTCGCCTCACCGTCACCTCCAGGAATCTCAAGAGACAATGTTTCAAATCCCGGCATAATTTCATCCACCCCGACACGAGCATAGCCAGCTGGAATGTCACCATTATGGTAGCTTGCTTCGGGTTCATTTGGTAAAGCATAGCCGACTGCCACCTTCATGGATATGTTCCTCATTGGCGTATGTAGCTCACATTCTGTCCTCTCCGTGACATCATCCACGGCGTAGTGAGCATCGACTTGTAGTTGCGTGGAACCCACACTGCTTCTAAGCTGAGATCGGTCGGCATTGGCTTGAGGATCTTCTAGCTGCTGCTGAGACGGCCTTTGCTGAGTAAGTGACTCCATGAGCTGCTGCACCTTGAGTTCCAATTCCGATAACCGGTCTTCACCCTTCTTCTTCTTTCTTGCACGGTTCTATAACTACAGCGCACTCCGGAAACCCAGTCTTCACGGTGACACCGCCGGGACAGCCTCGTAATCGTCCAACGTGTTCAGGATTACCCAGGGCCCGTGTCAGCTCGTCGTCCTCTCTATCGGGTTTGTACACACCCCGGCGAGCTTCATCTATTGCAAGTATAAGCTTCGGGATGATTGTTTCTACTTTTTTCTTCCATCTTCCGTGTGCAACAATCAGCCCTGTTTCCTCGTCCAACACTGCACCATGCGCGAACATCCAGAATTTGGACCTCTCGGGCCAGTCCATTGTCTGTGGAGTGATCCCTTTAGCAAGCAGTCTGTCTTCAGCGGCTAACCACGTAGGAATGGCGGACCTGTAGCCACCTGTCCCCAACCTATGGTGGTATATCTTCTTCGCAGCATTTGCCTTATTTTTGACCGATCGGGCCACAGCCGTAGACGATTTCTTATACGCCTTAAACGCGGGCCAGTAATCTTGTATCTTCACTAGTGTTCCAGTTCCGGAATTTCCACTGAAATCTGGATCTTCTTTTTCATATTTTTTCCATATTGTTTTCTTCCAGTTCCGGAATTGTTCGGCCATCTTCGAGAGAGTCCACTGCTTGAGTTTCTCCTTCTTGATTTCAGAGACATCTTCCGGGAGGTTAAAATGTGACAAGAGTGTGTCATATACCAAATCTTTTGTAATCTTGTGGACATAGCAGGGGTCATCGTCGTTTGCGGCCGCCGGCTTATGCCATTCTTGTATGGTGATCGGGAGCATGTCCCTAACAATAGCTCCAGCTTGATTTATAAATTTACGGCGGTTCTCTTTGGGTTCCAGCGGCTCGCCGTTATCAGCAATTACATAGATCGGTAACTTTGGATCATCGCTCGTCATCCTTTTCGTGCTGCCTCGAGGAGCTCCCTTTTTAGCAGATTTGCTCGATCCGGAGGGCTAAAAGAAAAATAATGCGTTAATAAGTGCAATACAAATCAATTAATGAATCTAGTGATCAACAAAATAGCCTTAATATATATACCTCGTCGGCTCTTCTTTCTTCGGACTCAATTCCCTCACCAGAGTCCATCAGAAATTGTGAGGTGAAATCCTCATCATCTTCTCCACCGGCATCGGTTCCACCGCCGACATCTTCTCCACCGGCATCTTCTCCATCGGGATCATATCTATTGGCATCCTCATATATCCCTCGCATAATTTCGTCTTCATTCTCCTCGTCTCGCACATAGTTAGGATCCATAGCTCAATGTCCCTGCAATCAATAAAATTTGCATCTATAAAATTGCTACACAAAAATTTGCTAAATTTTCTAACTTTGCTAACTTATCAAATTTGCAATCAATAAAATTTGCATCTATAACATTGCTACACAAAAATTTGCTAAATTTTCTAACTTTGCTAACTTATCAAATTTGCAATCTATAAATTTTGCTTCTATAACATTGCTACACAAAAATTTGCTAAATTTTCTAACTTTGCTAACTTATCAAATTTGCAATCTATAAAATTTGCATCTATAAATTTGCATATATAAAATTTGCTACTATAAAATTGCATATATAAAATTGCATCTATAAAATTGCATCTATAAATTGCAATCTATAAAATTTGCATCTATAAATTTGCATCTATAAAATTGCTACTATAAAATTGGTGGTTCAAATTTGCGGTTGAAATTTGATCAAGTCCTAAAACTGAATTTTCTGAAAACTACCGAATTAGATTTGGTTCAAATTGGTGGTTAAAATTTGCGTCTATATGGTTCAAATTGCCACGGCCAGGGGAGGGGCACGGCAGGGGAGGCAGCAGGGGAGGGGCACGGCCACGGCCCCCAGCATGGCCACGGACAGCACGGGGGCACGGATGCACGGCGGCGGAGCGGCGAGGCAGGGGAGGGGCACGACAGGGGAGCGGCGAGGCAGGGGAGGGGCAGGGGAGGGGCGAGGCAGGGGAGGGGCACCTACCTCTGGCGGCGGCGGCACGGGGGCACGGCGGCGGAGCGGCAGATCGAGACGGCGCGGCGGAGCAGGGCTTCGCCGTCGGCGGCGTCGAGGCGGAAGAGCAAGTCGATTTGGGGAGAATGCGAAAATTTTCGGCCACGGCCAAGCAAATCGCCGCGAAACTGACTTTTAGTCGCGGTTCCAGCCACGAACCGCGACTAAAGACCCTTTAGTCGCGGTTCGTGGCTGGAACCGCGACTAAAGGTCGAATTTGGACCGCCCAAAATTTGCGCGCCAAGCCCACACCTTTTAGTCGTGGTTCATGGCTGGAACCGCGACTAAAGGTCTTTTTTTCTGTTTTCTGTTTTCTTTTTTGTTTCCTTTTCCTTTTTTCTGTTTTCTTTCCTATTTATTGATTTAATCGTCCAAATCAGCTCAAATTAGTCCCTAAAAATTGTCAATCAACAACTTATGTACATCTTTCATAATTTTTTTCCTAGTTTCTTTTATATACTTTGATTTACTTTTTTTCTATTTTGTTTTATATAATTTGATTTAAAGGTGCCAAACTGATTTTTTAAATTTATTTGACCCGGTTGATAACACTAAGACTGTGCACGGTTAACCGAAAACCGAGAAACCGAACCGAATTTGTAATAATCATCTCTTTATTTTAAAAACATCCTTAACAACATCCCACACAGTTACATAAAATGATACATTATTACACATCACTAACTGTTACATTACTACATAAACGGACTTTCTGGATCGGAGGCCGTAGGATTAGGGGGAACGGCGGGAGGAGCCAGCCCCGTTCGCGACACGTTCTGGTTCTCGCGCGCACGTTTGCGGCGTAGGGCAAGATCCATGGAGGATGAGTCTTTCAGTGCCCAAGCCAGCTCGGAAGCCTCATTCGCCTTGAGCTGGCAGGAAGTCCTGGCTCGCTGGACACGGTCATCGCCGACGGACTGCAAGGAGGCTTCAATGGCCTCCTGCATCTGCGGCCCGCCGCCCTCTTCCCCATGGTCGCTCCAGTCGAAGTCGTCGTCGTCCTCCTCCTCGTCGGGAGGTGCGGCGGTGGCTGGTGGAGGTGCGGCGGATCCTCACGCCACCCCTGCGGTGTACGCATCCTCGTCGGGGACAGGGACGTCGTAATCTTCTGACATGGCTGTCTTGTCCTCCACTCCCACGATGTTTCTTTTACCTGAAAGAACTATGTGGCGCTTTGGCTCATCGTATGATGTATTCGCTTGCTTATCTTTTCTTTTTTTGTAGGGTAGACATGTCCTTCACATAGAAAACCTGAGCCACTTCACTGGCTAGGACGAATGGTTCGTTCTCGTACTCAAGATTCTTGAGATCCACTGTAGTCATTCCGTACCGTGGGTCTACCTCTACCCCGCCTTCTAGGTTGAACCATTTGCACTTGAACAAAGGGACCTTAAAAGAAGGTCCATAGTCAAGTTCCCATATCTGCTCTATGTAACCATAATATGTTTCCTTTTGCCCATTGCAGTTTGTTGCATCAAAGCGGACACCACTGTTTTGGTTGGTGCTCTTTTTATCTTGGTCGACCGTGTAAAATGTATTTCCATTTATCTCGTACCCTTGAAAAGTCAATATAGTCGAAGATGGTTGCTTGGCCAACAAGTATAGCTGTTCTCCAACATTGGTGTCATTAATGAGACGTCTTTGTAACCAACCGCCGAAAGTCTTCATGTGTTCTCCATCAATACAATCTTCAGGTTGCTCCGGTATTTGGAGCGTAAAATATTCCTGTGTTCCTCGATATACGGAGCCACCAAGCTGGAATTATGTAGAACTGTGTAGTGTGCTCGAGTGAAAGAATTCCCGTCTTGACATAGTGTTGCTTTTTTTCCTAGCGTGCCTTTTCCACGCAGTCTCCCCTCATGGCGCGATTGAGGAACACCAATCGGCTTTAGATCAGGAATAAAGTCAACACAAAACTCAATGACCTCCTCCGTTCCATAGCCCTTGGAGATGCTTCCTTCTGGCCTAGCACGGTTATGAACGTATTTCTTTAAGACTCCCATGAACCTCTCAAAGGGGAACATGTTGTGTAGAAATACAGGACCGAGAACGAGAATCTCTTCGACTAGGTGAACTATGAGGTGCGTCATAATATTGAAGAAGGTTGGTGGGAACACCAACTCGAAGCTGACAAGACATTGGACCACATCCTTCTGTAAACTTGGTAGAGTTAGTGGATTGATCACCTTCTGAGAAATTGCATTGAGGAATGCACATAGCTTCACAATGGGTACTCGAACATTTTCTGGTAGAAGCCCCCTCAATGCAACCGGAAGTAATTGTGTCATAATCACGTGGCAGTCATGAGACTTTAGGTTTTGAAATTTTAGCTCTGCCATGTTTATTATTCCCTTTATATTCGACGAGAAGCCAGATGGAACCTTCATACTGCGAAGACATTCAAAAAATATTTTCTTCTCTTCTTTCGTAAGAGCGTAGCTCGCAGGACCTTGATGATTCTCTGAATGAGCGCTCTCGTTCCATCATACGTTGATGGGCCTGCCTTGCTTCCGGTGTATCTTTTGACTTCCCATACACGCCCAAGAAGTTTAGCAGGTTCAAGCAAAGATTTTTTGTCACATGCATCACGTCGATTGCAGAGTGAACCTCTAGCATTATCCAATAGGGCAGCTCCCAAAATATAGATTTCTTCTTCCACATGGGTACGTGGTTGAGAGCGTCATTCGGAACAGATAGACCGCCAGGACCCTTCCCAAAGATTACTTTTAAATCCTTGACCATATCATGTATAACAGAACTAGAAGGGCGGGTAGGCTTCGGCCGACGATCTGCCTCACCTTTGAAATGTTTGCCTTTCTTTCTTAAGGGATGGTTGGGTACAAGAAATCGACGATGGCCCAGGTACACATTCTTGTTACCTAAATGTATACTTTCAGTCTCACCTAAACAGTGCGTGCATGCATTGTATCCCTTGTTTGACTGTCCTGAAATGTTACTAAGAGCAGGCCAATCATTGATGGTTACAAACAACAGCGCTCGTAGGTCAAATTCCTCTTGTTTGTGCTCATCCCACACACGCACACCTTCTTCACGCCACAACTGTAAAAGTTCTTCAACCAATGGCCTCAGGTACACATCAATGTCGTTGCCAGGTTGCTTCGGGCCTTGGATGAGCACTGGCATCATAATGAACTTCCGCTTCATGCACAGCCAAGGAGGAAGGTTATAGATACATAGAGTCACAGGCCAAGTGCTATGACTGGAGCTCTGCTCTCCAAAAGGATTAAAGCCATCTGTACTTAGACCAAATCTTAAGTTCCTTGCGTCATCTGAAAATGTCGGGAACTCTCTGTCGATTTTTCTCCACTGGACCCATCAGCGGGGTGTCTCAACATCAAGTCTTTCTTACGGTCTTCTTTGTGCCATCGCAACAACTTGGCATGCTCTTTGTTTTGAAACAAACGTTTCAACCGTGGTATTATAGGAGCATACCACATCACCTTGGCAGGAACCCTCTTCCTTGGACAACCGTGCTCGCCCTCAACATCACCAGGGTCATCTCGCCCAATCTTATACCGCAATGCACCGCATACAGGACAAGCATTCAAATTTTCGTACTCACCGCGGTAGAGGATGCAGTCATTAATGCATGCATGTATCTTCTGCACCTCTAATCCTAGAGGGCAGACCACCTTCTTTGCTTCGTACGTACTAGAGGGCAATTCGTTATCCTTTGGAAGCATCTTCTTAAATATTTTCAGCAAATTTTCAAATCCCTTGTCAGAAGTACCATTCTCTGCCTTCCATTGTAGCAATTCCAGTGTGCTACCCAACTTTTTCTGGCCATTTTCGCAATTTGGATACAGCAATTTGGTGTGATCAGCTAACATGCGCTCCAACTTCAACCTCTCGTTTTCACTTCCACAGTCCATTTGTGCATCACGAATGGCCCGACGAAGATCATCGTCGGGCTCATCAACAATGGGATCTTCTTCAACTGTCTTCTTCAACTTCGAACATAGGATAGTTGTCATTATCCTCTTCTTCATTGTCTTCCATTATAACCCCTCTTTCTCCGTGCTTGGTCCAACAATAATAACCAGGCATGAAACCATTCTGCAACAGGTGGACGTGAAGGACTTTTGAGTTAGAGTGATCACTCATATTCTTACAGACACTGCATGGACAACATATAAAACCATTCGTCCGCTTGTTTGTCTCAGCCACACGGAGAAAATCATGCATGCCATTAATGAACTCGGGACAGCGTCGGTCACCGTACATCCATTGCCGTCTCATCTGCATTATATAAGTATATCAAAAACCATTATATATATACTACATCGATCATGAATAGATAAGTGACCAAATTAATTAATACAAGTTCATCAAGCAAAGTAGAGTAGTGACCAAATCTAATACATAGTTCTCATAAACATACATTAATTGAAACTAACATACAACTATCTAAAGAATTTAAATCCAACAACAAATGCGATCAGAATCGCAACTAAGGTAATTATTGAACCAACAGCATAATGATACCAAGCCTCTTGACTAATGGCATATTTTCTAATCTTTTTAAGCTTCAAGCGCATTGCATTCATCTTGATCTCGTGATCCAAGCGCATTGCCTCCATCTTGATCTCGTGATCATCGACGACGTCGGCAAACTTGAACTCCAATTTCATCTTCTCTTCTAAGCATTGGAGACGAAGATCTTCACTTCTTTTCAATTTTTCTTTCAAATCATTGTTTTCTTTTTCAAAAAACTCGATAATAGGGTCGGTTGGAATTTCCGGTTCAACTACCTCCTAGATAAAAATATATCTATGTCAAGTTGGTCGGCATGATTGTGATAAACACGAAACGAAACAAATATAGTTATAACAAACAATCATACCACATCCGAATAATAGAGCGGACGAGAGCCGGTGTGGACAGATGTCAAAACCATGACACTATATATAACAATTATACAACTAATAAAATTATACAAATAATAATTATGCTTCTAAATCATACACCTAAGATTTTTTAGAATAAAAATAGAAAAAGAGGCTCACCGAGGTGGTGCCGGTGACGGGACGGCGGGGCGATCGACGACGGAGACGGGACGACACTAAAACACACAAATCATAATTTAGTTTGAGCTCAAATTGCATATAAAACAAATGAAATCACTAACTTAGTCATTTCATCAAACACCTAGCTAGCACTACAAATATGAAATGAGCTAAATGAGCTAAATAAGCAACGAAACGAGCGCCGGAAGAAAGGATGAAGCTGTGCTAACCCTTGGATAGATGGGGCGCCGTCAATCTTGACAAATGATGAACAAAATGAGGACGAACTCGACCTCGGGAGGGAAATGGAGAGAAAATGGAGATGAAACTCGAGCTGGAAAAATGAAGCTGGCTGGCTCGGGGTGGAAGATGATGTAGGAAGAACTTTAGTCCCGGTTCCAGTCAAGAACCGAGACTAAAGGACCACCTTTGGTCCCGGTTCCAGCCTAGAACCGGGACTAAAGGTTCTCGCGTGGTCCCGGCCTCTGCATCAGCATGTGGTGGACCTTTAGTCCCGGTTCTTGTCTGGAACCGGGACTAAAGGTCCCTCACGAACCGGGACGGGGGCTGTAGCCGTTGGAAAAGGGAAAATCGAACCCACTAGTACCGGTTCCTTAGGGAACCGGTACTAAAGGTCGAATCCTTTTGCCCTTTTTCCACTAGTGGAATGTCAAAAACGCCCACGCGAATGGCTCATTGGAATCTCAAAGGTTTCGAGAATGTAAAAAAAAACATCAACGTGAATGCCGTATTATGTGCCCGTGGAGAGTCTCTGAGAATTTAAAAAATACCATTTCAAATGGCTTATTTCAAATTACTTAATAGATTTTGCATTTTGCATTTTCAAATAAGCCAAAGTGGATGGCGTGACTATGTTGAAAAAGCCATGGTGAAAGGCGGTTTTGTAAGAATCAGATCTGTTTTAAAGTTTTCTGATTGACCACAAGTGGCTAAACGTTTGGCAAAAGACCATTTAGGGCAACTCCAACGGGAAGAACTGAACGGACACAAAATATGTCCCTTTTTTGTCTGTACGGGTCCCTTGCGGACGGGCGGACACACACATCCGGCTTGTGCACTTAGAGCATCTCCACCGGGGCCTCCAAATTCGTGTCCGGTACCCCCAATTGAGGCCCAATTGGGGGGGTGTCAAACTAAAACTTAAAATAGAAACTTAAACGAAAGCCTAATCTAAACGCCGCCGCTCGGGCCAGCCTCGCCGTCGTGTGCGGCCTTCTGGTGGGCTAAGCGGGAGCGCACACGCCTCTCCTGCCGGAGCTGACTCGCCACCCGGCGCATGGCATCCCTGTGCTCAGCCTGCGCCTGCCTCACGTGAGCTTGCCTCCCCGCACACATCTGGTTCAGCTCCTCGTGCGCCTCCCTCTCGGCGCGCGCCTGGGAGGCTGCATCCGCCAGCTCCGCTGCCTGGGCGATGAGCTGCTGCTATGTGGGCTTCTCCGCCTGGGCGTTGAGCTGCTCGTACACTGCCCGCTCGGCGACCATGAAGGCGCAGCACCGCTCGTCGCGCTCCGCGCTCAGGATGGAGGCCTGCATGATTGCGGCCTCCACGGCGTTCCCAGCCTCCTCCTAGCCAAGCCTGACCTGGCGGCTAGCCTGCTCGTTGCGCCAGCTCTCGAATGAGCTGCGGCAACCACCTGGTCAGGCCACAGCGGCGGCGGGAGCGCCTGCTGTGGCGCTTGCTGCGGCGGCGGCGGCACCTCGTCGAGCTCTGGCGGCGGCTCCTGGCCGGGGTACGGGTCCAGCACCGGCTCCTGCTCGTCGACGTCGACATCGTCCACATCCGCCCAGTCGAACGGATGTTCATCGGCGGCGGCAGCATCCTCCTGCGCTGTGCCGTGAGCACGTCGTGCTGCCTGGGTGAGCGTGGCCCATGAGGTGGCGAGGCGGTGAGGCATGGCTATGCTCTGGGCGAGCGTCGGTACTGATGTGGCGAAATGGCTGCACGGCGGTGGCCTCTTTATAGTCGGCCAAGGTCGAGGCGGGAAACCGAGGCGGGAAGCGGTGGCTCAGGGCGGGAAACGCCGGGTGGGTGAGCACACGTCGCGTCGGAGTTAATGGCGGCGACACGTCTCCGCCACTGCGGCGCTTGGGAAGCCGAAAAGGCTGGGCGCTCAGCAGGCGCCGCCGTAAATGTGAGGCGTGCGGGAGACACATCGTCGTCCCGTCCCTTCGTCGCCTGCGGAAACGCGTCGCCATTAACGCGGGCGGAACGGCCTCCTGCACGGCGCCTTAAGCCCATGGCCAGGCGGGCACTGTCTCTATGACGGGCGGGCCACCTCTTGGAGGCCCTTTCGGGGGTGCCGGACACGATTTCGCTCGGGGCGACTCTTTGGGGGGGGGGGGTTGCCGCTGGTGGGCGATTTTTGCATCCGGACCCCAATTGGGCTTTGGGGGGTCATTTGGAGGCCCCCGGTGGAGATGCTCTTAGCGATGTTAACATTTGGATAGAACTTGTCCATTTTTGTTTTCCTTTTCATTTTATCTCAACTAAATTTTATGAAAATTAACATACAAATCAAACACTACAAAATCAAGACATGTGCATTAGCTAGCTTTGTTAAAAAATAAAGTTACAAACATCATATCTCGCCTTGGTTAATTTTTTCTGCAAGAGATCAACTATGATTTTTTGTGGCTATTGTCCTCCATATGCCATGGCTATGGCCACAGAAGACGCACTCGAGAGATACACTCATAGGATTTTAAGTGGCTATTGTCCCTATGTGCTATATATGGGCTATGGCCATCCCCGAAAGAGACGGATAGGAGCGGATAACGGACACGCAAACCGGCACAAATTTGGAGCGGAAATGAGTCGACATCGGACATGGTGTCCGTTTGGATCACACCGTTGGATCATTTGTTGTACCCGTGGACACGCGCGGACGAAATGGTTTTTTCGGTTGGAGCTGCCCTTAGGGCCAAAGATACAGTAACTAGATGTTTAATTAAGGCCTATTTGATTGGCAGGATAGAAAAAACAAACGCTTGAAATGTCATGTCCACTTCAATCCTACATGATTTCACATGAACCAAAGTTTTGATTCCATCACAAAAAAAACAAAATATTTTAAAGAAGAGTTACGAGTGGATGTTAGATTTCCTATGAACACTAGTACTCCCTCCGTCCGGAAATAGATGTCTTAGATTTGTCTAAATTTGGATCAATGTACACACTAAAACATGTCGAGATACATCCGTATTTAGACAAACATAAGTCATCTATTTCCGAGAGGGGGAGTACAAAAGTTTTTTTTTTGATTTTTAGGAAAAAATCCTGTGAGATTCAATACTATGAATTGAACAACCAAAATAGGAAAAATTCCTAAGGATGGAATCAAAGAGAACCTTAATTTTTTTATTTTTTTTTATTTAGAGCAACCGGCAGGAGCACTGCCTCTTCATATAGATAGAAAGAAGTAAAACCACATTGTACACGGGAGTGTACACAGATGGCATGTTTTTGTTAGGTGGTAAAACATGCCAAAAACCACGATGCTCTAAAAAAAAATCAAAAACTAATCCGGGTCTGGCGGGGGGGCCGGTGTGTATGCGGCGAAGGCGCGACCCCGCTGCAGAATGTCTTCCCAAGCAAGGGTGGCGACCTCCACAAAAGTCATGCGTTTTCCGGTGAAAATGCGCCTGTTTCGCTCCTTCCAAACGTTCCAGAGAATGTAAAGCAGGCGGCCACTAGTCCGCTTCTGGATCTTCTTTGGCTTTCCGGAGATCATGCTATCCCACCACTCCGAGATAGACGTGAAGCTGGGCCCCTGCGCCTGGTTGTTGATACCATCCCAAGAGTTCACCAGGTTTCCCACGGCGATGGAGAAGGGGCAGTCTTTGCAGAGATGGATCGTAGTTTCAGGCGCGCCGAGGCAAAGCTGACAGCTGGGGTCGTGTGGCCATCCCCTGATAGCGAGCATGTCCGCCGTCAAGAGCTTCCCGTGGATGGCCAGCCAAGCAAAGAGCTTGCACTTTGGTTCGGCATCAGCAGTCCAAATCTTGCCAGCTTCAAACTTAGGGAAAGATCCGTGGAATTGCGCTCTGTAGGCGGAGCTAGTGCTGTAGACCCCATCATCAGTCAGAGTCCACGAGATGTCGTCCGGCAAATCCGGCGTGAGGATAGTGGTGGTAACCGTGTCCCAAATCTCGATGAACTGAGTAAGCTGAATGGGGTTGCTGAGGCGAGCGATGGAGCGAATCCAGTTGTCGTCCTGCATTTCTTTTGCGACGGAGCGGTTCTTTCGTGTCGCAATCTTGAACAAGTCAGGGGCCCATAGCCGCAGCGGTCCTTGCCGCACCAGTTGTCTTTCCAGAATGAAGCCTTTTCTCCGTTGCCGAGGGTGATTTTGGTGGAAGCCCTGAATAAGTCCATGTCCTTGTCGTCGCAGGGCAAAGTGGAGCCGTACCAGGGGCGCCCCGAGTCCTTCCACTGCAGCCAAGGCCAGCGAAGACGAAGAGCCCTTCCTTGCTTCTCAAGATCAGGCATCCCAAGTCCGCCCCACTCTTTGGGGCGGCAGACCGTCTTCCAGTTAACCAAAGCATGCCCTCCAGCGGCATGCTCTCCCTCGTCCCCAAAGAGAACCTTAATGGTCGTGGTATTCAGATGGATTGTAATTTCACTGGTAGAGTACAGTAATGGTGCAAATAACCACTGAGATTCACAGTGGCCTGCCTGCCTGCCTGCCGGGACCCCGAGACCGAGGGATGCCGCAGAGGCGTGTCGCGGCAGCAGGCCGGCAACGCAGCCACAACACACAGATGGCTGACAGCGTACGTAGGTCTCTGCGTTTTGCGAGGTGATCACTGCAGCAGCTGGCCGGTCTGTGTAGGATCAGGCGGGGTTTGTTTGGAGTGGGCAATTGCTACGGCCCGGCTGCTGCATATTGCATTGTTTGTCTCCTTGCGTCCAACTGCAGACTGCAGTGGTACTCGTACTAGCCTCTGCCACCGCCACCGCCACCGCCACAGGAGGCCAAGCCGGGACCAGAAGCAGCCACAACCAACGGCCTCCTCCACCAGTCGTCCTGCAGCGCCGCAGTTTGTTGGTTTACCTCTCGTCACCTCGACGTACTACTTCCGTTCACCGTCAAATTCTCAATTTGAAAACTGGGATGAATCACTTTCATTCGGACTGATCCGTCAGTACTAAACTATCGGATCATGCGGGAAGAAAATGGGTTTGCTATTTCTGTTACGAGTTAACACAGAGACCACCCATTCAGCCTTCATTTTTTAGAAAAGGGAGCATCGCCCCAGCCTTCATGATTTGTGCAAATGTGGGAGTCTTCAAACGACTCTTCATGTACGCAAGAATTACTCCTATCATCAAGATAGTGTGTGTTTTGGTCTTCAGCTCGTCGTCACACAACAAATATTTTTCAGCGGCGCCACTTGAGTTTCTTGCATCAAGCAAGTGTATGCGTGTTGATTTATTCAGTTGATTTTGTCTTCAACCGTTGTCTTCCTGTGATCGTCAAGCATGCCTGATGTGTTAGTAGCTGGCGTATGTTCCCTGAGTCGTTTTGACGGGTCGTTTTCAAGGCTGTCAATCCATCTCAGTGTAGTTGTTACTACAGTTAAAGGTTGTGTGGAGCTGGTGTTGCTGAAGCATTTCATATGTCGAAGCAGTTCATCAAGTTTTCGTTTGTTCAGCATTGCATCTTGTTTTTATATGTGAGCATTACTTTTGGTTTCTCTAGGAGATTTGTGTGCTGACGTTGTTTCTTGGTCACCATGTACCCTTGAATTATTCTCTTCAATCTTCACTTGATCCGTGTGAGTTTTGTTTAAGATGATTGTGGGTAAACCAACCAAAAGTCAGGACTATTTTCCAGTACGTACTAGATGCACTTTCATACATGCTTTTGGGGTCCTCTCTTATGTAGGGGGCGAATGGCCATGGGGAGAATGATGGGTTAGTTGACTCAATTTGCTTTTCCTTAGGGTGTATTTCACTTTTTATCTCATATTTATGTATCTGTGACACTTATTATTCCATTTAGTGTGAATTCCATCAAAAGACTCTAACTAAAATAAATCGAACATGGTTATTTTAGTATTCGAATGTATTGTTACATAATCCCGACGTGTTAGGCTGATGTGGCACGAAAAATTATGTAAAGCTTGGAGGGCATCATTGGTGATCATATTCAGCCTTCTCTTGTCAATTTGTTCCATTTTTCATTGTCGTCCTCACATTTTCATATCTCAATGTTCATCTTACACCTTAACCAATGAACATTCATGAGAAAAAGAAGGTCTAAACTTTAGTTTTTAAGATAGGTAATATATACAAATTTAAATAGGATGGGATAACTAATGTCACAAATGTATAACTAGGGGTAAAAATAGGATTCACACTCTTTTTCGTATGCAGTAGCTTCTACGTAAGAACACTACTGGGGTTTCTGTAATGAAAATCAGAGGGAATCCCCTCTTTTTGGGAAAACATATTTCGTGAACTATAATTTCCGCATTTATTTGCTTCGCGGTATATTTACCTCTAGTCCTCTATGCAGGCCCAGTGAGTTTCCCCCGATCGAGCGCCACACGTTTTCAGTGCAGTCGCAACGCCCTTCTTCGGCCCACGGGCCACGCAAGCGGCCTGCAAATCAAAACTTCGTGATGGGCCAAAAAGAGGCCGATGATTTTATACGCATCGGGCTGTATACAAACATATACTCGGGAGGTCCTTTGTATCGCCCGTTAGCGGCGCTTTAGCCCCGCGCCGCCTACGCAATTCCGTAACTGGGCCGGCCCAAACTGTTTGCGCGCGAAATTTTCGACTGTTTGTTCCTTCGTTCCATTGTACCTGTCTTTTTCCTTCGCGTTTCTCAAATCTGAACAAAAATACGAAAAATAATTTAAACCTATTTTTAACAAGAATATTTTTTTAATCTGAATATTTTGAAAATATGAAAAAAAAAATCTAAACCATTTTTGTTAGTGTTTTTTTGACCATTTTCAAATTTGGAACAATTCTAAAAAATGATCAATTTTCAAAATCTGAACCATTTTCAAAATTGAAACCATTTTTAAATTCGGAACCATTTTCAAAATTAGAACCATTTTAAAAAATGAACAATTTTCAAAATCTGAACCATTTTCAAAATTGGAACCACTTAAAAATGATCAATTCTCAAAATCTGAACCATTTTCAAAATTGAATCCATTTTACATTCGGAACCATTTTCAAAATTGAAACCATTTTAAAAAATAAACCAAATCAAATGGGCCGGCCCAGCAGCGCGGCCATCTTGCGTCGCCTGCGGGCGATATATAGGAGTTGCGCATATACTCCATCAGCAACTATACGATGGGCTTCCTGTGCTACTATACGATGGGCTTCCTGTACATCCACCGCTAGCTTTGGGGTTCTCCATCATCTCTCCGGTTCGATTGCTCTCTCAAAAAAAAAAAAAAAAAACTCTCCGGTTGATGAGCGGCGGCAGCACATGCCTCCATGGCTCACCAGGAGGAGATTAACCTCAACGGCAACGGAGCGTCAGCGACGAGGCGAGAACTTGACTCGACGACCACGCGAGGCCAGATTGGCAGCTGGGACAACATCAATCGCTGCCATGCCCACCGCCGCGTTCGTCCCGGATAGCCAGCTCGGAGGCTCCATTGCAAAAAAAGGCATCGTTTGTCTTGTTTCTCCTAGATGCATGCCCTCTCCCAATAAGTCACCATGCACATGCGCAGGTGTTGACGAGTCTGTGGCCGTGGAAGCACGATCGAAGAGGTAGACTGCGGAGAGTGATAGATTTAACTAATACTCTTTATTTTTTAGATAAGGGGGTGCGGATCCCCGGCCTCTGCATCAAAGTGATGCACACAGCCATCCGCAATTATTCATCAAATCTTACAAGTTACAACATTGATCAAACCGAAGTTAGCCGCTTGGCAACAAAAAGTCGCTACAACTATGATGGGGGTGGCCATGGTCAGAGCCGCATGCCTTGACCTCCCACCTACACGCAACATCTACAACCGGAGTACCGGTCGAGCAGACCCTCAACGCGCACCGCATGCGCGCGCTACAGAAGTCGCTTCCGCCATCTTCCTCGAACCCATCTTCAGGCAAAAGATCAACGCCATGACCTTGCAAGGCCAGCCTGCGACGTCGCCATGACGCCAAACAGCACCACCGCCCTGCCCTCGTCCATTCGCACGCATCCACGCCGAGACCCCACTGCACCATGCTGCCGAGTCACCATTGTCGACGCGGAAAATGGCACGCCGCTCCACCAAAAGACCCCTCCGGCCGGCATCTGCTCCAAAAACGATGCCCCATGGAGGAGAACGGCGCCGCTCGCCGTCATCGTCCGATCCGGGAGACCTGGGTCTGAGGTTTCCCCCGGAGCAGACGGCCCTTCCTGCAGCCTACACGGTGGTCCAACGCCTCCACGCCTTCAAGATCCTGCCTGCGATATGGGATCCAAAACAGTGCCTCCAACGAGGAAGACGACGCAAAGCGCCACCACTGTCCGGACTAGCCTGAGGTTTCCCTCGGAGCCCGACGGAACTTCCACCATTACGATGCCCTTCAACAAGGTTAGCGGCGCCCACAGGCATCGCCGCATCATCTGCACCGGCAAACACCGGGCATAGGATTTCTCCTTAGTGGTTGTTCCATACCGAGGAGGTTTGTAGTCGTGGACGATCGTCGGAGGCGCCCACCGACGCAGATCGGAGAGGGCCATGTCAAGCCGAAGCCCAACCCAGCCGGAGTAGCCGCCGCTGGCTAGGGGAAGATCCCGGCGCGCCGGCCAGAGATCCGCCGCCGTCGCCTGCGGTCCGTCGCTGCCGACCACCATGCAACGCCCGCACCGCCTCCGACGAAGATGCTGCAGGGATCTTGAAGCAACCGCACAAGGGCCTCGCCCCCCCCCCCCCCCCCTTCATCGGCGACCGGGGCTTTGCCGGCGGCCCCCAGGAGTGGCGAGGAGGGACGGATGAGAGGAGGGGACGGTGGCGGCGGCGATCTAGGGTTTGCTCCCCTGGTCGCCTGGAGGGGGGCGACCGAGGGGAGGGGAGGGGAGAGGAGGGCGACCGAAAGTCTGAAACCTACAACTAATACTCTTATCTTCTGTGTATCAACTGAAGATATAAAAGGCTATGATTGCTAGCTAGCGGACTCCAAACCGGACGAATTCCATCCAAAATCGCGTGGAATCATTCGGATGTTTCATCGCTGCCTCTGATCGCGCAGCAGCCGCATATGCCTGTTGGACCGGGAAGATATATACTCTTTCTTCACAGTCTGCATGTAGTGTGTCCGTAAGGGTGAGGACGAACAACACCACCCAGTCGATCGCCAGCTAGTGTATATTCTGCTTCACACATGCATCCTCGTCGTATATATGTACTCCATCGATCGGTTAAGATCAGGATGCTTCGCTAGCTTGCTCGATCGCCATTTGTAGATTGCTTGTCGCAGATGAGCCTACCATAACAGCTTAGCTGATACTACTTCGAGTTTAGGCAGCTGACAAAAAGGGATTTAATGTGTCATTGACGTACGTGTCGCCAAGTCCCTCAGTCAGCCAGTGTTATTTTGCAGCTTACTACAGGCATGGTGAGTGACATGCATGGAGATGATTGTATGTGCTTTGCTCAAGATTATAGGGTGATCAGTTAGCGCCGGCACCTAACCAACAATCTATCGTATCTTTGTAAAGAAATAAAATACGTAGTTGATGAGATCGTAATATCCAGAGAGCAGTTGATTAGGTTTGATTGTGCGAAAAGTTGGATCTAAGCGCCAATCAGAGCCTCACCTATAATGGATCTCATGCTTTGATTTGATTCTCCATCTATGGCAGCAATGGTTCCCGCGTGCAGGGGCTAACTGTAGAGATGATGTATGTTGTCTGATACTAGCGAAATCCACGTCTCACGAAACAAAAAAACAAACATGGCGCTGGAAAAGCGGAGGTATTTTTTTTTTGCAGGGAGCAGAAAAAGGGATTTGTGTCCACGATAGAAGATTTTTCTTACAAATGAACAAAGATCCTCGCAATGAGTGACATAAAGACAAGTATGCTCGTCTGACATCTCTCGATTGTGAGGCTTGGGATGTTTTGGTCATCGTGTCTATGCTATGGTGACTGTTTTGGTGGTGAGTCAGTCTGCAAATTTGATCCATCACCATAAACAAAGTGATAAAACTATTTGTCAACAAAATCAGTCGGCGGCGGCGATCTGGTCCAGAACTATCCGGTGGTGGCCACCGCGGGGGTTGGCGTTGGTCAGTTTCTCCCTTCTTGCCGATGAGTAGATGTGCCTAACCTCTCACTACTAGGAAACTGACTTTCTATGGACAGGCTTTTTGTGGCGCACCAAAAAGGCCAAGCGCCACTAAAAAGATTCTGTGGCGCACACCAGCTGGTGCGCCACAAAAAGTGTGACGCTTTTGTGGCGCATGGAGAAGGGGTGCGCCACAGAAAGCCTGTGGGCCCCACCTCCAATCTTTGGACTTCGAATTCTGGGGTCCTTTCTGTGGCACATGAGCACAGATGCGCCACAGAAATAGGCGGCGCATCTGTGCTCATGTGCCACAGAAAGCTTGGCGGGGCCCACACCAATGATTGGTGGGTAAAAAACATTCTGTGGCGCATGTGGGTCCATGCGCCACAGAATTTCTGTCCCAGATGTACAAAAGGGGAAAAGCCCCCCTTTCTCTACCCATTTGCTCTTCTTCCTCCTCCACCTAGCTCGTGTTCCTCCTCCCTCCCATCCCATTTTGCTCACTCTTTTCTCCATTTTTTGTAGTTAAACCTATTTTGGTTGATAGATAATTGTTGAGAACCGGGAGGCTCCCCATATATAATCTCCTCCTCTCTCCCCCATCTCTTTTCCTCCCACACACTCTCTCGTCCATCGCGGTCACGTCTCGGCAGCGAATCTACTAGGTGAGGAAAGTTGGATGGACATGCATATGCATGTTTGTATGTTGTCTATGTGAAGCTTGTGTGTTGTGCATGAATTGGTCCGGAAGAAACTTTTTGTTGTTGCTTGCGCCGGCGTGGTGCATGGATGTTTGCCGAAATGTTTATTAATTTCCATTTCGGCAAATTTTTGCACCACCCATATGTCATACTTTTAAGAGAGGTCATGCCGAATTTTTTCGACGACCTTGCATGCATGTGTGTTTCTGTTTGTGCATGTTGCGGTTCTAATTATCATATATATACTCTCGTCTCTGCTCTATGTATACCGCGTAGTCAACCATGGTCATCATGATGAGCTCCGGTCGAATCAGAAGATACAAGGAAGAAGCGAAGGCGGACATGATTCGGTTCAACAGAAGCCAGATAAGATGTCCATGTCGAAGATGCAAACTTGTGAGGTGGATCGACCCTGATTCTGGACAATTGGAGGATCACCTGCCCAGGCGCGGTTTCATGCTGGAACAAGACGGACAAGATCATCATCATGATGAAGGAGATGCCGGCGGAGAAGATCATCATCATGACGAAAGAGATGCCGGCGGACAAGATCATCATGACGAAGAAGATGCCGGCGGACAAGATCATCATCATGACGAAGGAGATGCCGGCGGACAAGATCATCATCATGACGAAGGAGATGCCAGTTGTGGCGCGAACACGCAGACCCCGCTAACTTCGGCCTTGTAGGACGCTCATGTTCAAGAACTGCTCCTCAAGGAGACGAGCAACGCCAGAGCTGCAGCCAGAGAGAAAGCCAAGCTGGTGCAAATGGAGATAGACGGGAAGACTCCATTGTATCCTAGGTGCCGGCCCCAGGATACACGTTTGCAAGTAACGCTTGATGCTCTGGAGATGAAGGCGGGAAACAGATGGACCGACGTGAGCTTCGACAAGAACATGAAATTCATGCACGATATTCTCCCCGAGGGGAACACATTGCCACGTAGTATCGATGAGGCCAAGAAAGTCGTGTGCCCTCTTGACCTACCGCACGTCAAATACCACGCCTGCATCAATGATTGCGCCATTTATCGGGGCGATTACAAGGACATGACCACATGTCCAGTGTGCGGCCACGGACGGTACAAGAGTGGGAACAAGAAAAATCCTCGAAAAGTGGTATGTTACTTTCCTATCACTCCCCGTCTGCAGCGGTGGTTCGTGGACCCTAAGGAAGCAAAGCTCATGCAATGGCACGCGGAAAGGAAGAAGCCCGAAGAAGATCCGGAGAAGGGCACCATCCTGACACACCCTCCAGACGCTAGCAATTGGGAAGCATTGGACATCGCCTTCGAAGATTTCGGGGGCGACGCAAGGAACGTCAGGCTGGGTATGAGCACCGATGGACTCAATCCGTTCGGCAACAAGAGTAGCACACATAGCACCTGGCCCGTGTTTGTATGGCCTTACAATCTTCCCCCGTGGCTGTGCACGAAGCAAAAGTACATACACATGAGTATTCTCATTCAGGGGCCGAAACAACCTGGTATCGACATACATCTGTATCTCGAGCTGTTGAAAGAGGAGTTAGAAACGCTATGGAAGACGCCAGCCCGTACGTGGGACGCCTACACTAAAGATTATTTCGATATGAGAGTCGCGTTGCTCACGACGGTGCAGGACTATTTTTGGATGCTCATATGTATCGGCCCAGGTGGGCCACGGATTCTGCGCATGTGTCAGGTGCATGGATGAGACCCCGCATATCCAGCTACCAAGGGATCTCGGGTCTTCGAAAACCGTGTACCCAGGGAGTTACGGTACTGTCTGCGTTTTCGACATGGACCCCCCCGTTCAACCTCCGGGAGCCGATGAGCACTTGGTCTTTGGAAAGTGCCCCGGCTGGCCCACGCCATGGCCGAAGAACCATATTCGTCTTGGGGGGGGGGTCTTGTTGATGAGGGCCCAAGACTCAACACCGGCGCCACCTCGAAGTTCCGAGTCAACCCGATCCGTCCCCCGAAGCTCTCGAAGATTGCAGCCGTCGCCACCGCCCGGAAGGAACCGACGGTCGTCGCCACCACCAACCGCCACTTAAAACTGTTGGGAGCGTCTGAACCACAACCGTCCCAATTAGGCAACGCCTCTGCACCTCAAGTTGTTGATGGCAACGACGACGGTGATGATGAGCATGTCGACATCGACGCCTTCCTAAACACTGGTGCCAGAGAAGACATATACATGCCTCCTGTGGATGACGAACCACCCTTTCGTGATCACGCCGATCAACCTGCTCGTCCCACTACAGTCACGCAGCGCCTGACCTTCCAGGGTTTATCTCAAGAGACGCCTCCAGCGACCGGCGATGAAGCTCTAGACAAACCGACTACCGTTTTCACCCCTGGCACACTACGGAATACGGTTCGCGAGGGGCTTCCAGGGGAGGTGAAGAACAAGAAGCACATGAAGAGGAAGGGAGGCGCCTCTTCGAGCCAGCCTCCTATGATTGTCCGGGGTCGTGAAGACTTGGTACCACCCCGTCTGGATGGCATTGCCACTACAAGAAATATGCTATCCTATGACCTTTTTTAGTGACGCCCAAAATATTGGTCATAGATTTATGACCATTTTGAACCAGTTGGTCATACGCTGTTATTGAGAGTGTAAACTCCACAAAATTATGACCAATTTTCTCAGAAAGGTCATGACCTCCTTACATGAATTGGTCATAATCCATCAAGCACTAGCCCATGACCTTATTTTCTAGACGGCTACGACCAATTTAAATGGTCATTCACATTTGTTAATAGCCAACTCAGCAGTGTTGCCTACGTGTCAGTGTTTACGTGTCATTTTCGCTTACGTGTCACTCTGACTGGACATCCAACTCACCAATCTCGTCTACGTGTCAGTGACATATTCGCTTACGTGTCGCTGTGACATGTGGACCCACGTGGGTCCCACCTTACCTAACACGTGGGTCCCACCCGCCCTACCTGACACGTGGGTCCCACCATACCTGACATGTGGGTCCTGCCCCAAGCCACTGACTAGTGGGACCCGCCCAACCAGGCCCTGACATGTGGGACCCATCGAGCTGACGTATAGGTCCCGCCCCACAACCATGTAATATACTTTTTTTTAAGTCTCAACCGTGTAATAATATACTAATATTAGGCAAAAATCTTGCAGGAGGTGGGACTCGAACCCACGACCGTGGTCTCCAAAGGAGTGATCGCTACCGCTGGGCTATGCTGGATTTGTTGGTTGTATGGCGAAGCAAGGCCTTTTGTATTGTTTCCGTAATAAGGAAACAGGCCTGAGCTGGCGCGGCAAGTTAATGGGCCGGCCATTAACTTGGCAAAAAAAACGCTTAGGTTGGGACTCGAACCCATGACGCAGGGTTCCCTAGCTTTCCCCTCAACCGCTGGGCTATCCAAGTTCTTGTGCTGGTTAGTGGAAGCTGAGCATTATTTATCCCGTTCTCGGGCTAAGGAAATAGGCCTGGGCTGGTCCGGCGAGTTAATGGGCCTTGCTAGGCTAGTTCTTTTTCTTTGTTCCTTTTTATTATTCTTTTATGTTTTCGTTTATTTTTCTTGATTTTGAACTCCAATTTCAACTAAATAAATTTTGCATTTTATTGAAAAGATGCAATCTGTAATTATAGAATTTTGAACTCCAATTTCAACTAAATAAATTTTGCATTTTATTGAAAAGATGCAATCTGTAATTATAGAATTAAAAAATCATGAGAAAACTACGAGGCACCTGTAGTTCAAATTTGACCCTGTTCCAGCTGAATCGGCATGAATTTGTCTTTTTTACGAGAGGTGGATGGAAACTGTTTGACACACAACCATTTGGTTATTTGTAAATACATGTGGTCTAGTATTTTCAAATAATGTAGCGCTCCTATTTTACGACATATTTTTGGTAGTTGCTTCACAAAATAACCCATTTTTCGCATTCGGAAATAGAAAAATGATTTTTTCGTGAAAGGAAAATGAAAAGTTTCTTCGGCAACATTGCTCACGGTTCCAAGATACACGTTTGTGCCCAATACGGGCATATTTAAGCAAACTATACCATGAATGTGGACATAACATTCGTCATTTGGCCCTAAAACCATGAATCTTCGTAGATGATACCTCATTTCTGAGAACACTTTCTTAAGAAAATTGCCTTATTCCAAGTTTATGATTTTTTATGGATACTACGACACATATAATGACACCACGCAAGGTTTTCCATTTATTTGATTTTTTTTGAATTTCGTATGCCGATTTCAATATACGGTCAACTCGGGGGACATGACCGTTCGTATCTAGGGGTTGAATCTTGCAAAACTTTTGTTGTATCTCTGATGAAATAGGTACTTATGTACCTAAATATGATTTTTTCAAAAAATCATGAGAAAACTACGAGGCACCTGTAGTTCAAATTTGACCCTGTTCCAACTGAATCGGCATGAATTTGTCTTTTTTACGAGAGGTAGATGGAAACTGTTTGACACACAACCATTTGGTTATTTGTATATACATGTGGTCTAGTATTTTCAAATAATGTAGCGCTCCTATTTTACGACATATTTTTGGTAGTTGCTTCACAAAATAACCCATTTTTCGCATTCGGAAATAGAAAAATGATTTTTTCGTGAAAGGAAAATGAAAAGTTTCTTCGGCAACATTGCTCACGGTTCCAAGATACACGTTTGTGCCCAATACGGGCATATTTAAGCAAACTATACCATGAATGTGGACATAACATTCGTCATTTGGCCCTAAAACCATGAATCTTCGTAGATGATACCTCATTTCTGAGAACACTTTCTTAAGAAAATTGCCTTATTCCAAGTTTATGATTTTTTATGGATACTACGACACATATAATGACACCACGCGAAGGTTTTCCATTTATTTGATTTTTTTTGAATTTCGTATGCCGATTTCAATATACGGTCAACTCGGGGGACATGACCGTTCGTATCTAGGGGTTGAATCTTGCAAAACTTTTGTTGTATCTCTGATGAAATAGGTACTTGTGTACCTAAATATGATTTTTTCAAAAAATCATGAGAAAACTACGAGGCACCTGTAGTTCAAATTTGACCCTGTTCCAGCTGAATCGGCATGAATTTGTCTTTTTTACGAGAGGTAGATGGAAACTGTTTGACACACAACCATTTGGTTATTTGTATATACATGTGGTCTAGTATTTTCAAATAATATAGCGCTCCTATTTTACGACATATTTTTGGTAGTTGCTTCACAAAATAACCCATTTTTCGCATTCGGAAATAGAAAAATGATTTTTTCGTGAAAGGAAAATGAAAAGTTTCTTCGGCAACATTGCTCACGGTTCCAAGATACACGTTTGTGCCCAATACGGGCATATTTAAGCAAACTATACCATGAATGTGGACATAACATTCGTCATTTGGCCCTAAAACCATGAATCTTCGTAGATGATACCTCATTTCTGAGAACACTTTCTTAAGAAAATTGCCTTATTCCAAGTTTATGATTTTTATGGATACTACGACACATATAATGACACCACGCGAAGGTTTTCCATTTATTTGATTTTTTAAAGTTCAAATTTGACCCCCTTCCAGCTGAATCGGCAGGAATTTGTCTTTTTAAGAGAGGTTGATGGAAACCATTTGATATGCAAACATTTGGTTATTTGTAGATACAATGTGTTCTAATATTTAAAACAATGTAATTCTCCTAGTTTAAGACATATTTTCGGTAGCTGCTTCAAAATTGAGCCCTAAAACTTGCTTATATCATCTCAAAGTTTTTTTTTCTCTCATTACTGTTCTGCCCTGGGCCGAAACTGGTCCAACCTCTGATCCCCTTCCGGGATTATGGCCCGTTGGACAGGTGTTGGAGCACCACCACCGCCCGATGCCATCCGACGGCCGCGAGCGCCCACGTCCGTGTATAACACCAGCGAGTCGCCCCTGCCCCCGTCAAACCCTACCTCCTCTCGAGCGCCCCCACTCTATGGCCGCCGCCGCCTCCGCCTCCCAATCCTTCCTCCACCTCCTCCACCTCCTGGCTAGCGCCGCCTCCACTCTCTCGAGAGCGATGTCTTCGCCTGCACCTCCTGGCTCGCGCCGCCCCTAACTAGAACCCTCCTCCTGCCTCCCGCAGCCTCTCATCACCCACCCGCGCAAGCCCTCCCTACGACGACGACGTCCCGGCTGGCCTGCTCGCCGGCGCGCGCGTGCGTCCGTCGAGCTGGTCGGACTGGGGCGCGCGCGTGGCCTGCCTAGCGTTTGCGGCTGCGGCGCTACACGCCGGCCACGAATCTCTGAGCACCAGGACGGCGCGGGAGCACGGTGGAACCCGCCATGGCCGCCGCAGCGTCAGATCTGGAGAGCAAGGCGCCGGAGGCCGTCGAGCTAGCCGCCGAGCGCTACGCCCAGGCGCACATCAAGCTGGACGGTCACAGGTACGTGCTTTTCGTATCTCCCCTCTTCGCTCCCCTGCGCCTCGATTGGTTTGCTAATGCGGGCTGTGTGGTTAATTGTCGTGTGGATGATATCTCGGGCAATTTTGATGTGGATGATATCTAGGCGTAGATGGTTGTGATTCGGCTGCTCCTTGTGTTGATCTCGAGGTGATGCGATCAAATGACATGGATTTGTTTCCATCATGGTTAGATTAAATTTATAGATGTGCTAAGCCTCTGGCTTCTAGATAAGATTTCTTACAACAGTTTTAGACTTAATTATGCTTGTACATTTGCCTGCTTATGACAAGATTTTGAAAATCTATTCAAGTACTTTGGTAAATTAGCTTAATTCTTGTTCAAAATAAATGAGTAACTAAATATATATTTTAATTGATACAGATTCATTTATATATGTCAAATCAATACATACTTGTGTTTGTAAACTGCATAGACAGCAATCAAACTAAGGATAGCAGCAATCAAACAAGAAATTTGTTCGTTTTGGAGAAATATGTCATGGTTCGTCATAGAATTAAATGTCCTTGTGAACCTGTGTGTCTCCCTCTTTGTACCCCTTTTCTCCCTCTGTTGGTTCCCATTTGTATGATCTTTTCTCCCTTTTTAGTATGTTTTGCTCCAGCTTGTCAATGATGCAATAACCTATTGGCTGCCGTCTGATGCTACTGTTTATTATCTAGCTTGTTTTGTGTCTCAAGAAAGACACCTGCTCATTTTACTTTTGTTTGTTTGGACAGGCGTTGAACTACCTCGAATTCAAGTGTCTCCTGTACCAGACCTGCCACATAGCCTCTGATATGATCAAGGTCAATGATATTTGTCTGTCGCGACACTCCTGTTTGTTATATGTTGCTTGAGTCATATATTAAATGCACTGAGATCCTCCCATTTCTTTGAACAGGCAAGGAATGTTGACCTGCTGGACAGTGTGACCATCCAGCTTTCTGAGAACGCCAAGGTTGAGGTACTCGTTGATTGCAATGACTGCGAGCTTCTCTATCGCTCCGCTGCAATGATCAACCAGGTTAGATTTTTGTGCCTCTGCCTTTTTCTTTGAAGTTGCTTATTTCTAAAGCTGATATGGGAGCTAGACTACCCTGATAAACCATAATTAAGTTTGATATATTGCATGGGATATTGAGCTGTGAACCTGGCATTTATATCAACTTCTACGTTTCAAATTTTCGGTACCACCTGTAAGTTTTGTGTACAGCGAAGCTTTGTGTTCTATCTGACACTGTTTAGCTGAAACAATAGTTGCATTATTTCGATTGCAAGGTTAGGAGTACTTTTTTGTTTCCATCTGATATTATGATGAAATGGTGAACTGCTGCTGGGCGTGTCTCCCAGCTATAGGCCAGAAAGAGCTGGTAAATGAGAAGACACAGAGTATATCAGATTGTTCAACAAGTGATGTCCTATTCTTTAATGTTTTGTAAGCATGTCATTCTACAATATGGTATTCTACTGTCATTGTCAATATGATGTATTATTTACAGTACACAGTAGAATTTGTTTTTGAGTTCTTGAATGTATTATTTTACTTGTTTTTTGTGCCTAGTCATTATCCTTGTTCATATCCATTGATTTATTTACAGCTCTTACTTGAAAATGTGGTTGTTCCTGTTTTACAGGAACTCCAGGCCTAAGATAGAAGTGTGAAGCCATTAGGCCAAGTGCGAAGCCGTGAAGCCCTACTCAGCAAAGTGAAGCATATTTCTGTGTTGTAATATATCTGGGTTGTAATAGATTGTAATAGACTAATTTTGTGTTATTTGACGAATTTCATGTGTTATCTCTGTTGTCTTTTAAATATTGATCATTTAAGTGATGATTTGAAAAGATGTGAAATGGAAACCTGATCAGTGAGTCATTTCTGAAAATTAGCTACCAAATTTGGTTGTTTCTGACGCGTGGGTCCAATTTATGAGATCAACATGACCAGTGGGCCAATCTGACTAGTGGGACCAGATCCAAATTATAATAGCTGAAAATATAAAATCAATAGAATATAAATTAAATATCCACGGCCCAGAAAATAAAATGGTTAATTTGTTTGGCAGGCCCAGAAAATAAAAAGGCCAAATTGTTGGACTTGGCCCATGTTGCCGTCCAATATTGACAGGAAAAAACATTAAATTGTCTGAATTATTGGGCTTGGCCCATCTAGAATGGTGAACTGGACTGGGCTGATTCTGATATACGACCATTTCATTTGGTCACAAATTTGCCACGTCAGATTTGCCACGTTGGATTTGACGTGGCGTGGCCAGATTGCCCATGACCAAAAAATTGGTCATAAAATCTGTGACCTTTTAATTTGGTCATAGAGGTCTATGACCAATCCCCAAAAAAGGTCATATTAGATCGTTAGTGACGCTCATAACGTGACCAAGTGTTTTTGGTCACAAAAAGGTCACAAATTAATATATATGACCATTCCGTGACCAATATTGAGGGTCATAAGATAGCATATTTCTTGTAGTGTGCGCACCGACTTCATGAAGCTGGTAAACCGATACTGCCTCCGGAGATGCTCTGCATGGCATATGGACACATGCACGTTTTGCATCAATCTATCCTGCATCTAGAGGGCCTCCTTCTTAAAGACAAGCATCCAAATTACCCGGTGTTCATTGTCCAAGTGCCAATGGATGATGAGTTCGACTTCGTCCGTGAAGCCCCCGTGGATCTGTTCTTCATAGCATACGAGGACGTCTTAAATCTATTTCACCAAAACCGGCTGAACTATAACTTGGTCCGCCTATACGCGCTCAATGAGGCGAGGAGGATCTATAGAGGTAATCTCCAGCTCGTCGCGGTAGCGGATCCCTACTACATGCGTGACAGCCAGCTGGTGGAAGGATCTAGGACACGAACCATGGCGACGGAGCACCTCGAGAGGTTCATGCTGGAAAACAAGAGGAAGAACAACCTTCTTCTGCCTTTCTTTCCCGAGTAAGTACACACATCCGCTCGCCGCCGTCGTAACTTATGCTTTCTTATCGATTTCTTCCATTATTGTTGATCCTTTCCAACATTCCGTTTCAATTGTGTTGAGCAGGGACACGTTCTACGTCCTCATCGTCCTAAACCCGAGGTGGTCCATTGCCACTTATTTCGACTCGGATAGTAGGAGGAAGAAAGACTACAACAGAATAAAGGGTGTTCTCGATGATGCTATCGAGGGCTACTATCAAAAGGGAGGCGCCTTCGAAAATAAGGCCGAAGTTTTTACGAATGACAACAAGCACCGGTTCAAGCATGTGACCGAGTTTCCTTGCCTCAAGCAGCAGTCTGGCAGCAAGAAGGATGCCTTGTACGCCCTCCGGTTCCTTAAAGGGTATGTACGAGATGCTGAGCAATTGAGGATGCCATCTTGTATGCGAGAATGGGTCAAACATGACGATAGGCTCACCGATGCTGATCTTAGAGAAGACTTCCATCGCATCGTGACAAAGTTATCGGAAATCATCGTCGATGATGTCAACATAGCAGGGGGGGCCTTCAACTACCGCGGCCGAGGTAGGATGTATCCACTAAGATGATAATTAATCATGCATACTCTATTTATATTACTAACCAATATATATCCCAATCCATCTCCAGGGTTGCATCAGAGGGACATCGAAAAACGCCTAGAGTTGCAGAGTGACAACAGGACGTGGATGACGAAAGAGATGTATAAACCATTCCCGGCGCCGCTCCCCAAGAAGAAGGCTCCATGATCGTCGTGCTCCTGCTCTTGCTCACCATCATCGCCGATGTACTCTATTCGATCCTAGTGTAGGCGGTGAACACTTCATCTGTAACATGTGAAACTTTTGTATCAACATTTGTGTAAAAATTCCGCACTTGTCACTCGATCTATATGTATGTTATCTCAGGATATAAGTAATGCGATGACATAGTACTGTGTTTGTTTTAATATACCTGTCAAAATATATTATTGTTTCTGTTATATCTGCATAAATACTGTAATATACATGTATTCCTGTAATATACCTGTATTTGTACAGCGGGCAGCAGTAAATTGCCAAATCCTGTACAGACATTCTGTGGCGCACCATGTTTGTTTCTGTGGCGCACCCTATTCTGTGGCGCACCCCGGTCTGGTGCGCCACTAAATTTTTTTTCTGTGGCGCATGGTCTATGGTGCGCCACAGAATGTGGGATTTCTGTGGCGCATCCCAGGTGCGCCACAGAATGTGGATTTTTGTGGCGTGATATCTGTGGCGCATGCCCCATGCGCCACAGAATCACCAAAATGGTGCGCCACTAAAAGGCTTATCCCTACTAGTGTCTCTGTGATGGTGGGCCTAGGAGGTGGCTCGGTCTACCCCTACATCGGCGGACATGCATCGGGTTGACGGATGGGCTGGGGAGAAATTGATGTGTGTGGATATTGATGACATCGATGCCCCTACAAGTGTCGTCCCATCTTTGGAGAGGTTGTCATGGCCCTAACCCGCTTTCCCTCCTCGGATATAGGGGGGCCCTAGGCCTCGTCGAGCAGCGGAGCCATGGTTTCATCACCTCTTTGATGGCAATGTCTGTGTTGCTTGGAGTTCTCGTGATGGCAGATGGGGTCAGGGTTGGCCGCTGCTTAGAATGTGGGCCTCTAGGCCTAATGTACACAGTTGTCGGCACTTAACAGAAAACCCTTTCCTCGGGTCTGATCGGGTAATGTCATCCACTCGTTGACTCCTATAGACGCTTATGGGTGGGTTGTTATGTTGACCCATGCCATCGGGAGTCTAAAGTCTGGCTCATGCTACCCTGATGTCAAGTATCGATCGTGACACAATCTTCAATCTATGTGTCCTACTTCTATGCCATTCATGGTTGGATGTTGTGCAAGGCGTGTTTTTGTCATGTTGTGATGTGGGAGAGTGTTGTAAGCCAATTACGTTGTGTATGTGTGGGTCTTTGTGTGGTGTTATAGCAATTTATGCCGTTGTACATCCCAACTCAACATTTCATTTTCTATTTAATCGATGCGTCTTTCAAAATGTATTCTAGAAAACAATTTTTATGTCTTTCTTTTTTCCGAATAGTTCGCATAGAAGAATCATGAGGGATCTGTGTAAGATCTAGGATAAAAGTAAAATTGAAGCCAATGTTATGTGAGCCTCTCGGATAAATATGAATCTGATGGTAACTAATTTTGACAAATAAGAATTGTATTTTTGTTAGGGCGCGAGAATTATGCAGAAGTCTTATAAAAGACTATAACGTCTTAAACACCACCATGGATTAAACCATGGATTACACCATCAAGTCAAACAAGGTGAAAGTCCACATCTGGTTGAATTTTTCACATTTTGCACCAATAATACGTTGCCAACTAACAAGGGTTTATTGTCACTCTTAAAAGTGCAACCATTTGTGGTTGTTGTAAGCTTAGACTTTCTTTAAGGGAGTTTAGACTTTGCAAAAGTCTGCCATATTTTCTGTTGCTACCAAGGCGTGATCTGGATGTTTTGCTGACGCAGTGTAGCCACAAATCTAATCACTTGTTCGCATAAGTTCCTTTCAACAATCAATGCGCAAAACTAAAATTATGTCACTTCGCCAAAACCGTTGAAAGAAGTTCCGTGGTTTTCCGTGTCTTTCGCAGAGCAGATTTCGAAAACAGGAAACCAGCTTGTTTCTCCATTCTCGTGTCATTTCCAGCGGCTAAAGTTGGTTTTATATTCCATTAAAACCATTAAAACCGGTGTTTGTACGACTTGTTTGTTATCCGTAGGCTGTCAATTAGTACTACCGTAATTCCTTCAAGAAACAATGCTTAACAATTCAAAACTATTGTCTAGTTAAACTTCTAGTCGTAATTTTAGTTTTTAATCTTAATAATGTGTGCTCATTAAACTCAATGCTTCAGAATTCAGTACTACTACTGATGTTAAAATTGAGATGAGATCGAACATCGAAGGACCTCCCCATACTTGGTACTCTCAGTGAAAGTTAGCAGGAATTGTGCGTTCAGAAATCCAAAAGGCAGACACGAAATTATATACTATATCAGGACGTATCGTGCCGCAACTTCCCAATGATCGATATAATCCATCCAACTACCCGGCTAGGTATCATATTCATAGTCCTTTCGTGGATCATGAGGTGCATAATCAAATGACTTCTCTGTAACGGGGGAGTTGTTTATGGGCAGCCCCTGAACCTCCGCGAACAGCAGGCCAAGAACAAAAAAGTCGCCCCGTACGTCGTCACGGGGTCGAGTAGATGTTGAACAGCAAGTTTATTTAACTAATCGCTGCCAATTAGAGGTCAAACTCGTCACTTAGCTAAGGTGCAGAAAGTCTTCGTGATCGAAAATTCCGGGAGCTGAGAAGCTCGGTTTGGAGCCGGCAAATATTCCCGTGAATATTTGGTTGGGGGCGAAACAACCGGCGACTTCAATTCCCCGCGGTCATGGCTTTCACATGGCATCAAGAGGGAGCGAAGTGGATGGAACAGCTGTATTCTGCACATTGGCTAGCGAGCCACTCCCTCCGTTCTAAAATAATTGACTTCCATTTGTCCACATGTAGATGTATCTAGACATGTTACGTGTATAGATACATCCATATTTGAACAAATGAAAGTCAATTAATTTGGAACGGAAGGAGTACCTCCAGCAAGCTCAAGCCTGAAACAGACAAGAGAGAGGTATCATGATCCTTGAAATGATAGTACAAAGTGTCTGATTTTGGAACGTGTAGATTGTAGAAATTTCACGCGGACGTGGCCGGACGCGGGGGTTTTCAAGCCGGTGGTGGCCGTGGTCGCCGCTTTGACGGGCGCGGTCGTGGTGTTCCCGGATACGGCGGCGTGGCCGTGGCTATGCTGCCTATGGTTATGGGCGCGCTGAGGGTGGTTTTGGAGCGGCATCTGGTTACGGGGCAGGTCGCGGACGGGCTGAGCATCGTGGAGTCCGGGGCGCTATGGAGATGGAGCTTATGGACAATGGGGGGGCCGTGGCGACGCTTTCGTGCAGCCCACAGCTACCGCTGTTGCCGCGGCGGTGGCGCCTAATGCCCCACCCCCAGTCCCGGAGCTGGTACCGGCGGTCGCAGATGTCGCGGCTCCCGTTGTCGCAGCTGCAGTGCCTCCTGTACCCGAGGCGGCTGTGGTGCAGGGGGTGCCGGTTCAGATGGCGCCGGTTCAGGTGATGCCAGCACCTGCTGCGCAAGCTAATGTGGTGGCCAATCCGGTGCAGGCGGCGCCGGTGGCTGCTGTTTCGGCGGATCAGTTAGCTGCAGCTTTGGCTACGGCAATTCCGAAGAAAGGCAAGCGATGCTATAGGTGCGGGGTGTCTGGACATAAGTCTGTGGACTGCAAGGTGGATATCTGTGTGATTTGCGAGGGTCCTGCTCATGGGGATCGGACATGTCATTTGTTGACTGCTCCTAAGCCGCAGATTCGGGTGTACGGCTATGCACATGAGGAGCTTATCTTCTTTGCATATCCAGGAACGGCTTCATACAAACCGAAAATGGAAAATGTCAGGTTAGCCTCAGTGGTTGTGACAGGGGGTGATATGTCTATTCCTGCCATTGTTACACAGCTGCAGCGTTTGGTTCCACATGAGAACTTTATCTGGGATGTTCGTCGGATGGGGCACAATATTTATCAAGTCCAATTCCCAACTCGAAATGACCTAGAAAGGCTGAGAGTTTTTGGGCTGTGCCGTGTGCCTAACAGCGTGTGTGAGCTAACGGTAGACAGTTGGGCTCAGAACCCGCAGCCGATGAATGCCAGAGGTATGGTTGAGAGTCACAGGGATCCCAAGCCCTCACATTGGAGATTTCTTAGCTCTGTGGGCTGTTGGTGACATGTTTGGGATGACATTGGAGGTTGATATGGCTTTTACTAGAGAGCATGGGGTACTCAGGATGAGGATAGGGTGTTTGAACTACAAAAAAATACCTACACATTTTCCCTTGTTCATCAAAGATGGCTTCTATAATCTCACTTTCGTGGTTGAGGAGGGAGTGGTTCCAGGAGAGGGAGATGTGGAGATGGAGGGAAATGATGGGGACGATTCTGAGGATGACGATGAGGAGGAGCTCGATGATTTTCAGGAAGCGGTAGCTAAATATGGTCCTACGGGCTCCAAGGACAAAGATACGGGATTGAAGGACGTGTCGGAGGACAAGGGTCCGGATGGTGGTGCGGCAGCAAAACCACCTAGCTCTACGGTGTCGGGAGTTGTGTTTTCACCGGCTGTTCGAAGATCCTTTGAGTTGGCTCGTAAGGAGGTTGCTGCTCTTTTCGCTGGTGGTGAGCAGCCCCGATTTCCATCGGTTCGGACGGGTGTGCAGCAGGCGGCTGCTCATCCGTCTTCGCCGCTGCTTGGGTGCGAGGAGGGATGGTCCTCCTCTTCTTACTCTCCGACCAACACAGGAGGTGGTGGCGGATTGAGTGCTGCGGCTGCCGGGGGTGTTTCGTACGCCGTCGAGCAGACAACAACAACTGTCGGGCAGGCGGCCACGGCAGAGTTTCAGCTGAAGGCTGCGATCGTCAAGGGGTCGGACATGACTAGTGCTTTCGTGTGCAGTCCTGTTTCCTCGACCCCCTCGACGGCGGTGGTGAGTCCCACAGATGGTGGGGCTGCTCGTCTTTCTCCTATTACCCCAGGTGGGGGTGGTAGTTCGAGAGAGACGGGGCAGCAGCGATCTCCAGCGCCTATCGTCGGTATAGACGAAAAGATGGCGTCGAACCAGCTCGTCATCGACTTTGGCGGCATCCCTAACGTGGAGGCGTTGGGGCTGCGCTCTAGTGGTCGGATTCGAGCTCAGCACAATGCGGACGCCACTCAGATGGAGCGGGCAAAGGCACGAGCTGAGAGGCGCCACTCCTTGCCAGGTACGAATTTAAATGCACGTTTTTCCATTTTGTCTTTTTCGGATAAAGATATCGTTGATAGAGCGTCTAAGTTGGGGTGTCTTTAGGAACAAATGATTTAACTGCTAGTGTTTCAGCCTCTTTAATTAAACAATATGAGATAGAAAGGTCGGCTACCATGTTGCAACATAATCTAAAGGATAATTATGATGACCACCCGCATAGTTTGATTCTTCACAAGGCTTCGTGCCTTACCGAAGATCTAGAAGAAGATGATATTTCTAGAACTTTAGAGGATAGGACGGATTTCTCGATACAATCTGAGAAGGTCAAAAGAACAAGGAAAAAGAGGGTTTATTCGAATAGCAACAAGCGTAGAAGCGCTAGGATTAAGCTTCAAACAAGAAAAAACAATGCATAATTTAAAAGGCATCTTCTGGAATAGTGAGGGTTTTCGTGACCCCGGTAAGCATCTGTTTGTGCAAGAATCCATTAGAGAGAGAAAATTAGATTTTATCGCCTTGTCGGAGACGGGTAGATCTAATTTTGCCACTCCCTTCTTAACACACTTAGCAGCTGGACAGGATTTCAGTTGGTTTTGTTTACCACCGAGAGGAAGGTCGGGGGGTATGTTGATTGGGGTTAACACGACAACGATTCAAGTCAAAAATGTGGATGTTGGAGACTTTTGTGTCAAGTTGTATGTTAAATCTAGATGCGATGGTTTCGAGTGGGTTTTGGTGTCGGTCTATGGGGCGGCACAAGACGAGCACAAACCAATGTTCTTATCAGAGTTAGTCCGCTTATGTGAAAATGAACCATTACCGATGTTGGTGGGTGGGGATTTTAACATTTTACGGAAACCTGAAGAAAAGAGCAATGCTAACTACAATGCACGCTGGCCAATAATGTTTAATGCTATCCTACAGAGCCTTGAGTTGAAAGAAATTGAACTTTCGGGTAGACAATACACTTGGGCTAGTAGGAGAGAAACACCTACTTATCAAAAATTGGACAGAGTGTTAGCCACAACTGAGTGGGAACAGAAATTCCCTTTAGTTTCGGTTCAGGCCTTGACTCGGGCAGGGTCTGACCATACTCCCCTCTTCGTGGATTCGGGGGTACAAGCTCACTTAGGCAATACGGCGCGCTTCTCTTTTGAACTTTCTTGGCTTAGAATAGAAGGTTTTTATGAGATGGTAGCGGCGGAGTGGAACAATTATGTAAAAGGGGACTCCCCTATTGAAGTATGGCAAAATAAAATTAGACATTTGAGAAGATACCTAAAGGGTTGGGCAAAAAATCAAAGCGGTAAATATAAGAAAGAGAAGGAACGGTTGTTAAAAATTATCGATGAGCTAGATATTAAAGCTGAAAGCACACCTCTTAGTGCGGGTGAGCGAGAGGCATTAAGAGAAGCTAATGATAAAATTTGTTGTCTTCGAAGAGACGAGGAAACAAAATGGGCACAAAGGGCAAAAGTTAAACATATTCAGGAAGGGGAAATAATACGAAGTATTTTCATCTTATTGCAAATGGAAAACATAGGAAGAAGAAAATTTTCCAATTAGAACAAGATGAAGGAACCATAGTAGGAGAGTCGAATCTGAAAATGTATATTTCAGAATATTATAAAAAACTCTTTGGGGAACCCGACCCAAATGGAGTCACCATGAATGAAGAAATGGTCCATGATATTCCGCAACTTACACAAGAAGAGAATAAAATTCTTACAGCTGATTTCTTAGTGAAAGAAGTGTATGAAGCAATATCTCAAATGGAACTCAATAAGGCTCCGGGGCCTGATGGTTTTCCTGCTGAGTTTTATAAGACATTTTGGGAGATAATTCGAAATGATCTTATGGCTCTCTTTGTACAATTGAAGCAAGGGAATCTGTCCTTGTTTAAATTAAATTTTGGTGTCATCACGCTTTTACCGAAAAAAGAAAATGCGGTTCAGATTCAACAATATAGACCCATATGCTTACTTAATGTCAGCTTCAAGATCTTCACAAAAGTAGGTACTAATCGTATTACCGAAATTGCACAAAAGATAATTAGGCCGACGCAGTCGGCTTTCATGCCAGGGAGACACATTTTAGAAGGTGTTGTCGTTCTACATGAAACCATTCATGAGCTTCATAGGAAGAAAATGGATGGAGTTATCTTTAAAATCGATTTTGAGAAAGCATATGACAAAGTAAAATGGCCTTTCCTCCAACAAGCATTGCGTATGAAAGGTTTTGCACAAGAATGGTGTAATTGGATTATGCAATTTGTTCAGGGAGGAAGTGTCGGGGTTCGGGTGAATGATGACATCGGTCATTATTTCCAAACCAAAAAGGGGTTACGACAGGGGGATCCGTTGTCTCCTATGTTGTTTAATATAGTGGCAGATATGCTCGCCATCTTAATCGCACGGGCGAAGGAAGATGGTCAAATAGATGGACTCATACCTCATTTAGTTGAGGGAGGGTTATCTATTTTACAATACGCGGATGACACTATCTTATTTCTGGACCATAATCTAGAGAAGGCGGTAAATCTAAAACTGATATTGTGCATTTTCGAACAGCTTTCGGGGCTGAAAATAAACTTTCACAAAAGTGAGATCTTTTGTTTTGGGAAGGCGAAAGAGGTAGAAGATCAGTACCGACAAATCTTCGGATGTGAGTCGGGGTCGCTACCTTTTAAATATTTGGGGGTTCCGATTCACTACCGGAGACTCCGAAACGATGAATGGCAACCGGTGGAATGTCGTTTCGAAGGCAAACTCGGTTGCTGGAAAGGGAAGATGTTGTCCTATGGGGATCGGTTGGTACTTGTGAACTCGGTTTTAACAAGCCTTCCGATGTTCATGCTATCCTTTTTAGAATTACCTAAAGGGGTGAGGAAAAGGTTGGACTTCTATCGATCTCGATTTTTCTGGCAAAGTGACGAGAATAAGAGGAAGTATAGATTGACAAAATGGAACATTATTTGTAGACCAAAGGATCAGGGAGGTTTAGGAGTCGAAGTACTTGAATTAAAGAACAAATGTTTGCTTAGCAAGTGGCTATTCAAACTTTTGAATGAGGAGGGTGTGTGGCAGGAGCTGTTACATAACAAGTACCTTCAAAGTAAAACTCTATCTCAAGTAGAGGCTCAACCTACTGACTCCCCCTTCTGGAAGGGATTGATGAGAGTCAAAGATGATTTCTTTAGTAGAGGATCATTTGTTGTCGGCAATGGAGAAACCACAAGGTTTTGGGAGGACACTTGGTTAGGTAATTCTCCATTGATGAACCAATATCCGTTTTTGTATAATATTGTGCAACACCAGAATGTTTCGGTTCATGATGTGTTGCATAATGCCCCCCCACTGAATATAGGATTTCGAAGAGCCTTAGTGGGGAACAAGTGGGATATGTGGTCTCATCTGTGCCTTAGATTGATGCAAGTTTCACTGAATAATGTTCCTGACTATTTTAAATGGAATCTGAACCAAAATGGACAATTCACAGTTAAATCAATGTATGAGGACCTCATGAATGGTCATACAACTTATTTACAGAAGTATCTTTGGAAATTAAAGATACCGCAAAAGATTAAAATTTTATGTGGTTCCTTCATCGAAAAGTCTTGTTAACTAAAGATAATTTGGCTAAGAAGAATTGGAAAGGTAGCTCACATTGTTCTTTTTGTGGGAGTGATGAGAGTATAGATCACCTTTTCATTGCTTGCCCTTTTGCAAAACTTGTATGGCGTGTCGTCTTTTGTACTTATAATATCCCTCCCCTACTAATGTCACAAACATGTTTGGGAATTGGTTAAGGGGGATAGACAAAAAGACCAAGGATAGGATTCGTATCGGCGTCTCCGCTATTTGTTGGTCTATTTGGAACTGTCGAAATGATATTGTATTTAACAGAAAGGATAATTTTCATGTCTTACAGGTTATCCACAGGGCGGTTCACTGGATACAGTTATGGGCTTTCCTGCTGCCTTCGGACCAGCGGGACCTTATGGTGGCTGGATGCACGCGACTGCTGCGCGTGGCACATGATTTTTTCTCCCGGCATACGTGGCAACATATTAGTCGGCTTTCGTAGTCTTTCTATTTGTGTGTCATTATTTGGTTGAGGCATGTCTCGACTTATACTCTTTTGGGAGATGGTAGCAAAATAAGATACTCATGAACTCTGTAATAATCGGCTGTGTGCATCAATCGATGCAGATGCTGGGATTAATAAAATTCCCTTTTCTAAAAAACATTTGATTTTCGGAAAAATTAGTGGGCCACTGGTAGTATTCTTTTCTTCCTACTACTCCTTCCGATACAAAATAAGTGTGGAAGTTTTAAACTACTGGTTCAAACTGTGACACTTAGCTCGGTTCAAAAAAAAAATGTGACACTTATTATTGATCGGATGTAGTAGTTCCTACTTTTTCTGTACTGGATGCATTACAGGGCGAAGCACCGTCAAAATATTGTAGATGAAAAATGCAGTAGACTGCCGTTCAAATATGGCAAGTTTTTTTTTTACAAAATATAATAGAGTTAGTGTAAATGTGCAATACACTCCGTAAGAAAACAGGGAAAACTGGCATATAAATACGGTGGAAACAAGTGCAAAATGCAGTCAAATATCCATGGCACATTAGTGTAAATTTTGGTAGAAACTAGCGTTAAAATCCATTACAGAAAGCATAAAATGCATTAAACTCCAAAAAGTGTAGTATACCATAGTGTAAGAAATGCAATATAAATACAAACAAGTTTAAAACTGCAGTCAAGCCAAAAAGTAAGTTACACAATACAGTAAAATGGTGTAGAATGTATTAAGAAAAAAGTCGCATTGTCTGAAACTGTAGTAGAAAATATAAAATATAATTTAATCTATAATATAGAAAAAATATGTATTCGTTTGTTCAATTACTTGGTAGGTAATCAAAGCGTTTTAAACAACTGTATTTCCACGGCTTTGCTAGAACTCACACAAATGTCTATTTTTTTCTTAAACCATCTGGCCTGGGGAATTTTCGCTAGGCAAAGAGACTTGATCAATGCATTAATCTCTTTCACCCTAAAAAGCTCCTCAAGTTGTGAAAAGGCTTTTGTATCCATGTTTTGAGAAAATGGATCGATAGATTGAAAGGCATTTAAGGAACCCTAGTTTTACCCATCCTTTTTTAAAAGCTTCTCGGAGAATTACAGTTTTGACATAATTATCACTCTCATTTTATCCTTATTTCGATCTTCTGCGAAATAAGGATCGCTTATCGGGAACTTATCGGTCGATCCAAGATAAGGGGTAAATCGGCCGGTTTATCGGCATATCGGCCGATTTATCTTATCGGTCAGACACTGAGAAGCGATAAATCAGCCGATTTAACGGAATATCGGAAGATATCTTGAACAGTGCAGAAGAGTGATGTGAATGTGCCAATAGCTTACTGTGGCTTTCATATGGGATCTTTTTGTTTTCATCTCCAAGCTTTACATATTTTATCTTCCCCCTTTGTCTCTAGTAAGTTCTTTCATTTTGAAGTCGAGTCACACTCCACGGAGGACAAAGTTCTGAGTTCCTCAAATATATCCAACATTGTGACCACAACATATTGACGAAATTAGTGCTTCTGGGCAAGATAAATATTCTGAACTTTGCAGTGATCTCTTTGAAGCATCACTGTAACCAAAAATAGTATTTGAATGTTTTTTGCACTAAAATAAAGATATTTCTACTTTTTAAAAGGGTTTTGGTTTTTTATCTGTATTTTTTAGTTTGTATTTATTTTCGTTCGCCGTGTAGATGCACATTCTTTTAATTGTGATTTAAATGCGCAATTGGGTAGTTGCACGTCTGATTCTTACGTGAACATGTTTTTGTGCAACTTTAGTTTGGTAGCTTGCATATTCTTAAGGAAATTACACGAAATTGTTAATGTGTAATTTTAGGGTAAAATTGTGCAATTTGGCAGTTTTATCTTTGTAAACCCAAAATTGCATATTTATATTCTTGTGCAATTTTAGATCTAAAAATGAATTGTGAATTTAATATTTTTGGTACAGGGGTTTCAAGTAGTTCATATGTAGTTCATTGTAATGGATTATTTTAATTAGCAATAATACATGGAGCTGGTAGGTGTGAACGGGAGAGAAGAAATAGAAAGATTGCTTGTACTGTAGCAATGTTTCCAGGCCACTACAGTATACTTATGTCAAATATGTCTCATACATAGCTTGGCCGGATTAAAATCCGGGTTATATTTGTAGCGAGGTTAGCGAAGTGTCTTAAAACAACTGGAATTTCCCTTTTCTTCTTTTTACAGATTTTTGTTTTGTTTTTAAAGCTAAGGGTAAACCATTTGGCCATCCACCACAACTTTGACATTTTCAACGGTTTCACACAGGTATATATACTGATATTTGCCTATATATATACCCCAAGGACAGAGCAAGCAGGATCAGATCACCATACCTGCTCTGCCTTGCGAGCGCATTCAAATTCCTGAGCTGTCTCAGCCTGCTCCTGCCATTGTTGAATTGCATTGCGTTGCAAAGCTTTCAACCTCGAAAGAGTTCTGTTCCATTGCTTGGGGAAAGCTCCAGACCATCATGGTTGGCAAGTTGTTGCCCGCTTCTTCGCCTCTCCTATCGCAGGTGGCGACCTCCGGCGCCCACGGCGAGGACTCCCCCTACTTCGCCGGGTGGAGAGCCTTCGACGACGACCCCTACGACGCCGTCTCCAACCCAAGCGGCGTCATCCAGATGGGCCTCGCAGAGAACCAGGTCTCCTTCGACCTCCTTGAGGAGTTCCTAAGGGTGCACCCTGAGGCGGCCGGGTGGGGCGGCGCCGCTGGCTCCGGCGTGGCCAGTTTCAGGGACAACGCCCTGTTCCAGGACTACCACGGCCTCAAAACCTTCAGAAAGGTACGCTGCAGAATACACGCGCTTACGCAAGGGGGTGCTCTGCTTTCGTTTCTTTGCCTTGCTTGTGTCGAACGCCATGGACTGATCGTGTTGCGGTGCCGTTTTGCTTGCAGGCGATGGCGAGTTTCATGGAGAAGATAAGGGGCGGCAAGGCGAGGTTTGACCCTGACCGCATCGTCCTCACCGCCGGCGCGACGGCCGCCAACGAACTGCTCACGTTTATCCTCGCCAACCCCGGAGACGCGCTGCTAATCCCCACTCCTTACTACCCAGGGTAAGCGACCACGCATCCATCAAGCACACACCAACTCACTACTGTTCCATTGCCTGTGCTCTTGTCCTGACATGCATGGCGCCGTGCAGGTTTGATCGCGACTTGCGGTGGAGAACGGGGGTGAACATCGTGCCGGTGCACTGCCACAGCGCCAACGGGTTCCAGGTCACGGTCGCCGCCCTCGACGCGGCGTACGAAGAGGCTGAGGCAGCGGGGATGCGCGTCGGCGCCGTCCTGCTCACGAACCCGTCCAACCCGCTGGGCACGACCATGGCGAGGTCGGTGCTGGAGGACGTGCTCGACTTCGTGGTGCGCAAGAACATCCACCTCATCTCCGACGAGATCTACTCCGGCTCCGTGTTCGCCGCGCCGGACCTCGTCAGCGTCGCGGAGCTCGTCGAGTCTCGGCCAGACGTCGCCGAGCGCGTGCACATCGTGTACAGCCTCTCCAAGGACCTGGGCCTCCCGGGGTTCCGGGTCGGCGTGGTGTACTCATACAACGACGCCGTGGTCACCGCCGCGCGGCGCATGTCCAGCTTCACGCTCGTATCGTCGCAGACGCAGAAGACGCTCGCCACCATGCTCTCGGACGCCGAGTTCACCGAGGAGTACATCCGCACCAACCGCAAGCGCCTCAGGGTGCGGCACGACCACATGGTGGCCGGGCTGGCACGCGCCGGCGTGCCGTGCCTCCCGGCAATGCTGGCCTGTTCGTGTGGATGGACATGCGGAAGCTGCTGCTCGGCCATGGCGTCGAGCCCACGGTCGCCGATGAGCTGAGGCTGTGGGACCTGATGCTAGGCGAGGTGAAGCTCAACATCTCGCCGGGGTCGTCGTGTCATTGCTCGGATCCCGGGTGGTTCAGGGTGTGCTTCGCCAACATGAGCTTGGACACGCTGGATGTTGCACTGGCGAGGATGGGCAGCTTCATGGACAGGTGGAACAAGACGACACAGAAAGAACGGCAATAGACCCATTCTTCAAAACGGGAAAAAAAATTAGGCAACTTAAAAGTATTTTTTGTGGCAAATCCATTGCCATTGGAGTCAACTGTGGAAGTTCTGAATCGAGCTTGGTGACATAAATTTTGTAACGGGATTTTTCTCTCCAACAGAGAGATGATATATTGCCTGTTTATTCTTCGCAATTGATTTCTTACTATCTCACACCCACAAATATATGTTAAGCATTGCAACACATTTCTTTTCACGGAATCGAGTCTAGGTAATTTCTTAGCACCAACACACATTGATCTTGCCGTTAACCCCCGAAAACCATTAAACATTTATACACTGAGGCTTTCACCTCTCTTCTCCAACTCTTAAAATACAAATTCGATCATAAATTTATGAAAAAAAAAGGGAACAACCACAACTACCACTAAGCAACAAAACATAAAAAACAAAAAACAAATTGAACTAAGACAGAGCCTGCCAAAAACCCGGCCTATGACTCCAACCGAAACGACTACCAGGAACCGATTCAAAGCAAAATAGGTCGCGCACCCTGTCTTTTGTTTGGGCATTTCTTCCTTCCATATAATCCACATGATATTTCTCCCGAATGGTTCAAAACAAAAACATGAAAACAGTCAGACAGGTTTATGGAGTAAAGAACGGCTTGCATGAAAATACGACACTCTATGACTACCTACAACAAATTAACACATTGAATTATATTTGGATATGTCGCAATTATGAATATTTTGTAATAAAACTTTCAAGGTATATACTTATCCCCATATGCATTAATAGGTTTTAAAGCATGATTTTGATTTTGTCCTTCCGAAAACAAACTTGTGGTAAAGTGCTGGAGGATTTTGTGGTTATGTTATCTTTGTGTATCATAAATGTTATTACATGTATTTTGTTCTACGTTGTAGTACTTTTTCTCTGTATGATGGAAAACACATATCACTTGTTTTTTTTGTTTATCACGACAGCTTAGGTTTTCATATGACTAAAATGTGGGCATAACAAGTCATTAGGACTAACTGGTTGCACTAGCCATCTCACGTTTGAATAAAAATTGTTCTAAACAATAGAGATACGTATCAGTTACTGAATATAAGATATTTTAGCTTTTCCAGATTCATATATATATATATATAGACATATTTTAGTATGTATTTTTATCCATTTCAATCCGTATCTTAATCACATTTCAATCAAATAACTAAAACATCTTATATTTTGGCAGGAGACAGGCTCTCCAGTGGTCTCCACGCCAGGCTGGACCAATGCTCGACAGGAGCAAGACAAGAAGGGTACGGGAACCGAGAGTGCGAGAGAGATCCCCTTGTCCAAGGCAAGCAAGCACACACGTCGGAACGCGGCGATATTCCTGTGTTCCAGCATATCTGCGCGCCAGGTTGGCGATGACACATAAACACGCGGCTCAGCTCAACAACTAGCTAACTATCTGCACCTGCACCGCGTCATCACTCCACACTGTACTTTGCTTAATACCGCCCCATAACAGCTCATTATGGACAGAAAGCTCCGTGATCCCAGGTTCTGTCTGTCAAGTGTTGCATGATCAGAGCCAAGCAGCCTGATTACATCAAGGGATACTGTTGGAGAATGCACTAGCATAGTACAGCACTAGGATCAAGGAATGTCCCTGGGTCCTTGTCCTAAGCAGATCGATCAAGAGGTGGTTCACTACAGGAATGGCCCGATAGGCCGACGGCTGGAAGCCGTCGGCATAGGCAGGATTGCCATCGGTGTATGTATACGCCGACGGCAGCCGTCGGCATATGGCCCTCGGCGTTGTACGCCCTCGGGCCAACCCGTTTGGCCGTCGGCGTATGCAATGCAATCGGCGTATACATACGCCGAGGGCAACTACATGCTGTCGGCGTACCAAAACCCTCGGCGAAGTACGGTGGGGGCCCACGCCGGGTCTCGGGCGAATCCACATCCTACGCCGAGGGCTAAACCGTCGGCGTATAGGGCATAGGCTCACACCTATGCCGACGGCATTGCCGTCGGCGTATCGATCCCAGATTTTTGTAAAAATAGCTGCTGGTAGCTCGTTTTTCAGAAAAATTACAGAAAATTGACAGCAATCAATATCATATATCATGAACAAACACATAGGCTCTCATCACAAACAACAGATCACACATAGGCTATCATCACAAGCAATATCATAAAGCAAAATGCTATGTCATAAGTGTAGATACACATAGGGCTATGATGCATGTAAAATGCATACATGAACTTTACATTTTATTACTTGATATTCTAACTTATTTGCATCATATATGAGTTATATTTATGTTTTATAATGATTCTTAGGGATAATTCACAGTTTTTCCATTTATTTGGAATTAACCCTGCACTGGCAGAAAACCCTATTTTCTATATTTTGATGTTTCAGGGACCCAAACGACGTCCAAATGACCTAATATTTTACGGGCATCGGTTTTTGGAAGGAACAAAGCGTAGGAACGAAGGAAGCGAACAAACGGAGACCCGAGGGCCAAGATAGGTGGGCCCGCAAAAAAATGGCCGCGTGGGACCCCCATCCTGGGCCTCGTGGCTCCGATGCCGTCCGTTTTCGTCTCCGTGGTTTCGTCTTGACCTAAAACCGACTATAAAAATAGTCCCCCGAGGAGGCGGCGGAGAAACACAAAAACCATGAAACAGGAGACAGAAGGCTACCGCCGGAGAATATCGGAGGGGGGAAACGCCGCCGGAATCACCTCCGGAAGGCTCCTCCATCCCCCTCCGGAGTCTCCATCAACACCACCATCAAGACCATCACCATCTTCGTGATCCACTTCATCCCCCTCATAGTTTGAGATTGTTGAACCCTAGCTATTGTCTAAGTACTATTCTACATGTTTATGAATTGCTACTTGTCATTGTTTTGTGGGGAGATTATATTCTCAGATTGTGTTGTATCACTTATGCCATTGAATCATATCATGTCTTCGCGTTGTGAGTAGTTCTCTCATGTTCCTGGGGGCATAGGATGGATTGGCAATGATTTATTTATGACATGTGTTGGTATTTTGTCTAGTGTTTATCTTTTTATGTAATTGTATGATGGTGTTGCGCGAACGTCGACTGCACATCACTTCACCTATATGGGCTCATAGGAGAACACCGTAGTGTAATGGAGTGAGGGAGATTTGGGAGGACATGTAAACCTGAGACCGAGTCATGAAGTTGCATTATGAGGGTATTAGTATCGGGGACCTTAGAGTTTAAGGCTATGGTGGGACTCTATGTCTTAATAACTCTTGTGCAGTCATTTACTTGGCCATAAGAACCATCATAAGGGGGTTTAGTTTATTTATTTAGCTTTCCCTAATTATGGCTCCGTCCAAAAGAAGATTAAAACTTGACAAAATGCTTACCTTGTTGTTCTAGAAATATGTATGTCATGAAGTCTAGGTAGCCCTTGGGAACGTTCTCCACTTATAAGAAACACACACTTGAGCTTGTCCTCTCGCTGCATAGAGGATTGGGCTTTCTCTCTTTGAGAGCTTTCACTTGTCATATTTTATTTTCAGTTTTTTACTTTATTGCAAACTCTACGCCAAAAACCCAAAAACACTTGCATCATTTAATCATTTTAGTTTGTCTAGTGCATAGATAATAAGAGAAGTGACACTCTTATTTGAGAGGATAAATACTTATACCTTCTACTCCTCGTGGGATCGATACTATACTTACACAATGAAGATTTCAACGATCCCCTATACTTGTGGGTATCAGGGTATCATCCTACATCTAGGGCAGCGACGTCGACGGGGTGAACCCGATATCTCCCCTGGTGAGAGTAGGCGACCGACGGACCGACGCAGCAGTAGAAGCCCCAGAAGAAGGCGAAGCAGCACGTGAAACACCCGGCTTCTCTTGGCGCAACATAGAAGACAAGGTCACCGCGTTCTCCTTGACTTGGCTCATATTGTTCAATCATCTGCTCATATTGTTCAATCACCTGTATTGAGAAAGGGAAAACAAGTAAGCATAAAGACATAATTGCAATTAAGAAGATTGTTGAAAAAAAATACCAAGCATAAAAACATAGAAGACACTAAGCATAAAGACGTAATGCAATTAAGGAAGCATGTTGAAAAAAATATACTAAGCTTAAAGACATAAAAGACCGTCACCTCGAATCATCAGTCTCATAATAAAGTTGGTTCTCATTCTTATTCTCATTATCACTATCACTATCACGTGAGATGTAAGTTGGAGGGTCATCCCACGGTGGAGGCTCGTCATCGTTGGCATTGTCCGCTTGAAACTTCGAGAGGATATCTATGTCCTTTAGATTCAGCACTGCCTCACCACGAGTGTGTGCATTGCTCTCGAGGTCCTCAAGACCGCCCGTTTGTAAGCCAAAGTCCCTGAAATCCTCTTGCTCTTGATAGAAAATCCCCTCGTATGTTTGAGGGTTAATGTTGTTGTAATCGTCGGCGGAGGGCATGGATAGCTTACCATGTGGCGATACCCGGAACACGACTTCCCAACCCTTGAGTCCCTCTTTTTGGCATGGGTAGGGCAAATAATAAATTTGCTTGGCTTGCTGAGCCACAATAAAGACATCGGCTCCGCTATAGGTGGTTGAATTCTTAACTTCAACTAACCCAATGGAAGGGTCACTTCTCAGTCCACCGTGTGGTCTAGTGTCTGGGTCGAACGAGTGTCATTGGAACACAACGAGCTTGAGTTCTATGTTGGTACGATTGAGCGTCAGCTCGTATACCTTCTCTAACCTTCCATAGTAATCAACACAATTGGCTCCATCGACTCCTCTAGATCCTCTCGTGAATACCCCACTAGTAGGGAAAAGGCTTTCTGTGGCGCACCTACTTTGCCATTCTGTGGCGCATGGTGGGTGCGCCACAGACGTCACGCCACAAAAATCCAAATTCTGTGGCGCACCTGGGGTGAGCCACAGAAATCCCACAATTCTGTGGCGCACCATTGTCCATGCGCCACAGAAAACCACAATTCTGTGGCGCACCACTACCCCATGCGCCACAGATTTTTTTTTTGAATTTTAAAAAAAAGTGCGGCCAAATCTAGATCTGGATTCTCAAAAAAATTCAAAAAAAATTAGAAAATGAAATTTTTGGAAAACCCTAAATTTTTGAATTTTTTGAATTTTTTAACACTCCAAGCATATCTCAAATGATGACTTCCTCATAGGTCACCCATCCTCAGATTGCTCCAAACCAGGCACGCTTAACTTCTAAGTTCTATTCAATTCAGCTACCCTTATGCTACTCAAGTTCTTATTGATAATAGTATCATATCAACCCTCTTAACCCTTGTGTATGTGTATATATGTGTGTAGTTTATGTGTGGTATGTGTATATATGTGTTTTTAAAATTAAAAAAAGCAAAAACTTCAAAAGTTTCAAAAGGAAATTAAATAATCCAAAAAATCAAAAAATTCAAAAAATCCCAAAAAAATTCAAAAAATTCAAAAAATCCCAAAAAAATCAACAATCCAGAAAACTTCAAAAAATCCACAAATTCAACAAATCCAAAATTTTTGAATTTTTTATTTTGTAGAAAAAAATCGTCTTTTTGAAATAAATTTTGTTTCCTTTTGGAATTTGGAGGATCTGAGAAAAGTTCACCGGGCAAGCCCCGGTGAAATCAAGCTCCAATTTCTGTCTAGTTTTTTTTGATATATTAAACTCATTTTTTCGACATCGTATGCAAAAGTTATGGCCGTTCAATTTTTTTTCTGTTTTTTGGAAAAAAAATGTCAAAATTCATATTTCAAAATTTCTATACCTACCAGACACTAAAACCTAACTATATCTCAAAGGATTTTATTTTTTGAAGGTTTTATCATTTTCTTTTCTTGTTTGCAAAACTGAAAAGGCGATCCACGGGGGGGGGGGGGGGGGGGGTGGGATCCAATTTCAAAAAAAAATCTGTGGGGCATGGTGCGCCACAGAAGTTCTGATTTCTGTGGCGCATGGCCTCATGCGCCACAGAAGTTGCCTTTCTGTGGCACATCAATTATGTGCCGCACGGGCCAGATGAGCCACAGAAAGGTCAAATTCTGTGGCGCATCTGTCCCGTGCGCCACAGAATTTGACCTTTCTGTGGCGCATGGGACCTCCATGCGCCACAGAAAGGCAAACTTTCTATGGCGCACCAGCTTAGGTGTGCCACATAATATTTTTTGTGGCGCACGGCTCAATGGTGCGCCACAAAATGTGGATCCATAGAAAGGCAGTTTCCTACTAGTGCCCCAGTATTTATAGTTTTTGTATTCGGCCGACTCTTCTGGTGATTCTCTGTATGGAAGCGGTACCCATTCACATCATACTTCTCATACTTCATGACGGTACAGTCAAAACCTTGGGAAACACATCTCAACTCATCCGTCATCTCAACGTTGTGATCAGCTCCCTAAAAGAGGGACAAGTTAGAAATTGTTTTGTGCATTAGTTACGTGTAAGAGGGACATGTTAGAAATTACTTTATCCCTGAACCAAGACTCAAAAAATTTCCCTCCGGGAGCACCCTTTTTCAGAAGAGTGTCTATCTCCTCGGCAGAGGGATCCGCCGTTCCCGACCAGTGTTCATTCCTGAATTACCTAAAAGGAGAAAATATGTATTAGACCAAAACCGAGTTACTAGTTGCAAAGTAATTTGTTCACCATTTTACCTGATGAATTGGACTACTTCTTTCATGTTCGTAAGCACATAGAACATTATGGAATTCTTCTCTTCCTTGGTCAAGTCATATTTTACTTGGCCACCAGCCTTGCCACCGGGACACTGGAAGAGGAGGAGCTTGGGGTCATGCTTGGGTCGTCGACATTGTACCGAGAGACCGGGTTATGCTGAGTGGGAACTTCATCGGGATAGTACGTTGTCACGGCGTCTGCCATCTCCCGAATTATTGTTGCCTCAGCTATGCATGCTTCAATCTTATTTTTGTTTCCAGTTATGTTTCGAATATACTTAAACTCTTTCTCAATACAAAACTGGCAACGAAACTGCACCGGTCCACCCAAGAGTGCCTCGTTCGCGAGATGCACAACGAGATGTGCCATCGGAACAAAGAAGCCTGGCGGAAAGATCATCTCTAAATTGCATAGCAATTCCGGCACAAGATCATGCAGCTTTTGAATAACCAGGGGACATATCTGCTTAGCACAGAGCGTGCGGAAGAAATGGCTCCACTCCGCAAGCACTCGCCAGACACGATCGGGGAGATACCCTCGAACCATCACCGGCATCAGCCGCTCAATCCATATATGATAGTCGTGACTCTTGAGCCCGGAGACCTTTCCCGTTCCAATATTGGCTCCATTACTTATATTCGAGCAATAACCATCAGGGAACATCACAAGGTGTTTGAGCCAGTAGAATGACTCCTTCTTTTGGAGACTATCAAGGCAGAAGTCGGCATTCGGCTTGAACCAATTTTTTCGACGACTGTCAGGGGGCTGCATGTGTAATTTCTCCCTATCACAGAGCTTCTGAACATCAACTCTAGTCTTGACATTATCCTTTGACTTCTCAGGAATGTTCAGGACTGTGTGAAAGATCATCTCTCTGACATTCTTCTCGGTGTGCATCACATCGATGTTATGGGGAAGTTCGAGGTCCTTGTAATACTTTAGCTGCGTTAAGCCTGCCACGTGAGTCCAGTTGTGAGTTACACCATATCCCTGATATCGTGGGCCTGGTACCACAGCAGGCACGAGAGCACTTAGCTCGGCATCAACAGCTGTACCATCGAATGTCGGTATCTCTTTTACTTCAGGCACAACTATGCCCTTCGTGAAGTTCCTTTTGTCTTCTCTGAACCGATGCCTTCTTTTGAGGAACTGTCGATGCTTGTCAAAAGCGACATACTTGCGACCTCCCGTTAGCCAAAGGAACTCAGGTCGGTTCCTGCACACTGGGCATGGCCACTTACCAGCTGTACTCCATCCACAGACTAGTGCATACCCGGGTAGGTCGTGCATGGAATATTGGTACCACACTTTCATCAAGAAGTTTCTCTTCGATGCTCGGTCGTATGTCCACGTCCCATGTTGCCAAGAGTGGATCAAATCATCCACAAGCAGCTGCATGTAGACACTCAAATTCTTCCCCGGGTATTCGGGCCCTAGAATGATCAGCGACATAAATATGAATTTCCTTTGCATTAGGACTCCGGGAGGGAGATTGAGCGGAATATTCATTGTTAAGTATTAAATTGTAAAGTCCATGTTAGTTTTATCATCTTCATACTCGAGGGCGAGCATGGATTAAGCTTGGGGATGTTGATGCATGTAAAATGCATACATGAACTTTGCACTTTAATTGCTTATATTCCAATCATATTTGCATCATATAAGGGTTATATCAATGTTTTATAATGATTTTTGGGAAAATTCATTTATTTCCTATTTTTATGGAATTAACCCTGCATAGACAGAAAACCCTGTTTTCTTACTTTAATGTTTCAGGGACCCAAACGTCAACGAAATCACCTGGAAATTTACGGGCGTCAATATTTGGAAGGAAGAAGACCTGTGGGCGAAGGACGCTAACAAGCGGAGGCCCGAGGCCCAAACGGGGGTGGCCCACGCGGCCAGGTACTGTGGCCGCGTGGGGCCCACTCGTTTGGCCCTCGTAGCTCCGTTGCCTTCGATATTTTCTCCACCGACATCGTCTTGCCTAAAAACGCCTATAAAAAAGGTCCCCCGACGTTCTCTGGAAGGAGCGCCGCACAAACACAGAAACACCGAAACGGAGATCAGGGGCTGCAGATTGGAGGGGGAAAACTCCGGCGGGGCGCTGCCGGCGTGGTCTCCATCTTCTCCATCGACTTCTCCACCGTCTCCATGATGAAGAGGGAGTAGTCCACCTCTGGACTATGGGTTTGTGGAAGTAACTTATGTATCTCTCCTCTCTTGAGCTTCACTAATTAGCACCGTATGAGCTGCTAAACATGATTACGGTCACCGTTGTAATACCTTTGTGGTGGATCTTTATGAGTTAATATATGTTTGAGATTGGAATGTTTGTTTCAGTTATGAGTATAGATGCATATTATGTACCCCGTTCTTGTCTACTTGTTTTGATCAAGCATGTTTATGAGAGCGTGTGTGGGGGAACATGTGCATTAGTTGGAGTAACGGGGGGTGGCTAGTGCAGTGAACGTGAGAGAAAGTTCTGCGATCCACTTTGGTATCTTTACCTTACTTTGTTGCCTCACTAGGGATAAACTAAAATACCATGCTACCGGAGATGTGGGTGTGACCATTGCCACTACTCCATGACTAGATCTAGCATGTTCTTATTTTCACTTCATGTCATGATACTTAATGCTATACTCCGACTTATCTTAATTACTGAGGTGTTATGATTTAGTTCGCATCTTGGTGGAGTATAAGAGAGGTTAATAACCAAAAGATCTCTATGTTAGGACGTGATGCCCATATATCTAAGTAACTTGTTATCAAACCCTGTGTTGCAATCTCATATGTTAACTGTGTGTGTTCTATTGTCTACCACTTTATAAAGAGAGAGTGAATTTGTGAAACCATGAACCCCAGTCCATTTTTTATCATAAGAAACACATTTCCAACACCATATACCACTTTTCTATTTTCAGCCATCATTAAATCCGAAAATACAAAAATACTTTTCATCTTGCATACATCATTCAAAAACCCAAAAATATCATTTATCATTGCATCCACCATCATTGCATATTTATCTCTTGTTTGCATTGCATAACTATCCTGATATCATTCTTACACCTTGTGCTTGACAACCACAGGTGAGGTTGAGGACCAAAACATCTAACCTTGTTTTGAAGGTAACCAAAAGAAGGATAAGAAGATAAATCTACCACTTCAGATTCCCCGAGAGTTCGATATTAAACCCTCGAGTCACCCCTCGTGGGAAAAAATGTCTTCCACTTACTATACACTCTGCACTTGGAGTCTCAACCTAATCCCGTTTACTTTTGCAGGTATCAAGGCCTTGCTCTTCGAGACCATCAGCATGCAAGGGTTCACCTACACTTCTAATAAGTAGGGGCCTATCCCGCCCGAGTATGTGTAGATCGAATCGTGTTCCATGTTCTACCCCGAACCGAGACAAAATTTCGACAACACCTCCTCGCTGTTCTTCATAATACACGTCTCGAGCTTGTCAAGCCGAGAGGGTGTGCATCCGAAGAACAACGGGGAGGTGCTACCGAAATTCCGTCTCAGGAAGGGGTAGAACATGGAACATGACTCGATCTACACATACTCGCGCTGTCCAACAGGACAATCCGGAACAGTTACGGTTATAAATATGCAAAGATGGACAATCCTTTATATTTGTAACCCTTCCAGACGGGATCTGACTCGGGTTATGCGACTTGCAGGTGATCTACAAAGAAAAACATATGCAATAAAATTACAAGGGAGGCGAAAGGTTTATACCCTAGAAGCGTGATCGGTGGCCGAAGAAGGTCGAGGATGTGCTCCGGGAGCGGGGCGACGAAACAGGGGCACCGAGGCGGCCCCTCCTCAGAGGGAGAAGAAGCCCCGCAACGACACGCGGGACCGACGATGGTGACTGGCGGGAAGCTACGTCATCTGAAATGCACACAAACATTAAACATTAGCAAAGATGTATGACAACATAAATATTCTTGAAAATTCTTAAAACTTGTACCAAATAAAAATTACCATACCTACTATGTAAGATCAGTACTACATAAATCATATGCAAGTGCCCTTGAAAAAATCCCTGCTCTTAAGTCTCCCACGGTGTGATCATGAAGAAGGTCTTCATGAAGCTGATCTTTAGTGCTTTCAACACGGTTTCCAACTTCCTTTAGTTGTATCTGAACATAACAAAAACACAAGCACATGTACAAAACAATTATTAAAACAAAGTGACATGCACAGGCTGACAGATTGGTTTTCAAATAGAGCTTTACATAATCTTGTGTCGTCCAAGTCACTTGCTATGAGTTATACATACGAATTACGAGGTAACAGTAATACAACGAGATAATGTCATCAGACAAAAACGACGGACCCTTGAGCTTGGAACTATCCCCGGTTAGGAGCTCCTTGCAGGCGGCCTACCACCTGCTCCTGCTCAGCTCCGCCTTCCGGGAGGGGAACACAAGGCAGCGCTCAGAGAAGCCCAAGAGATGAAAACCCTAGAGCAGAGCACAGAGGTCCGATGACTCACCTGGTGAATGCGGGACGGTTGATGTTGTCGCGGGAATCCCCGAACTCGTGCAGGAGCCCGTTGAGGGCCTCAAGTAGCGCACGGTCGGCGGCGAGCGCCTCGACCTGCGGTAGCAGCGCCACGAGCGGCAGGGTCGGAGCTTCGGGCGGCGAGGGACGGACAGCGGTAGCGGCGGAGTGCGTGTGTGGGTGGAGATGGAGCTCGAGCGTCCGGAGGAGCTGCGCGGCGACGGGCGGGGTGGGTAGGTACAGCGGCGGCGGGGTCGGGGCAGGCGGGTGGAGGGGGGTCGGAGATGTGTGGTGTGTGTGTGGTTGGGGACGACCCCGCGGGGTTAAGTGGATAAGCATATGCCGACGGCAATTTTTTCCCGCAATAATAAAAGTTAGTCAAAATTTTAGTTGTACTACACAATAATATTGGAAAATCCTAGAGAGAAAGTGAAGTCGGTGAAGCCGGTCACACCTCGGAGTAGGATATTGGACATTTACAACACATAACAAACTTGTATACATATGGTATGGCACAACCTAGGTTTGTGTGGGGTTCCGTCGCTCCGATGCCCGCTTCGGCGAAAGTCTGAATCCGTTGGAAAAATCCTAACGTTTTCGTCTGCCCCTTGAACGGCGTCGAAAGGGGGTAGGCCAGTGGACGTTTTTGCTTGGTTGTGTTAGGTTAGGCCATAGGAAGGTGGGAAACCAAATTCTACCCCAAATAAACACAAGATTCCATCCGGTTCGCCCGAAGGGGAGTTTTCACCTCTAAGTGCAGAAAATCACTAGAGAGAAAGTGAAGTCGGTGAAGCCGGTCACACCCCGGAGTAGGATATTGGACATTTACAACACACAACCCACTTGTATATATATGGTATGACACAACCTAGGTTTTGGTGGGGTTCCGACGCTCTGGGGCCCCGCTTCGGCGAAACCCTAGACCCGCTGGAAAAACCTAACGTTTTCGTCTACCCCCTTGAACGGCGTCGAGAGGGGGTAGGCCAGTGGACTTTTTTGCTTGGTTGTGTTAGGTTAGGCCATAGGAACATGAGAAACCAACTTTTATCACAAGGTTGCCCCCGGTTGGCCCGACGTGAAACTGTGAGAGACCAAATTCGTGACGTCATTTTATGTGGGTGGAAACCGCTATTTAGCGTAGCTATATAAATAAAAATGTATAAAAACATATTAAACTTAACTGAGAATAATAAATAAAATACATAAAATGAATATTAAAAAAACATGGTAACTGTGTCGACGGCAAAGCCGTCGGCGTAGTTATATACTCAAAAAATAATAATTTTAAAAATTGAGGAACCTATGCCGACGGCAAAGCCATCGGCGTATAAGAGGTATCTATCCCGCCCTTTAACTACGCCGAGGGTTACCGTCGGCGTTGTCTATCTACGCTGAGGGCTTTTCATACGCCGACGGCCACTTCAATGGGCTGGCCTCCTCGCCCTATACGCCGACGGACCCGACAAATGGCGGTCGGCGCATAGGACGGCCGTCGGCGTATCTGGGCATTCCCGTAGTGGTTAATTAGCAGCTGGGCGCCGAGGTTGGCTGGCAGAGGCGTCCGCAACAGTCGAATAAGCACGCCTGGCTGTTCCTCCTGCCTCTCTGTGGAGACGAAGGAGAGCGTGCGTACACTTGGCTGTTCTGGAGCGGCAGGGTGTGCTTGTGCGAATATGCCATGGTTGAGCTCAGCGAATTGGCCTTGCCACTTGCGATCAAGCTGGTTGTGTAGCTGTGGCATGTAAGTTAATCACGATCCAATCGTTCGTCCCGATTCTTTTTATATTGTAGTACGATTAAAAGGCATTGATGAAGAAGAAATCAATCCATCATGAAGATGTTCAGCCGCGGCACTTAGTTAGCTAGGCACTCTGCAGGTTAATTATTAGGTACATGCCGGGCATCCACATAGTTGGCCAAAGCTAGCGCCGTAAAGCGTCAGCACGGCATGATTGACGACCTACATAGTTGATCGGGCACGCTTCTTGGCTGTGTTCCGCACCGCGTGGACATGCCGCTTCTACTCGCTACGGGAAACGTACAAGACGCAGACGGCCGGGAAACGTACAAGACGCCGACGACCGGATTATACGCCGACGGTCAAATGTCGGGGCCGTCGGCGTACCAGCCGAGCTAGGGCAGCCGCGATCCTGGCCGTCGGCGTACAAATCCCCGTCGGCGTAGCCAGATTGGGGCCGACGGCAGCCGTCGGCGTACCGAAGGTCGTCGGCGTACAAACGCCCGCAGTGACGGAGCGAGGACGGCCGTCCCGCTGCGTTGAGACGCCGACGGCCTTGCCGTCAGCATACCTGTGTACTTTCTACGCGTCGGCGTATAAATGTTCCTTTTTTAAAACTAATTATAGATGAATTTAGATTTATTTATTTCTCTATATAATATTTAATGTAGGTACAATTTATATATATATTTGATCTATAATTTCCCTCCCAATTTCGGTATCCCACCCACATAAAATAACGGTTTGAGTCTTCCGGAACCCGACCCTACGACATATACATGTAAAATAAATAAAAACAACACATGTAATATACACCTACAACATAAATATTAAATATATGGCTCAATTTATCCTGCCCCGTGGTGTTACCGGCTTCACGAGCATCACTGTTTTCTTAGCGAGTTTTTGGGCATATATAGCTGGAAACACCCACATCGAGCGAACGGGGGGGGGGGGGAGGGGGGAATCTTCGCAAGAGTTGGGGTATATGTGTGTTTTTCTTTTACCTATGCCCTAACCTAACACAACCAAGCAAAAAAGTCCACTGGCCTACCCCTTCGACGCCGTTCACGGGGGTAGACGAAAACGTTAGGTTTTTTCCAGCGGATTCGGGGTTTCGCCGAAGCGGGGCATCGGAGCGTCGGAACCCCACACAAACCTAGGTTGTGTCATACCATATGTATACAAGAGTGTTTTATGTCTTAACTGTCCAATATCCTACTCCGGGGTGTGACCGGCTTCACCGACTTCACTTCCTCTCTAATGAGTTTCTGCACTTAGAGGTGAAAACTTCCCCTTCGGGCGAACCGGATGGAATATTGTGTTTATTTGGGGTAGACTTTGGTTTCCCACATTCCTATGGACTAACCTAACACAACCAAGCAAAAAAGTCCACTGGCCTAGCCCCTCTCGGCCCCAGTCAAGGGGGTAGACGGGACTTTGACTTTTTTCCAGCGAATTCAGGGTTTCGCCGAAGCGGGGCATCGGAGCGTCGGAACCCCACATAAACCTAGGTTGTGCCATACCATATGTATACAAGAGTGTTTTGTGTCTTAAATGTCCAATATCCTACTCCGGGGTGTGACCGGCTTCACCGAATTCACTTTCTCTCAGTAGATGTAGGATGTGTCCGGGTGTGTTTGTATAAATGTTTGGATGAATTCGAACTATGTTTGTGTTATTTGGAGTTTGTATGAATGTTTGGATGAATTCGAATCATGTTTGTGTCATTTGGAGTTTGTATGATGGTTTGGATTATATCTATATAATGTTTTGTGATGTTTTAAAATTTGTGCAATTTTAATTGTATTTAAAATGGGCTAGAAACCAGCAGCAACAATTTGCAGAAATTAAAAAATTATGGTCACCCATACGCCGACGGGGCGTAGGGCGAATCGCGGACGCACAGGATGGCGCCACGTCGACAAATACGGACCATTTGGTCACCCATACGCCAACGGCTAGGTTTTCTCCCAGGCGACAGGAAGCTGCCACATATACATCATACGCCGACGGCAGGTGAGCTGACGGAAACGGCCGTTTGCCGTCTTGTGGAACCACACTACGTACGCCGACGGGTTCAAATACGCCGACGGCCGAAATGGTACGCCGACGCTCGGAAACGCCGACGGGGAGACGCCGACGGCGAGAGGTTATACGCCGACGGCTTCTGGCCGTCGGCGTCTTGTGCGATTCCCGTAGTGACTTAAGCTAGCTGCACTGTACAGCTGTGGCGTGTTCTGCAATGTAATGCTCGAGAATATGTTCTTGTCTCGCAAGAAACGCTTTTCTGACAACTCCGGCCTGTGCCGTGCGTCGTCCATCGACTACTCGAACAATCGAGATTGTTGTGAGAGCGATAGTGAAGAATCTCGCGCGCTCCAACTTTTCAGGGTTTGCGGCGCCGAATAAAGATTTTTTTGGCTACCTGCACGTATGTACGGCTTCAAATGCGCCGTACCCAATCGACAAATCAGTGCGAACCATGAGCTTATGATGGTATTAGCGCATTGATCTGCTTCAAAGTTGCTGATATTTCACAAAGAGGGGATCGAACGATCGACCTTGCATCAACTTGCGCGTATTCTATCGGAGGATAACGCATGATCGGTCTTCTCTGATTGCCGTGCAAGTGCTAGCTAGGTAACCGATGATTATAATTTAATGAGATCAATGGATTATTGGTTATAGATCATGCATCTTGGGATTGGGAGGACTTCGATGAGGACTCGTACGTTGTCCTATGTACGTGGGCAAGCAACAGACGACACATCTGAGGCAATTTGCGATTACAAAACTGGTTTACTAGAATGATTCAAGGGTTTATATATGTGTGAGGGAGCTTGCAGCTGACTGATGAATTTGTCATCGATCCTCATACTTCTCACAGCTGGTGCTATGCAAGCTACCTCAGGTAGCGGTTGTTGACTTGTTACAGATAGCTATGCATACCTTTGTAAACCCAGATGACCTACGTACTGCTCGTCCTTTAGTTAAGTACAACGATCTCCTAACGGCGCCACTAGGATATACAGTAGATGATCCATTCTCGACCTTGGAAGCAGTCAAAAATGTCACGACAGATGAGTAAGATCTCCATGTATGCCGTATCTTCCCAAAGGATCTCTTAATTCCCTTACAATCATGTATGCGCATATGAAATTAAAAAATAGCTCCGTATGTCCGGGACTAATGAATGAATGGTGTCATCCTCACTCCACTGAGACATTGACAGGGCCATAATTTTGGCGGGAGATGCATTGGCACGGGCAAGGAATTCGGCCCAGCTCAAATTGTTACTTAATCAGAGTTGAAAACCGGCTAGAGCTTACCATATTTGCAAGTCAATCATCAGATAAACCAAAGTGTCCATCTCAGCTGCAGCTGTGTACAGTGCGGTGTACTCCTCTTGATGGGATTCAAGGGTTTGACTTGGAGATATAGGTATGACAGTACTCCTTGGGATGCATGGAATTCGGGAGTGTGTGGTAGCTTCGGTCGCTCGATCCACAAGTAAATTATTAGTACTAATCCTGGATCGACTTGTCTATATTATTCAGCTATGTCAGGATGATGACACAGTACAGCTAGCTAGCTGAAAACTGCTTTTGGTGACGATGTCATGCATTCCGCGGTCTCGCTATCAAGAGTTTGGTTTTGGTTTTTCGTCGGCATTTGGGCTGTCCGAGACGGTTGACAATTTTATGTACACCTGGCACAAATTTTTTTGTGCGCCGGAATGCAGATGATTTGTTTAAGGTTTTTGCGCTATCCTATTGCTCTATGGTTCTCTAAAGTATGTAGGCGACCGTTAAGTCATGTACATACTCCACTTTGATCGATCGAGATGACAATTTAGCTGTTCAGTAATTCAGTAACTGTCACACAGCAAAAACAAAATATCCATTCAGGCATAGTGTCTTCTGGCCCAAAGATATCTGAACACCTCCCTCGGCCCACTTAGACCTTACAGACCATCCTATAGCAAAAGGGCTCGTTGGCCCGGAAACGAGGAAAATAAGAAAAAACGAAATGAGCGGGTAATGAAAGCGCGTCTATATATGTGCGGTCTAGAAAAAGATCTAACATACTTTTTTCTGATCCAAATCAAATGTCTCTGGATTAGATATATCTCCACATGTTTTATTGCTATATACATCCGATTTAGTGACAATTAATATATCAAAAAAATATTAATTCGGGGTGGAGAGTAGATCTAGAGTAAAAAGCTAGTCACTCGCCAAACGCGTATTTTTTTTGTCAAATCTGACCGTTTTTACGAACTAATAGCACATATGGATCCTCCCGAGAACTATTTCTAAATTTGGCCCCTCGGGTCGGCGTCAACCTCAATGGATCCAACGTTGGTCAGGTTGGCGTCAACCTCGATGGAGCCGACGTTGGTCAGGTCGGCGCCATGGTACCGACTCGCCGAAGTGTGTTGCTGGGCCCCATGAAAATCCTACGTGGCGATGTTGGCTCCAGGGCGATTGGCGCCGAACGTGTTCTCGTTATTTGAATTTGTTTGACTTGTTTGGCGCCGTTCGTGATGGCGCCGACCTTCTAGGTTAAGTAATTCCGGGAGTTACCCGATCTGGATCCCGTCGCCTTTTCACCACACCTCTCCGTTGTTTGGTCGACATCGTCCCAATCGCCGGCATCCACGCCGCCGACCACCCTCACCGCACCCATCCACGCTTCGCCGCCATCCCCCGACGTCCCTCACCGCGGTTCGCCGCCCATCGTCCCGGCCTGGCTCTGACCACCCTCACCGCACCTATTCCCGCATCGGCCGACGCTTCCCCACCTGAGCAACCGCGACGTCGCCTGCTTCTCGGTCACCGGCGCCGGCCAAGGGCCCATCGCCGGCCTCGCCTCCTTTTCCGTCAAGCTATAATGCGTGCCCACCCACCCCCTCCCTCCTACCGCACTCAATCTTCACCGATTTTGAAATTAAGGTGTATTTTAAATTTATTTGTCCATACGGTACATCCGTAATAGTGTTTGTGAATTATTTTGGTGCCAATATAGTCTTGATTCGAGATAGAATGGATGACCGTCCTAGAAATTTGGGTCCCCAAAATTTAATTTGTGTTTCCGGTTGTTAATGGTGCCAATTGTGTCCAGAATAGATTTAGTAGTTTGGAGAATATATTTGTTAATTAAGTGCCAACGGTGGCAATGGAATGTAGAATCAATTTGGTCATAGTAGCTATATTTGTTGGTATCGAATTAATTTGTTATGGAGAGCTCTAATGGTAGAGCTATATTTTGGTTCCGATTATAGATGGCCTACACAAAGATTGTTCATGTTCATCACAGAGGCCACGTTGTGTCCACTAGTTGCGGTGTTGTGTTTGTGGGGATGACGAGTAAAGTATTATTCTTCCCGCATAGTCCAAGTTTGTGTGAGCTTGTTGGGAAGGTCCAAACGGCATTGGGTTGGTCATGCGTCGGTGTTGGTTTGGAAGGAAGATTTGATGCCGGTGGCTCTAGGTCTTATACTCAGATGATACCTATCCGAGGCAACGAAGAGTGAGAGTTGTACAAAGAGCTTGTTGACAACTCTGAAATCAAGTCCATTGTTGTTGTTGCCATGAAGGCCGACATCACCGGTCGTAAGAGAGTGAAGGTCGTAAGAGAGTGAAGTTAGGGGCGGAAAATAGGAGAGAGAGTGCTTGCGGCGACGGTGGGAGGAATAGAGTGGGTGGGAGTGGCAAGAAAATGACTAGGGTTTTAACCGTAAGGTCGGCGCCAACCCAAATGGCACTGGCGCCGACCCTACCACGTAGCATTTCAGCTGGGCCCAACAGCAAACTTCGACGCGTCGGTGCTTTGGCGCCGACCTGCACGACGTCGGCTCCATCGGGCTTGGCGCCAACCCGAGTGGCCAGATTTAGAAATAGTTTGCAAGAGCGGCCAAATAAGCTATTAGTCCATGAAAACGGCCAGATTTGACAAAAATACGCCAAACGCAAACCACGAGCGCGCACTGTTGAAAGATGTGGGTTGAGACCACGGTGCTTTGTTATAGTTAGACACCGAGGTTAGGTTCATATTCCAGGCAGCGTATATTATGAGTCAGCACTCTGCACACGCGGCATGATTAATCCACCATGTGTGCATGAACAGTTGATGGAGCACCCTGTTCTGCGGCAACCGAGCAAAGAATACCGCTAGCTTCAACTTTCCAAAAAAATTGCGGCGCCGAGAATGTATGAAATTTGGCCTCCATGCACTCACGGGCTCCCGGTGCGCGCCGTACCTAATTCATGAGTTAGAGCCGATGATGAGCTTGTGATTGTGCATTGACCCTTATCAAGTTGGTGATATTTTACACGTCGTATGGGTATGGCCGATCGTCGATCGATCATCAAATTGCTCGTCGTATGGATATTTGAGGGAGAATGCGGCCGCATGATCTTCCCTTCCCTGATTGATGCCATGTTGTGCAACTGATTATGAATTTAATACAATCAATTCATTATTATACATTGATCTGCTTTTGCTTGGGATTATCACTGTCCTCGTCGTAGATCATCCATTCTTGACCTTGGAAGCAGTAAAATATGTCACGACAAATAACTAAGATCTCCACGTATGCTGGTATTACTCACTATATAAAAGGAGGTCCGTTTCTCGCGCTGAGAGCAAGCTACAGTAAAACTGTTCATGAACAGTGTTGAACAGTATTTTTAAAATTTATTTTTTTCTCCAAAAATTATATACAGGAAAAATATGCGCGTCGATGAGTAGGTTCCACCCCATGATCGGTTCCGAGTTTTGGTCGACCCTAACTCCTCAATTTTTAGATCCAAATTCACACAAACATTTGACGAATTTTGTCAAATTTTTCTACGGAGTCTGGCATTTTGCAGAAAACCCCCACAACGGACTAAACTGTGATTCCAGCAAACTCCAGGGACTTTTCTGCAAAAAACATCCACACTGCTTCCCCTCCCTCTCCTATCTTTTTCGCGCGGCCGGAGGTCGCCACCGACGCGCATCACCGCCGCTCCGCACCTCCCCCCCTCAGATCGACGCCCACGACGAGATCCACCGTCGCCTCCTCTCCATCGTCGCCAATTATCGCCTGCTGAGACGCTCCAGCCGCGCCGGAATCATCGCCGCCGTGCCCCTGCTTCCTCCGCCTCGTCTGCTTGCCGCCGGCGACGCTACGGCGACCAAACTACAGCGGCGCCGCCACTTCCGGCCAACCCGCGTGCACGCGCCTCCGACACACCGAGCCGCGCGTCCCAAATGACGGTGGTTCGACGCCGGCGTGCTCGCCGTGCACGCTGCCGCCATTGCTGACACCATCCGGACATCACAGTGGACCCCACCCGTCAGCGATTTATTCTTTTCCACAGAAAAAATTAGAAAATGCTAAATTCCCTGACAGGTGGGTCCAGTTTGTTTAGACAATTTCCAAAAAAGGATTAATATTGCAAAATTAATAGTTTAAAATCTAACCATCAGAAAAATATGGAAAAAATATCGAAATGACCAGAAAAATACATGCTAACTACTTACGACAGAAAACAAAAAAATTGGACATTTTAATTTAGCAAATATTTAGATACAACCTAAATACATTTTCTCTAGATAAATGAAGTTGATTTTAAAAGAAACTTATATAGTGTATTCCCCCTGATTATGGAGCTTAATTAAATATCTATGTCAAATTACAAACATATTTGAACATCTAAATTTGCTACAAAATTTATAGATACTCCACAAGACAAATTACGACGAATTTTAACATTTTGAATCACAACATCCACGGTGAGCTTTACTAGATGATGGAATATAAGAGCTGCTTTTATTTAATTCCGACGATTCTTTTTAATGATCTACAAAAGATAAGAGAAATGTGAAATATTCCGAATATTATTTAAGCAAAAGCAAAAGATAAAAAAGAAAGCACTGTTTAAGCAATGTTCCAATTCCTTAAACAAATGACAATGAAGTCATTTTTTTTACAATATTCTAAACATTTCACATCTCTCTTAATAATGGAGTCATTTGTCTAAAAAACATAAGTAATGTTCCAATTTATAATAACGAAGTCATTTGTCCAAAAAAAAACACAAATATTTGGAGTATTATTTCAGCAAAGGAAAAAGACAAGAAGAATGTGAAATGTGAAGTATAACAATAACTTCAAATCTATACGTCGGAACAATATGAAAAATATAACAACATGAACAGAAAAATAAACGCTGGCTATTTATGTCGTATGATCAAATTCCATATTTACATACTTTAAAATTTTGAATGTATTTTAAATCTGAGCGTTTAACAAACATAAACATAATTCAAATATGAATACAACTTATAAATGCAAACTTTTTTTGAATTCCAAGAAGATTTAAATCCGAACAACTTTTGAATGTATACAATTTCAAATTTGAATTCTTTAGACCGCAGTACTTACAAATATGAAAAAAATATCAACATGACCACAAAAAAAACGCTGACTATTTATAACATATAATCAAATTCCAAATTTGAATATTTAATTTTTTCTAATGCATTTCAAATCTGAGCATTCAATAAACGTAAAAAAAATTTCAAATATAACAAATAAATCAACATTAACAGAAAAATAAACGCTTGCTATTTATGTCGTACGATCAAATTCCAGATTTGAATATTACAAAAATTTGAATGCCTTTCAAATTTGATCGTTTAATAAACGTAAACATAATTCAAAAATGAATACAACTTATAAATGCAATTTTTTTTGAATTCCTATAGATTTAAATCCGAACTACTTTTGATTGTGTACATTTTCAATTGAATTCTTCACATCGCTATACTTACAATATGACAAAGCGGGTGTCGCCACTCTTGCTTGACCGCACCTCCTGGTGCGCCTCCCCATTCACAGCAATGACCTCCTAGACTCGGTTCCGTGTCGGCTAGGAACTCCACCTCGAGCCCCAAGTTCGGCCACGTCTCCTCTGTTTTTCTCTGCATCCGCTCCAAGTCAGGTGTGATGGTGTTGTTGTGATGTTACTGCCACCGACGGGATGGCTGTGGTGCTGCCACATAATTACTTATCTACAAACAACCCATATACATACAAAAACACATGATCATCCACTTGATATACGATACAATACCATCAACAACATACACTGCCAGTTAAAACAATCAACAACAACATACACTACTAATAAAAACATTCAAAAGAGTTGCGGCGTGACGCCGCACGAAATTCCACTAGTCTTCCGAATGGATCTCCTAATTCCCGTGCAAGCAAGATGCACATAGGAAATTAAAAATATAGCTCCATATGTTTAGGACTAATGAATGATCGATAAATATGAATGGTGTCATCCTCACTCAAATGAGACATGGGCAGAATTTTGGAGGGAGATGCATTGACACGGGCAAGGAATTCGGCCCAGGTCAAATTACTAGATCAGAGTTCAAAACCAGCTAGCGCTTACCATATTTGCAAGTCAATCATCAGATAAACCAAAGTGCCGATCTGAGTTGCAGCTGCGCTACAGTGGACTCCTCATAATGGAATTCAAGGGTTTGACTAGGAAATATATGATACTACTACTCCTGATGGAATTCCGGAGTGTGTCGTAGCTTCAAGTCGTACTAATCATGGAATGGAACGAGTTGTCTATATTATTGGGCTAGGTCAGATGATGTATAGTCCAGCTAGCTAGCTGAACCTGCTTTTGGTGACGTTGTCATGCATTATGCGGGCTCTCGTTCTCGCTATCCAGTTTTGGGTTTTGGGTTTTCATCGTCATTTGAGCTATCTGAAATGATAACACTCTTTTTGTCTTCCTAACAGGAACTATTTGCGCGTCGAAGCCCAGATAGTTTCTTTTAAAATTTGCGTCACAATATAGTTCTCTAAATCAAGAAAAAAAATTACTTTTTAGTGAACGACCCAACCGTATTCATATATATAGTACATCATATCAAAACTACACACGATAACACATTATACAATTATCTTTGTACTTGAAAGGAGGCAAAAGATTTGTCTACTCTATTGATTAAGAAAATTTTTTGAAAAAAAATTAAAGAAAAAGCAAAAAAAAATGATATACCCCAGGACGAACTCACACAAACCCCAAGACCGGATGATCTGACACCAAAACGTGCTATAGGAGGAGATATTCATTGTATTTTTATTGATTATTAAATACGTCAGTTGTTTGTGAAACTTTATGAATGGTTATTCTAAAGTTGTCCCTAGTTGTAGTTCATGTAAGTGCATACGTGAATACTAGGGTAACACATATATTGGTTGATGACTATGTTTCCCAAGTAATAGGATGTCAAACCAATAAGACTTGCCCAACTCGAGACATAGCAATAATTCTCTCTCAACACAATGTTTACATTTTTTCTTAGACGTGAAACCGTCACATATATTTGAGATGAATCAATCTAAATTATGGGTTATCAAACACTACACCTTAACTTAGTAATTATAAAGGCAAGTTTCAGTTTTTTCATGAAGCATGGTACGAGTTGTCGGTCAATATGAGATATTTTCCTCTCTGCATGAGAGAGATATATGGACACCTCGAGTGATCAGATCTAAAAATGCATCGCCGTGCCACTTTAAGTTAATAGTTGACCCAGGAAGGTATATCAAATCACGAGATCGAGAACGAGTGAGGATGGCCAAATATTGGGAGGCGGAGGGAATGACATGTACATAACGTTGTGATGTTTTATCCGGTATGATATTTATATATGTTTAAGAGTTGTCATTTATTGCAAGAGTGTTACTAACAATTGACCGAGTAGGTGTACTCGCGTCATGTAAATGTGCTTAAACCTATAGGGCCAAATTGAAAGCCTAGTTTGGATTACGATCCAGATCGGAACAAGCATGGAGTCCTAATGGATCTCTAATGTATATACCCATTATGGTGGTATATATAAATGACATGGGGCCTTCTGTTTTAGGCTTCCTCAATCTACACCACCCTCCACCATAGCGGCCACTTCTCACACGCTCTAGCCGCCTGCGTGGACCTAGCAATCCGTAATGCGACGATTTCACTCCGTAAATGTGGATAACCTAGAACTATTGCATCTGTATCGCTTGGACGGACGGCACGATAGGAGTTGTTCCTGAAATGCCGTGACGTAGACAAGGAATTAGTACGACTACACTACCCGATGTGCCTCATCGATTTCCGCAATGTTGTTTCTAGTGGCAATCTCATGCCCTATAACTACAATAATTCGTGTTCACGTGATAGGAAATCTTATTTTACATTTAATGTAGCCTACCTGTTTCATAAGGAAACGAGACTGACTCGAGTATAGCAGAGAATTAGCTGAAAATATGGTAAGATAACCCATTGGTGAGTGGCCCATGCATATACCTGGCAGAACTAGTTGAAAACATGTTTTTATTGTCACCCATTTCATTTGCTTCCGACAGAAGCCACCCAAGCTCCTCCACCACCGACCAAAACTCTGACAACATTTGTTCGAAGCGAAACATCGTTGTGAATAACATGGCTGTCCGCGTCTTCAACGACATGGTTGTTGTGGCCGGGATGGTTTGGGCAATGCCTTAGCTGAGCTTGCCAAAAAGTTCGGAAGAAGGAGACGATCAGTCTCGTGCAAGGTAGTGGGGCATGGCCAAGGATGCAGATATAGTAAGTCCAAACAACTAATTGCTCGGAGGGAGGCAGTTTTGGCTCCCGAGGTCATATGCTCCTGGTATAATATTAAAAATTAAAAATAGTGAAACGTTTTTAAAAATTCTGAAAAAATTGGAGACGAACATATACAAATGTTCTACATACGTACAAAGTTTCGTGGTGAAATGCCATCTTGACTGTTATGTGCAAAACGGACAAATAACTACCAAGTTTCATGGTGAAATGACATCTTGACTGTTATGTGCAAAAAAGACAATTAACTGGACAAGATAGGATTTCAAAAAACATGTTTGTAGAGCACTAATTTTTTTATTTTTGCAGAGATCATCACACATGCCATTTCATATCGCAACTTGGCATGTATTTAGAAAACATGTATATGTCGTCACCTATTTTTTCTGTTTTTTTAAATGTTTTACTATTTTTTTATTTTTTATTATACCAGGAGCATATGAGCTTAGTAGCAAATTTAAATTTTCCGCAATGTAGTATAGTAACTAGCTTGCAAAACCTTCGGAAACCCCAAATGGAGCCCGAGCTCCATTGGTCTCGTTTTTTCAAAAAATTCAAAATCGGAATTTAAGTTTCAAAAAAATCGAAACAAAAATTTATGTGTAAATAATGTCGAAATATATCAACATGCATAATTTCATTGCAAAATTCGTATTATTTTATGCTACACAAAAATATCAAATCAGACAAAATGTCAACCTTTTCAGACTGTGTATAGTTCACGGATCTAGATCCACCGATTTGTCATTTTTTTCCCTGCTGAAAATATAACGACTTTTTAATTGAAATTTTGTGCACTTATAGATTATATTATCACCTACATCTACATAATTTTTTTATTGTTTATTTCAAACTTCAAAATGCGAAGTTTTGAGCGTTTGAAATACCGAGTTTAAGTCTCAACGAGGCATGGGCCTTTATATTTGGCTGGGGGTTGTATAGGCCTTCCTGCCTAAAGGATGTCGTCCTCTCTCTCTCTCGGCCTACTAATAAATCGGCCCAGTACAGTGAGAAGGATATTACTTTGGACCCTCGGAGACCAATGAGGAAGATTTTGAATTTTCAAACTCAAAAATGCTACAGCACAGCATCATGTAAAGCTTTCCTTAAAATAAACCATGCAAAGCTCCCCCGTTGAAAAGAAAAATTGCAAGCTAGCAGTAACGCCCGCTCGCTCTCCCAATACGACGAGAACGATGTTACTTGGCCCAGAGCAAACGCGTAGCCCCAGTGTGCAGTTTGAAAAATGTAAGCTGTCCCACACACAAGACCCGGGAGATGTTGTTTTTGTGTAGTAGTAGTAGTAGTTTGACAATACTGCTTGTAACTCCACTCTGTAAATAAACATTCTTTCTATCTAATCGGATGGCAGAACGACTGCCTTAAACCTCAAAAAATAAATAGAACAAGCACACGTACGCTCTCTTTCCTACTTCCTCCTTATCAAAATATAAGACTTTCTATCTTTTTTTATAAATGTATTTAGACATGTTTTAATGCAAGATTCATATGAACCTTATAGTTTGATACGGAGGGAATACATACATAGTATTTTTTTTTTGGACAGTGACAATCGTTCTCATGGAGTCCTGTTCTGGTAAAAACAAGCGCCGAGGGGAACTCTGACATGCACGTACGTCTGGTTGGATATTGGAAGCGAAACACAGCTCTGACAATTTGATGTCACAGGGTTAGAGCAAGTACAATAGGCTGAGTCAGCTGGCTATAAGGGAATCCACGTAAGCAAACATCTGAGCTGTAAGAGAGAGAAAGCAGGAGAGAGACGCGCGCGGGCGCTTGGTGAAGCGCCGGGCTGCAGCACAAGGCCCGAGGGATTAGAGCTGCATGCATCCATGCATGCTAGCTTTGACTCTTTCCTCCAATCGTTTGTGTCCGCTACATGCAAGCTTAGTGATTAATTTTTTAAAGATTCCAACCTAGCAGCCAGCGTATAGCTAGCTTATTGTATGGCTTGGCTATAAGATCACTTTTTGATGACATGGAATCGGCTTAGAGCCGGCAGCCGACGGTACTATTATCCTTGCTCTTACGTCGATCCTGCACAAAAGCAGACAGATCGATGGAGCACGCGGACACGGTGACACGCGGAGCTACCGACGTACGCGCTCGTCGGTCGGGCATGCTTAGCGTGGGCCTCATGTTTAACGCGCCGACTTGTGCGCACGTGGCCTTGCCCTGTCGGTGGATCGGACTGCCACGTGCGCTGTTTGCCTGACGAACAACGCGCAGAAAGCCGGAAATGTCGAATGAGTTGCTAGTCAGTCTTCGCATTGTGTTACTCGTGTGGGCTGTGATTCATCTCAACGAGTACGGAGTAAATGAATTGGAGAGCTCGGTTTATATGTTGTCTAATCCATGGGGAAGCAAAACATTGATTCTAGACACTAACTAGCGTCTTGGATTGGATTCCCAATATCTTGTGATCGATCGATTGTCTCCTTTCCGTCTCCACGCATGTGCCACACAATCATGGGAAGCTAGCTACACACGGTTGCAACGCTCGGTAGTTTGCAACGAATGGCTCGCCGGCCCTGCCTGATCTGTGCATATATACAGCGTGTCACGTACTAACTTAGAGCATCTCTAGCAGAGGCCTTAAAACATGCGAAACCATAAAATAACTGCCGCATACGGTTTTGGAACTGTAAAAACGCACAGAACAGAAACTTTAAACCATCCTGAACCGTAGAACATTTTAAGGGCGGGAAGTTTTCCCTCAAAACTGAGAATTCAACGATTTCGTGGCCGAACCGAGGGTGGCATGTATACTCGAAAGCAGTTGGCGGGAGGGAATGTTTAGGACGTGCCGATGAACTTCCGTCACGGAACTCGCCGGAATCCGGCCGTCCTCCGCCACGGAACGCGCCGATTGACTGGAGAAAGAGATGAAAAATAAAGAGGTGAAAAATATCAGGAGAATATTTGGGGAATATTCCCTTTTACAGTTCGCATTTTCGGTTTATGTTCTGTCCGAGTGATTTTCAGCCCGTAAAACACCCAAAAAATGAACTGTAAACCTCGTTTACGGTTCCGCGGTTTAAGGGCTCTGCTAGAGATGCTCTTAGTCACTTTACACGCTTGCGACATACTCCGGGATCTTTTTTTTTTAGAATGCAGCCACCCAGACAGTGGTGGAGCTTGGGCTGATTTTTTTGGGGGGGGGGGGGGGGGGGGGGGGGGGGGGGGGGCAATTGGGCTTAGGGCTCGTTTGGTTGCAGGCTTTCCCTGGGGGTTCCGCCCCTTTTCCCTGGCCCAAGAAACCCCAGGCCCAATTTGGCCCGGGTCAACTTACCGCAGCGTTTGGTTGCCGACGAGACGAGGAAGCCCGGCCCGACCCGTCTTTTCCCCGGTGAGCATTCCACGACGAGAGGTGGGGATCGCGTTCCGTGACAGGGGAGGCGGCGGCGCTTGGAGCACGCCGCGATCTCCTTCCTCTGGCGGCGGCGACCGGACGAGAGCTCGGACCGGAGCGAGTCCTCTCCGGCGGCGGCGACCGGAGCGAGAGCTCTCCCTCTCTCGCATCTCCCCTCTCCCCTCTCCCATCGGGGTCAGCTTCTTCGTCCAAGATCTGCCGAAGGTTTGCCTCTCCTGCTTCTCCCCTCCCCAACCTCCGACGACGACGGTCATGTTTCTCTAGGCTCCTATCTGCGCCGATGCATGCTGTTTTCGCCCGTAGCTTGAAGTATTTTCGATTCTACGAGTAAATCACAAGGACGTTTCGTCGGGAGTCCACGGCGGCTGTGTGGGATCGAATTGCCTGATTGTTTGGGGGCGATTGTGTTGGCGTGGTCGTTCTGCTGTTGATGCAGATCCGATGTGTGTTCCATAAATTTTGTAGAAAGTAGAGAATTCATGTCATGGTTCAGAGAAGGTACGTCACGCAATGGTTTGGAAAAAGGTAGAACATTGTTTGCTGAACATGGTTTGAAGGCAAATTCTTGTGTTGGAGATTGCCGTGTTGCCAGTGGTAGAAGAGGATGTGTTACTGCAAGTCTGCAACGCATGCAGCGAGTGGCTAGTGCATGCAAGATTGCCGCATGCAGCGAGTAGCAGGTTGTTGTAGTTTCTTTGCTGTTTGGTCCTGTAGTGTAAGCTGCTGACACCAGCGGTTAATATATTTATGTATAAACTTGCTTTAGTGAAAAAGGATGCCTTTGCAATTCATGACAATATGTTTGAAACCTTGTTTCTGCTAGTTTCAGTGTATAACGCAGAACTATTTCTGTCTAGTTTACATTTGGACAGTTGGTGCATGGAGAAAGATTATGCTTACGTGGTTTACCATGCTCTAAATCTTTGATTATTGATCTGCAGGGAGTGCTGGCGATCTGAAGGCTTGTATCTGAATAGCTCTCCTATAAACTTGAAGGTACTACTTCTTTATCACTTGCTGCTCGTTTCAAGTAATTTATATATGTGTGCTGTCTGATTTACTTCTTGTTGAAACTTGATAATTTATGTATGTCTTTAAACCGTAATGTTTATTATTTCATTAATTTACTTCTTGTTCAACCTTGCTAGTGATGGATTCTAGAATGGATAAAATTAGGAAGTTTATGTTGCAAGAAGGGGAAGATGACGATGAGTTGTTCTTAGTTTTGCTTAAACAGCCAGTAACATTTGAGAATTTTCATCTGGTTCTACTGTACCTATATTTTATTGAGCGTCTGGGGAGTTTATAGCATAAACTTTGTACAAACACCTTGTTGAATCTCTGCTTGAACTGTTCCTTACGCTCTTTCTATATTCTTGTCATGTTTCAGTATTGCTTTGTTGTATGCTTTCCTGAGATCTTGCTTTCAAAACTGTAATCTTGCTTTCTGATATCTACAAATTGATTTGACCAAGATGGCTTTGATCCCTCTTCAGGTATCTGGAGCTAATTCATTGTTGTTCTTCATTGTGTGTCATGTGATGGTGTTGATGCCGATCAGAAGAACGCCGGCGGTTGTTTAAAATTATGTTTATTTGCCTGGAGATGTAAAGATTGAGTATTCCTTGAAATTATGAGTATTTCGGATTATTTCTGTATTAATTTGTATGCCTGAATTTTCGTATCTGTTTGTGATGTAAAGATTGAGTATTTCTTGAAATTATGAGTATTTCGCATTATTTCTATATTAATTTGTATGCCTGAATTTTCGTACCTGTTGTGAAAAAATGTACTATTCTGGCCTTATTTTCGAATTTTGCATCTTCCCTATCATTTCCGTCCGTTCCCTATTTTGCTGTCCAAATGACAACTGCTGCTGTTCCCGTGGGGAGGGGATAGTTCCGGTAGGGGGTTTAGTTCCCTAGTTTTACTACCCATCACAACCAAACGAGCCCTTAGAGGGGCAAAATAGCAGGGATTGGGCCACCTTTGGGGGGGGGGGGGGGGGGGGGGGCAAATGGGCCAATTCCGTATCATTTCTTCAAAAAATGCTCATGGGCTGGGGGGGGGGGGGGGGGGGCGACGTAGCTCTGCCTCTGCACCCAGACCAACACAAGGGCTCTAAACATCTATTTTTTTATAGAATGCGGCCACCCAGATCAACACAAGATAGTCCGAACGACCGTCATCGTTCGAGTACAACCGAAGTCCATGAGTACCCGATGCTCTGGAAGGAGAGGAAAGACCACATGTGTGTAAGATTTCCGTTTAGGAGTAATTAGCCTAACCCCTATTTCCTTGCTTGTTCCGTGGTGCGGCTCACATTGCAATTAACAGGGCTAGGGATTAAGGACTATTTATATACTCCTAATTTCTGGTGTTTAAACCAGTACGTATAGGATTCCAGATAGACTCACGATTAAGTTAAACAACCATGATCATAACTAATCCTTTCTAGAATCCGATCCCAATACAAGTCCTCGATACGCACGTGTGAGTCGTGTGCCATGATTAAGCAACATATAATCATGTAGGCATTAACAACTTACAGAGTTGATCATGTAAACAATCTAGTATTTTCCACCCTATACCGTGCTTGGGCATATATATTTTCAGTATAAGTAATCATACTGTATTCCAGCACAGTCGTACTCAGCACCTTGAGATTATTCCTCAAGTACAAATATATATTCAACAATTCCAGAATATAAGCAATTCCATATTGAGACTCAAAACTCATATATGCATAAATAATGCAGTATAATGTTTGCAAGACACAAATAGTTCTTACAATGTGGATCCAATAGACAGCCTTGTTGATAACATGCAAGTAATGAACAACTTCATTTCAACGGAATTTGACATCCTGGAATTCTGGAGCCTGCGTCTAATTGAATAATTGATCTACTGCAGAAGTCGAAAATCTCCACCGGCTGCTCACCAAAAACGAGACTTATTGGACGAAATGCGTTTGGTTGGAGATCGTAGATGGCTCGGTTGCGGACATTGGTCAAAATAAGATGGAATTCGTTGAACAAAACTTGCAAAAAAAATGTTCCCTACTGATGCCCTACACGCGTGTTATTACAAACTCAAGATATTTATAGGTTGATCCGAGTGTTGCAAAAAATCAGTAGGCAACATCTTGAGCAAAGTTTGTTCGACATCCAGGAGTGCGAAGGAACTTGTCGAACAAATTTACCAAAAAAAGTTGCCTGCTGATTTTATCTTAAGCCGCTAAATATCAATGGAACTCATCAGATCTATACATTTTACCGATTTGTTTTTTACAAGAAAAAGCAGTGGAGGTCCTCGTACATAGATATAATTTTTGAGTTTTTTCTTTGAGACACGGATTAATGACTAGTCTGGTTAACTTCCGTTAGTTGTTCTTTTTCCTATCTTGGGCAAGAAGACAAGGTTAGAACGTCAGATCCTGGATGTCGTCGTCAACAAGTTTCAGATCGATCTGTGTCATCGCTTAGAAACAATAGATTTCACGCTCGCCTTGTCTGACATTGGTACTCCCATCAAGCCTCACCGCGCGCGTACGTAGGTCTGTCGCGACTCAAAAGGAACGCCCGGCGACGAGCAGCAACTCAGCAGTCAGCAGAGGCGGTGGGCACCTGACGATGGTGGTGGACAGACGGTACTGCGCGCCGTATGATACCGCGTTTACGGTGGCCAGACCGAGATTCAGATCCACCGCCGTCACGGACGCCGGCGGCGCGGAGGTGATGCAGGTGAAGCACACCTTCTTCAGCTACCTCGAACAGTTCGTCATTCATGACAGCGCGTCACGCCGGCCCGTCGTAACCGTGCAGCAGTCGCCGTTGAAGGGAGACGATGGCACGAGGTGGGACGCATTCAGGGGCGAGAGCACGAGCCGGAGGGACAACCTGCTCTTCGGCGCGGTGATGGCGTCGCCGTCCCTCCGGTTCAGCGAGACCAAGGTGCACGTGTTCCTCGCCGGCAACCGCCGGGAGCAAGCGCCTGACTTCGTCATCGGCGGCAGCTTCTACGGCGGCGAATGCACTGTCTCCCGCGGCAACTCCTCCGACGCCATTGCTGTGATCAACCGTGAGAGCGCCACCGAGTCAGACGCAAGTGCAGGAAGGTACACGTATATCGCCGACATCAACAGAGGCATAGACCATGCCTTCATCCTGGCGCTAATCGTGATTCTGGACAAGATGCATAACTATTCACCCCCAAGTTGTAGGGGATCGGATGCTCCACGAAGGTGCGATCGTTGCAGGAGCTAAATATTATGGATGGAACCTCCGCAATTTCGCAGGTATGTATACAATCTTCGCGTTGTTTTACTAGTACTAGTAGGCTGATTTATCTCAGCACGTATACGAGCTGCGGAGCTCGGTTGATGATCTCTAATCCGTGATCCGTGAGAAAAACGTTGATGCTAGAAATTACTAGGGTTTTGGATTGGATTCCCAATGATGATCATGCATGTGAACAAAGATACGAAATCTTAAGATTGTCTCCTTTCCGTGTCCTTAATTTGCATGTGCCACGCAATCATGCAAAGGTCGCTAGCTTAGGTAGCTACACACGGTTGCAACGCTCGGCAGTTTGCCACGAATGGCTCAACTCAAGGTCATCTCGTATAACAAAATAAAAAGAAGACAACCGCCTGCCTAGGGTTCTCAGGCCGCCAACTCCTACGCTGGTTCGGTGAGTGGGAGGATACAAGAGTCCTTTGATCTATCGGTGGGAGTTGTGTAGCTAATCTTGTTAGAATAGGTGTAATAAGTGTTTAACTAAACTTTGGAGATCATCTTGTAAAGTCTACTGGCTTCTTACTTTCTAAGTCTTGTAATCGTTTTGCTGTGATTCGCTGTTTAGTGTGTGGTCGTTTGTATGGTTCCTGTGGTTGGTGACTTGTGTTGGCCTGGAAAAGTCTGCTAGGTAGTTTGCTGTTGGTTTGTTGGTGATAACATTTTTTTCCATAATGGGCACTCGATGGAAAGTGCCTCGGGTTTCCTGCCCCCCCCCCCCCCCTTCTTGTGTTTGTTTTGGAAGAGAGAGCGGGGTAGAGGCCCAGTGGTTGGAGTCGCGGGTGAGCGCGCTCAACATCCTGATTTCGATCCCCATCGGGGACGAATTTCTGGATTTCTCACAAAGGAGCACTTCTCCTATAAAAATATGCTACCAAGGGCTAGTTCTGGGTGGTCTCATTTTTTTTTGTTTGGAAAAACTGAATATTTTGGGAAATCCATTTCGGGTCATAGGAGCATATGCTCCCATTGTTTAAAAACACATTTCATAATGCCAAAAAAATTCGAGAAAATTTCCGGGTAATATCCCGACATTTTATGTTCGTGCACAAAATTTCACGAAAAAAACATTTTGTGTGGTCTGAGTTAAAAAGACAAAATAAATGCCTCACAAAAAGTCATTTTGTAACAGCCCAATATGTCTTTTTTACATAAGCCACACAAAATGCTTTTTTTCTTGAAACTTGGTGCCTAAGTATAAAATTGTTCGTCACCCGAATATATTTTTTTGGAATTTTTTACATTTCAAAATATATTTTACATAAGGGGAGTATCTACTCCTATGAGCCAAAACACAGCCTCCAAATATTTCCATTTATGAAATGGAAAGGGGTATGAAGCCCGTCTGGAAAAAATATACCACCACGTTATCAAATTAATGCAACAAGTTACAGGGATCAGCATATATTCTACAAATCTCGCCTTGGGGTAATCGGGTAGGTCTCGGTTTGCTTTCGGCCCTGCCGGGGAGCTGTGCCTTCGTCGGGCGATGTTGTTGTGGCAACAACGATGTAGATCTGACTATTTCGTCAACTTGGGTGGTCGTGTTCTTCTTCGGACTGAATCAACGTGGCCAACATTTCCAGCGAGATCGTGAAACTCTACAGGCTGGAAAATCGGCGCGCCATCGTACATGCGGGATGGAGAACATGTGAATAAGAGGCTGGATTGTGTTTTTCCTTCTGAGGGATTTTCTTGTAATGCTGGTGTTTGATGTGTACATAGCCGCTCGTTGGCTAAAGAGAGTAGTTCCCCTTTCCCTTCGTATACAACGAATACATATGCATATACTTCCCAAAAAAATCGAATACATATACAGTCACACAGTGTGTCACCTTACACGGTAGCGTTGTACTCCATTTTAATTTGCACGAGAGCACAAGAAATCCTTTGGGGGAGGAGAGGACACGGAGAAAGAGCCATGGGCCGCCATAACTAAAATGGGCCTAAACTTCAGAGCAGATTGCGTTAAACGGAATTTTGGAATTCTGAGGGGCCTACATCACTCCTAGTTCACTCTTTTTATGATCACAATCTAGTGTAAAAAGAAGAAGTTCGAAGTTCTCTAAATTCCTTCTCTCACCCCTAAAATCCAAACACACAGTACTCTGTACAGATCGACCCACTCGGTGAACTAGGTATCTCCATCCCTCCTAGGTATGGATCGACCATCATATCCATCATCCATGGAACATCGAGCTGCTCGATCCAACGCCGTGGCCCTGAAGATTAAATTGGAGGTATTCAAGAGGCCGTGGCCCAGCGAGTGCCGGAGTAGGTGGCGCAAACGCCTTAACTGAGCTTGCTCCGTTCGTACTTGTGCTGGTCAAGAATGGACAAGCAATCCACTGATGGCTTCCCGTTTGCCGCCATTGATTCGCCCTGCGAAGTGCGAACCCCAACCGATCAACGTACGTCCCAATGGGGACGAAGCCATGGGGGGCCATGCCGACGAGCTTACGTACCAATTATTTGCTTAGTCATTACAGCGACCCCGCCCTGTGCTAGATAGCTAGCAACCGGGCCGGCATGCCGGCGAGGTCCGCGGCAGAGGCAGAGCGGTGGCACGCGTACGCTGCAGCTGCGCGAGCTCACCGACAGCCGCTGGCTACAGATTTGTAAAAGAGATTAGTCAAAAGCACTCTTGTTGGTCCCTTCTGATTTGTTAGGGTTCATCATGCCAAAGTGCTGTTCTTTTCTAAGAAAATGTATTGTTTGTTGCAGCCTCCGGCTATATACATGTATGCGCTTTCTGTTAGTTGCTTGTTTGTACGTGCCTCCGCGGCACCGGCCTGATTTGGTTTAATCAGTGCGAGGATGGGTTCAGATCAAGCGTTTTAAATTAGGTTAGGATTCTGTTGTGATTACGAAACGGGTTGCTTAAACAAAGCGACGTCGCCCTTTGCTCGTCTTTGCCACTAAGTTGGATGGATGCATCTGTTGTTCAAAGGAACAGCTTGCTTCTAAAGAAATGCAACAGCTTGCTTATTTGATTTGACTGGTTTTTAAACGGCGAGCTGATGAAGTCTAGTCAATTGACAGAAAGTTGGAAATCCAGGAGCTTAAATAAATTGTGCAGAAACTAATAAGAGAGTAATGTCAAATAGTAGATATGACATGTAATAGCTTTATTCAGATGATTTTGGTGTCCATGTATTTGTGTGCGCTTCTGCTTTTTTTTTCAAAATCACATGACAGCCAATAAGACAACATCTACTTCCGGTGGATCATCGAGATCTCTTACGGTTACTCGATGTACACGGCTCCTGATGGTCACTCGGTATATTTTCAGCCGGGCTTCGTGGCAGCATAGATAATCGACTTCGAGATGCATAGTTGCTTTATGGTGTCTCTTTTTGTTGGTTGTTTCATGTTTGAACCTTATGTGATCGGTGAATCGTAAATTTTGATACTACTAAACTTGGTAATAAATGATTGTGTGCATCGCTTGATGCAGAGGCCGGGATTTCCCCCATTTCGTAAAAAAAATAGACAAGACCAGCCGACCTGAATCACCTGATATGAAATAAGTACCGCTGAGAAATGAAAGCACGGCCAAGGTTATATGCAAGCATTGTCGTCATCATCGACCCCTACTTCGCCGTAGAAGGCCATAGCTGGAGTCCTCACCCCAACGGACTCGTGAAGCGACATGTAGGTTCATGTCAAGCGGGTGAGCACACACGCCAATGAGAAGGCCGCTCCGATTGTGAAGGTGAACTCCAAGAGAACTATGTGAGGTTGTGTCGAGAAGGATCACCATACAGACCACTCATCGCATGTCATCATCACCGCCGGGAGGACTCTGCCCCAGCTTCGACTTCATAGCAACACATAGACCATGGAGACCATTGCACGCTAAAAGTCGACTACTAATGTTTTACCGCAACTCTGACACCGTTCAACTCATTTGTCATTGCCACACAAGCTAACAAGGACCATCACCACCGACTTTGAATGGTCCTCTAGACAAAAGACAAGCCTTCCGCTTGGTTCTGGATCGTGAACCCCTCTCCCCGTGCACCCAACCACCTATGTTCCCCATAGGCTAGATCAGACGTGATCGAGCCAGATCAATCCGCTACTACCCTAGAACACCGCTAGATCTAGAAGAGCCCGAGCCAGCACCATTTGGACCCACCATCCGCACCTTGTGACACTCACCACACCTCGAGGCAGTGGCGGAGCTAGCTCCCGGTGACCCCGGGCAGCTGCCCGGGCTGCTCCGGTCAATCTACATTAAATATTACTCACATATACTATTTAGCAAGCATGTTTAGTGGGGCAAATAAGAGCCAGCGTCAGAGACAATGGACCTTGCCCAGGCTCCTTGAGCTGCCTGGCTCCGCCACTGCCTCGAGGGAAGACACCACACACTGCCACAGGTGATGATAGCCATGCCACGTCAACGCGGCACCGAGATCCACGTGAGTACACTCAGGGCCAACCAAACGTCACAACTCTGCCTCGTCGCTCAACTCACCTCGCACACGAAGCCGAGAAGACGAACTTCTTGAGCTGGACCATCGGGTACTCGCCACCATCACCTCTGCTCTTTTTTATGTGGCACGAGAGGATCCCATCATTGTTTGCCTACCGGCGTCAGCCGTGCGAAGGAGATGGCGACGATGACAACTAGGGTTCCCGTGTCCGAGCCGACGTGAGGCCCCATTTGAAATTACTACATGTATATTAGTAGGAATCCTTCGGAAATTCACAATGGCTTCCGAGCTAACAGTAAATATTTCAAATAATTCTTCAAAAATGGTGATAAACTTATAGAAGTGTTATACACATGTGCAAAGTTTCGTGGTAAAATGACATTTGTGGTTCTCTATGAAAAAACAAATTAATAGCCAAAATGGGATTTAAAAATATTTTTTTAGAACATTAATTGTTTTTCGCATGGACCATCACGCATATAATTTATCACGAAACTTGGCACATATTTAGAACATTTTTACATGAATTTGTTCATTTTTTAATAGTTTTTTTGCTATTTATTATTCGGAAAGGAGCATGTGAGTCCGTGAGCCAAAACGACCCTCTCTTCTTTGAGAACCCGCAATCTATATGTCCTTGTACGGGAGAAACCCATTTTGGCTCGTATGATCATATACTCTAATGGCTAGAAAATGAATTCAAAATGTAAAAAAAATTCAAAAGAAATGCAGGTGTACATATCCACATTCTATGCGCGCACACAAAATTTCATGTAGAAAGACATTTTTTGTGGCATGTATAAAAAATACACAAAAATCCTAGTGAAATTTGTCACAGAAAATATCTTTTTTTTCATAAAACTTTTATAGGCGTACATAAAGTACAGAGATGAACACCTGATTTTTTTTCTGAACTTATGACGTTTGGAAGAGTTCAAAAAAACGGCCATTTTCTTAGAAGACGATATGCACTCTTGGCTGCCATTTATTTGCTGATGATAAAAGTACATTTAGAGTAGTATAAATTGTGCATTTCTGCATGCATACGAGTACGGCCAGAAATATCGTTGTCTGAGGACGACCCTGCTGCTGACGCACCCAGTCAAACAGGAAAGTGAAGCTTTTGGATCGACAAGAGCCAATCAAGGCGGCTATTGCTCTATTTGGTTGAGTTCGCTGTCGATCACGACGAAATTTGCAAATTTACACGGCTTGTCTTGTGTTTGGTCGTATGCCGCCTAACAGCTGAAGAAACACGACTGCTGACCGATCGTGCAGGAACACGTACAGAACTAACATGGTTCCAGATCTGTGTTGAGGAATGCGACCAAATGCGGCCAAACTGTTGGCGATGAATTTCCGATTCCCCGGCCCGGTTGCCGACGAATAGCACAGATGAACAGCAGGTCGCCGCTTGATATCACGTCGTAAACATCTGGACCCCTGCAGAACCTAACCTAACCTAACCTTAATGACGCCTGCCAAACAACTTAGCTGGCTCTCTCAAAATACAGTACAGGTCTCCTTTTCGCCCGAAATTGTTATACTACCACTAGCAGCTACAGGTCAACTTCCAGTATTCATCAACACAATCAAGAAATAACCAAGTCTAGATCGTCAGTAGATCTCATCAGAGACTTGACCATCTGTTCATGCGTACGTGTGCTCGTGCGTGCAAGTAATTAATCCTTGTAATGGTTCCTGAATCGATCGATCGATCTCCATTAATGAACAAGAAGAGAGAACTCTATTACTCTAATAGTAAGTCCCAAGCTAGCTCCTCCCACGATCGAGCAGAGTTGGATTACATTAGTACAGCTGCACGCAGCATTAGGGCAGAGATTACGCATCAATATGCTCCTACATAAACGGTCACAGTTCAGTAAAATTTGGAACAAGGTTTTATAACACACCGACGAAAATCTGATGGCGACTGATCGCTGCGCTGCCGCGTGTTCTGAGGGAGCCATCGTTTTCTAGGGTTCGATCGTCCGTTAGGTGACGATGACCGTGCGCTCTTCCGCACGTTCTCCTCGCGTACGTCGTCGGCGCTTGCATTGCTTACTTGTTTCTCCTTCTTCGTCAAACCACCCTGATTTTAAGATCGACCTCCCGATTCCGCAAAGTCATTTTCTTTCTTCGTCTTCACAGCAGATTCCGGCAGCTCGATCGCCATGGCTTCAAGGTAGTGTAGTTAATTTTAGATAGTTTAACACTTTCGTGTGCTAGCTGGTAGAGTAACACGTACACCGGGCGCCCGTATTCAGAAGGCTGGAATCTTGGCGTTGTTTTCACGTGGACCCAAATTTATTGTTGGGTTATGGACGCTAATTAGACTTCACTGTGCCCCATACGATCCATGATGATTGTGCCGTGTCATTGTCTGTGTGAGATCTTCTTCCACATGGATGCAGTGTATATATATCAGACGTGTCCCCGGTCGTGAAAAGGCATATTCGGAGATGTGATGCTTCTAATTTAGCTTTGAGATTTCATTTATTCCTTTACCTTGCAAGTTAGTTATCATTCGAAAAAAGGTACGTAGAACCCAGCAAAAGAAGCTAAGAATCTCGTCGCCTTTTGCTTTGCTTTGTTGTGTGCAAAAGAGAAGTTTGGATCAGAGAAACTTTGTCATGTAATCATGTTGGAAAGTCAACCAGATAGAAAATATTTGTTGTTACTTGCAAGCATTTAAATTTATTTTCAAGATCATTAAACAGATTTAAAACAATGACTTACTTGCCAACATGACTCATTTCAGTCACACCGGGTTGGAGATAATTAAAAGTTTTAAACCACAATTCCACATTAGCTACAGATCTTGTATACTTCAGATCTTCGTTAGGATACACACAACTAAAAATCATTTCCACCGAATGGAGCTAGAGAGAGTGTGTGTGGAAATCACCATTTTTTGCTAGAAAAAATGTAACCAGCTACAAGGCCATTAAATTCTTTCACGTGACGAGTCCAACGGCAAAGCATGGGAGTGCATTACTCACAGTCCCCCACTGACATGTGGCCCCACGCCGCGTGGCAAGGCAGGATGCCCATGACGCGTCGACCAGAGGCCCGATCCCAGATGTTCTACGTCATCCGTTTCATAAATGTACCGGGTCCTGTCCAGCTCATCTGAACGGCGGAGAGCGTCTCCACTCACCAGTTTGAGCTAAGGAGGCACCGCATGTTGTTTCCGCTACAAGAACCCCATGGTCCAATGCTTCTTCCTAAACGTTGAGGATGACATGTGGGGTCGCATCAAACATGATTGGAACAGCCATAAACCTTTGTGATTTGATGGTTTGCTAAATTTTAGTTAGGAAAATTAACTGCGTACGATAAAAGGTAAGGAAATGCAACTTAGGGAAAAATCTTAGTATGGAAATGCATAACTAATTAAACTGGATCATCCTCGCCTTTTATAGGTTTTTCAAGTGAGTTTAAATGCCCTCGCGTTACTTTCCTTAAGATTTCAAGCCAATTAAAATGTCTATCTAAATTATTGTTTGAGATTTTTTTTTAGTTTTTTCTCTTTCCTTTTGTGCTTGATCTGATAATAGCTTCTTTTGTAATCAATTTGCTTTCTTCTCTGAAAATATAATACGACATTGTGTATTCTCAAACAAATATATGTATCTACGTGTGTTCCTATTGATTATGGATATGATTATTCTCTTGACTTGAAGGCGTTGCTTCGTAAGAAGTGTGACTTAGGTCGAGGTGTTTATTGGCATGTTATGTAGTCATGGTTTGCATGTAATGATCACCTCATGCAATTTGTTTGTAATAAACTATGGTCATGTACATTTTTATATGCAGAAACTAGAGGATATAATAATTTATTTTGAGAGATATGAGAAAACTATGCAACGTGTATTTAAAATTTGATAGGTAGAAAATATATTCTTTTCATGTTCAATGCCAAAAAAGCTCAGACTATTTAGAGTTGTAACGAGAAAGGTTATACATATGGTAAATCGACGTAATTGTGCCTACAACAAACCACATTTGTACCTAAGCAAACCGCAACATGTCACACATAAAACACATTTATTGGATCATCTCGATTGTGTCTAAATATATCTCATTGACAATGATCCCTAACATGTTGGATTGTATGTCTCAGAACTTATGTGTACTAAACCAATTCTAGTCCTAAAGCATCAATTGTACCGTATCTATCGTGCATGTGTCAACTATTGATTGGGTGCTTTAAGCTGGAATGTTTCGTCAAGTTTCAGAAAACCGCACGAATCAATATGTGGTGAAACATGACGAAAACCAATGCGTGGTATCTACCGTGCACGTTAGAAAGTCATTTCTCCAAAACTGCATTAAGTAACTAGAGCGTCGCCCTCCCTTTCCTCTCCCCGATACAGATCTGAGAGGCGATTTTGAGAGTCCACCGTCGGTCCACCTCTTCCGCCGGTGAGGCGTGGGTTCCCTCCCCTCCGTCGGCTGCTCCGGCGGCGGGAGGGTGGGGAAGCCCGTCTCACGGCGTGTATTCATGGTAGGGCTTGGCAGGTGTCCGGCCGGCGGCGCTTCGGAGGCGGAGGTGCTGTTGGTTCGTCTGTTGTCCGCGCAGATCCCCTCCGGCGGTGGCGTTCCCTGGGGCTTCACCGACCTGCGCGCGATTTTCCCTGCACCACGGCCAGATCCAGGTATGCGGTGGATCTGGATGCAGTTCAATAAGAGGATGATACAGAGGTTCTTCGCGGCGGCGCCGGCGTTCCCGGCAGTAGTCTCTTCGGAGGCGGTGCTCGGTGACTTCCCGTCTGCGGTGTGGTGGGCTCCGGCGATCCAATGTTTGGGGAGCTTCAGCAGCGGCGCGCCATCGTCAGCTCCGGCTCGTCGTCGTCGTCGGGATCCAGAGGGCTTCCTTGTAGTTTTTCTTTTGTTTCTGGACCTTTCTGTAAGTTCGGAGAATTAATATATCATCCCTTTCGCAAAAAAAGAAAGTCATTTCTCCAAGTGCACAAGTCTATAAATAGGAAAATTCTGTAGCGCACATTTTGCACTATAGAAACAAGGGAAAAAAGAGAAGACAATTGGTTGACCATTCGAGCTACGCCACGAACTGCAAATTAGCAACGCCTCCCACGAGGACGAAAATGGCGTGGCCGTAGCAGGCCACCCATGATTGCCCACGCTTCCACAGAGCAAAGCAAATTAGCTAGGGCCCCATGCAAGTCAAACGCACACCCCACAACGCCCATTGACATGTGGGCCCCGGCAACGTGTGGATCAAAAAACTAATCTCCAGCTTCCTCCATTCCAGTCACCCCTCCGGTAAGCTCACCGCCGTCGGTGGCGAGTTTATTTCTGGCGAGTATATATTTACAGGCAATACACGCCAAGAGGGGAGCGAAGGCAGAGAGAGAGGCCGCCGAGAACCGGAAGCAGGAGGAGGTTGGTGGCCGTGGAGAAGCTTCTGGAAGCCGCCGGCCATGGGGGACTCGAGCGGGTCGGTGTCCGTCGACGTGGAGCGGATCTACTTCGGCGGCAAGGTCCGTGCTCGCATTCCGGTTCTTGATTGATTTCACCCCGGTTTGGGGTGGCCGCATTCCTGTGGGGATGCTTGATTTGTGCTGGGCGAGCTTCGGGTGTTTCTGTTTGCTCTTTTTGTTTTGGTTTGTTGTGGGTTGTTAGGTAGAGGGGAAGCTTGTTCTTGCATTATTCCCCTCCTTCCCCTTAGTTGCAATTTGGTGATGCTATTCTTGTATACTTGCTGTATTGGGAAAACTGCAATCTGTATGGATTAGAAACATTAGTGTGTGTGGCTTGTTATTATTATGTGTCGGGCTGCTTGCAATTCGTAGTTATGTTTGGCTGCAAATGCTGCTCAAGAGTAGGAAAACAAGAAGAAATCAGGCTTAGAATCATGTATTTCATTGTTCATGGTGCCATGCAAACCGCTGTTTTAAGATTACTAGCTTATGAAGCAATGTCAGGAAGCGTGTTCATGTTATTCCTGTCTGTTAGGCAACGAATGGTGGTGGTTTCAGGAAGGAAGCTGTATTTCTGGTCAATTGGGGAACATAATCATCGTCTAAATTAGAATAGTTTGTTTTTACCATTCCTCATATGAGGGTTGTTCTCAGTGTTACTAAATATGTCTTTGCACCATGTGATTCATCAGGAGCATCCTGTGAGAACGAGATACGGCTCTGTATCTGTTTCTGTATACGGAGACGAAGACAAGCCAGCTCTCATAACATACCCGGATGTAGCTCTAAATTGTAAGTGATGTCATTTTCGTTAGGGTTGGTACCATAATTTTTTGCTATAACAAGGTAGCTCATCTGTTGTCTTCCTGGTTGGTAGACATGTCTTGCTTCCAAGGATTGTTCTTCTGCCCAGAGGCTGCGTCCCTGTTGCTTCACAATTTCTGTATTTACCATATTACTCCTCAAGGCCATGAGGTATGCCATGATGGTTCTTGGATTATTTCTTTCCCTATTTCACATGATCATCTGCTATTTTCCTTGTATTCTTACATGTTTGTCTTTCATGGCATGTGCTTGTCTTACAGTTGGGAGCAGCTCCGATCCCATCAAATGTACCTGAGCTATCTGTTGATAAGCTCGCGGATCAGGTCGCTGATGTTCTTGATTTCTTCGGGTACTTTATCTGCTAACTGGCCTAATTCTTTTTCATATTCCATTGTTGCCTAAAGAACTCCTCTGATGTTATTATGGCATTGCGTTTACAGTTTAGGGTCTGTGATGTGCCTGGGCGTCACCGCTGGTGCCTACGTTCTGACCCTCTTTGCAGTGAGTGTTTGCATGATTCGGTCTTCACAGCATGCCTACAATATTTGCTAATAATTCTTCTTTATATTATCCTAGACAAAGTACCGGGAAAGAGTTATTGGCCTAATGTTGGTTTCGCCTCTGTGCAAAGCCCCATCTTGGAGTGAGTGGTTGTATAATAAGGTAATGATCTATACTTCAGTCTCAGCAACTGGTTTTATCGCTGCCATCTTTCTTTGTGCAGTACTGGAAGTTTAGTGTATTTTGTAATAACCAAAAAAATTCATGTTCAGGTATTGTTAAACTTGCTCTATTATTGTGGGACAAGTGGACTGGTGAATGAATGCCTGCTTCAGCGGTATTTTAGCACGGTATGCGGTCCATCATTAGCTTCTTTTGTTTACACACTTGTGCCTATTTAAGTTTCACTCAACATCTCTCTGTGCTTTGTGCAGGAAGTTCGCGGGAATGGACAGGAACCTGAATCAGAGATTGTGCAAGCATGTAGAAGTGTTAGTACTTTGTCTCCTTTCCAGCTTTCTAGTGTTATTTCAATGCGAGTGACAGTGATATCTACTGTTTGAACATATGACTGAAGCCATGGTTACCTTTTTGTGCAGTTGCTTGATCAGAGGCGGGGAGTTAATGTATGTCGATTCCTTAAAGCAATAAACGAGTAAGTGAACAATATATTAGCTAGACATTTCTGTAGCTGTACATTTACAGAAATGGATCTGAATTCACTCAAAACGACAACTCCATCTATCAGGAGGCATGACTTGACGGAAGCACTAAAGAAGCTTCAGTGCCGGACGCTGATTTTTGTCGGAGAGAATTCACAGTTCCATGCCGACGCTGTTCACATGACCACAAAATTAGACCGGAGATATTGTGCTCTCGTTGAGGTATTGCACAGTTTGTATATCGAAGTTACTAGTTGAGTAGTTGACCCACATACCCATTGTAAGGCAGGTTCTAAGGTGTATTTTGTGGTGCAAATTACAGGTTCAGGCATGCGGTTCGCTTGTCACCGAGGAGCAGCCACACGCCATGTTGATTCCGATGGAATACTTCTTAATGGGATACGGGCTCTACAGACCGTCCCCGCTCGACAGCAGCCCTCGGAGCACCTTAAACCCGTTCTGCATATCGCCCGAGCTCCTGTCACCAGAGCATGGGGGTGAAGCTGAAGCCCATCAAGACTCGGACCTCCCTCAATGTTTAATAACATGCGGGATAGATCTTGGATGGACTGACGATACAGCTCGGAAAAGCAAAGTCTGCTTGAGCTGGAGCACGGTCATCGCCGCACACAAGTTTTGATGCATTCCGGTAGAATATCAGTTTTTGTTGTAGATTGCTGTAAGCCTGTAATCTACGCACGTCTCCAGGATAGGCCCTGTAATCTACGCACGTTGGGATAGGCAGGCAAGGGGGAAGTAGGGTGAGGTTCTAGGGGAGGAATACATACGGTTTGTTTGTTCATATGTTTTGTTGTAGCCCACATGTGTATATGTCATCACATCATTTCACACAGAGAAGGTATATATATGGTAAAGCAGAATCCTGTTATGGAGTCTCGGACATAGGCTTTGCCTTTACTGGAAAGTTTAGCATGAGTGGCTGTGATCTGCCTGTTGGTGCCCTGTCCGGGCTATCGCTGTGTGCGTCATGGAGTGGGTGATCGACTGGTGCTGGTTAATTGATTCTGGGTGAGTGGTTGTTCTACCATCGATGGTCAGAGGCTATCTCTATTATGTATGGTTCCTTGTCACTTTCCGGTGTACCAGCATAGATGGAACACATTACGATGCAAGAATTATGATGGAGTTACTTATCTAAGCGTGGTAAGCTGTAATCTTGAATCAATAGTGGTTTCCCTCTCAAATTACAGGCGCGCACTAGCACAAACGTGAGCGCCGCGTCGGACGATGAAGTGGGGAGCCAAACTGCAGGTGCCGCTCCTGCGGTTATGACATGATTGGCAAATGATTTTGCTTGCCGGGTCAGGTACTCAGGTGGTTGTCGAGGAAGAGGAGGATCCCGGCAAGTGGCCGGCAACGAACTACTCCGTATTTTAAGTAGCGGACAGGGGAGTCTCGCACCTTGCAGGATTTGGTTTGATTTGGCTCGTGTTGTATCAGTCCATCAGATTGACCTTGTCCTTTTCCAAAATCTTTTTGGCCAGGCTTTTTTAGGGGCACCTTTTTTTGGCTAGTTGATTCTGACGCTGCAGCCACGTAACTGAAACGAGAATATTCATAGGTACAGTGAAACTGTCATAGGGAATACCCAGCCAAACATGGCATGCTAACCCCAGCGAGCAAGAGCTTCCTGATTGTTCTTCCTATTCTCATGAACAAAGGAGCAAGTATTGAACATTGTAGCTCTTCCGACAATCTCCTTTACTATTGAACAATACATCCTCAAGGTGCCATACTTGATATCTGCAATCACAGATTTGCAGTCCCATGCAACATTCACATTATTGAGTTGAAGATCATTTGCAAGCATCAAAGCTTCATGGCACACCAGCGGTTCCAGGGTACCTGGGTCATCAATCCCTGCGAACACCATAGCTGACGCTCCTACTCCCTCCTAAAACTGCGTCAATTAATTTGGAACGGAGGGAGTAGATAGTTAGCGATCAGGTGGTTGTCCTCGAGGACGAGGAAGAGGAGGAAGATCCCACTAAGTGGCAGGCAACGAACTAGTCCGTACATTAAGAGGAGGAGGATCCCAGACCGTGACTTCGAAGGACATTCCGCTTGGTTTGGAGGTCGAACATGAGAAGATCCAGTGATCTTTGGGCCTTGACTCTTTGCCAACGGCATCCTTATGTTTGGGAAATGAAAGGTTCACTTTTGGCTCGTGGTTAGGGAAACGATGATCAACCCACCCACTGGCGCCACAGGGTAACTGCGATTGGTGTTTACACAGCCTGAATTACAGAGTTGTGGTCTAGGCGTAGCATGTAAGCGGATAGGATTTTGTTTTTTCCTAAATGAATGGGATGTAATCCTGCATGATGCACACAACTCTTTTATTGTAGTGTTTAAAATATCAAGTTTACACAAGTCACAAATAAGCGAATATAATAATTTCCACATCGAATCCATTTTAAAGAATCTATATCTGGTTTGAAAGAATTCGACGAATAAGTATAATGATTCCAAACTCGATATGGTAGATAGCATTTGAGCATGTATTATCAGAAACTAGCAAATTGCCCGTGCGTTGCAACGGTATAAAATACATCAAGCATCTTAGGTTAGAAATATATCATGATTTTGTTGTGTAATTATATATATATAATTAAAATATATTTGGTTTCTCTCAAATTTCGCGAACCTGTGTGCCTGCTACTTTTTCGTCGCGTTACTGGTCGCCTGCAGCCCTCTCGACCACGGCTCATGCACCTGCTTCTCGCTCGGCGTCCCGCCAGGCTAGAAATTTAGAAAACAAACGAGCACTGGACCGTGTCTTAGTCTAGCACCAGAGCTGAGAGCATTCGATCATCCAAGATCGTGCCTTCTAAATTAAGCCGCTCATGGTGCTGGCGGCCTGGCGCTGGGGTTCGGCGTGTTGCGCTCCTCCGTCAGAAATTTTACGGCAATGAACTTCTCAGTTCTGTTTACTGGATTATAAAGCAATCCGGACATAGACTCCTACTCCTATACGTTCCTTGCCAAATTTCCCTTTCATGGCAGTGGGTAAAAGATATCAGAGGCGAGCTCACGATCCAGGCCTTAGTGCAGTTCATGATTCTCTGGTGTACACTGCGAGAGGATCCCCCTTGTGCCTGACGAGGAGGACAGTTTCAGATGAAGACCGACGCATAAGGGTGTCTACTCCGCAACATCGGCATACAAAGCTTTCTTCAATGGATTGATAGAGGCGGATTATGCAAAGACCTTGTGGCGAAACCGAGCACCTCCAAAAGAAAAATTATTTTCATGGCTTGTGATGCGAGATCGTTGCTGGACAGCGGATAGATTGGAAAGAAGAGGGCTACCGGGGCCAACAAATTGTGTGATGTGTGACCAGGAACCGGAAACGCTAAACCATCTCCTGGCAACTTGTCCTTTTGAAAGGACCTTCTGGTACAGACTATGTCAGGAAACGAAACACCCAGATCTTACTCCAGTTGGTCAGGTTTCAGTTCGTCAGTGGTGGGTGCAGACATTGCAGCGTGTAAGGAAAAAACAGGGGAAGGACACAGCCACTTTGATCATTTCTGGGATGAGAAAAAGAAACGCTAGAGTGTTCGAAGGAAAAGAAACAAACCTAAACTTTTTCTTCAGCAAAACGTGTGCGGAATTGTCGCTGTGGGTGCTGGCAAGCAGAAAAGCGGATAATGGCGAGGAGTATACTCGTTGCATCGATTATGGAGTATAACTTGGTTAATCTGCTAGGCATTGAATAACTTATTTTTGTTGTATGAGTGGCTGATATACATATGGGGGTAACTATCCAATTAATTATGTTTTCACCCAGAATCAACTTCCACTACGAATTTGAATTCCGGTCATTATCCGCGCAGTTCAAAATTCGACGAAAAAATATGGTAACCGTAAAATCCAACCTAATTCGATCCGTTTACATCTTAGCTTACGGTGGTATACACCGCCATGCGGGTGGTTTTTTCATAAGATACTCGGGCACACTTGTTTTCTCTTGAGATACTCGCGCACACTTGGAGAGCAACTAGCGAAAACAAGAACCATAGGTACCACTTCCAAGCACACTTAGATATGAACACGGCAACATACCAAAACATGGTTTATTCACAACAAGCAGGTCTATCAAGAATCATGAACTGGAGTAGGTGAATACAAGGGTGATTAAAATTTGTCAGTGAACATCCATGGAGCTACTTGTATCGTATGCTTGCGATATTTTGAAAGCAGAGGACGTCTATTCCTGCTGTGATAGGAAATGAAGGACGTGCAGATATGGCGCAAACCAGTTGTCTGTTTCTGAATTTTAGTTCGGCATTAAGCATATTTATGTTGAGGAACAGTCGGGAGGCTTTAAGCTTCTGCCAGAGATTCAGCTGGAGATCCTACTTTGTCAATGTAATCCAATCGGCGAGAAAAAGGGCATGAGAGGATAAAGGCTATCTCGCTCAAGATCCGCTTCTCTCAAAAGTTCAGTCCATAGTTATGTTGCTACTTCAATTGCAACTGATTTCAATTATTTGAATGTGTTCCTGAGGCTAGTAAGATCAGTATGAAATTTAAAATTAAAACTTTCAAAGATATATTGTACATTCATGCTTAGATACTCATTCAGCCGCCGGGTATACCACAGCAGTTCAATCAGATATATTCATTGAGTAGCGGCGGTTTGGCCGTCAGCCTCTTACTAGTGTAGTTTGCACAGTTCGTTTGTTAACTCCGTCAGATTCAATAAAAACCACCAGGCAACAGAGATTAAATACAGATCAAAAGATCTGTTTCGCATAAAATAGTCCGACAAAATCTGAAACAAAAGACAAAAGAGAAAAAGGGATATAAATCGAGTGGTGTTTGTGTGGCGAGTTACTAATGAAGCACCTCCACGGGTAAAGAAGGCGCTATCAGCGAAACTCCCAGACATCAGTCTCGGCCTCCCATGAATCAGAAGAACAGCTAAGCAAGTTAATCCGGATTATGGAGGCCATGCAGCACGGATACGAAAAATACAAACAACCCAGATAAAAACACACAGATTCGAGAGAGATTGTAAATGTTCAAGAACCAATCCGACACCCAGCAACAGAATTGGAGGGTGAGACACGGTGGAGGCTCTAGATCGGTGTACGCCCGCAACGGAACCAGCAATGGCACAAGAAAAGTCCACCCAGTTCTCTCGAAGGCGATGATGTACTTCTTTTTCTTTACTCCATTCTTACGAAACAAAATCAAGAGGGAAAACAAAAGCGGCAAAGAAATATTAAGACGACGCAAGCACCGTCGCCGAAAACTGCGAGAGCAAACGAAGAGGAGAAGACGGATCTAGGTTTAGGTTTCTACCATGCGGCGGCAAGACTGAAGGGGCGATGGGAGAACTGGAATCGCGAGTGCCTCTCATATAAAGGCGCGAGAAGGCGGGCCTGGCAGGCCATCGTTAGCATGCTGCTAGGTTAAGGGCGGCAAGGGCATGAGGAGAGGATCCAAGCCCACGCTAGCATGGGCTGACGCTAGCATGGGCTGCAGCGACGGCTAAATGGGCAAAACCTATTTGCCGCCCGTTAGCGCCCCATTGATTCAGCGCCGCCTGAAGAATTCCTGGCGAAGCGTTTTCTTCGGCCGGCCCGTCTGGCGTTTTTTTTCTTTTTCTGTTTCTTTTTTCTTTTCTATTTTTCTTTTTTGTTTTCGTTTTTCTTTTTCGTTTCTTTTTCTTTATTTTCTTTTTCATTTTTCATTTTCTTTTTCGTTTCTTTTTCTCTCTTTTTTTTGTTTTTGTTTCCTTTTTTGTTTTTGTTTCTTTTAAAAATGGAACCGTTTAAAAATGAATAATTTTAAAATTGGGAACTATTTTAAAATTTGAACATGGCCTTTTTTAAAATGGTTCCATTTTTAAAATGGTTCTAAATTTAAAAATGGTTCCCAATTTTAAAATTGTTCTTTTTTTAAACGGTTCCATTTTTTAAAATGGTTCTATTTTGAAAATGGTTACAATTTAAAAATGGTTCCATTTTGAAAATGGTTCCGAATTAAAAATGGTTCCAAACTAAAAATGGTTCCAAATTTAAAAATTGTTCATTTTTTAAAATGGTTCCAAATTTAAAAATGGTTCCATTTTGAAAATGGTTTCTGAATTAAAAATGGTTCCAAATTAAAAATGGTTTCAAATTTGAAAATTGTTCATTTTTTTAAAATGGTTCCATTTTGAAAATGGTTCCGAATTAAAAATGGTTCCAAATTTGAAAATTGTTCATTTTTTAAAATGGTTCCAAATTAAAAAAATGGTTCCAAATTTGAAAATTGTTCATATTTAAAAATGGTTCCATTTTGAAAATGGTTCCAAATTTAAAAATGGTTCAGAATTTAAAATGGTTCCAAATTAAAAATGGTTGCAAAGTTGAAAAATTTTCATTTAAAAAATGGTTCCCAATTTTTAAATGGTTCATTTTTTTTAAAACGGTTCCATACTTAAAAATGGTTCCATTTTAAAAATGGTTCCAAATTTTGAGAAATGTTTATTTTTATATTTATTTAGATGTTCAAATCCGAAATATTTTTATAAATTGTATTTTTTTTTGCGAAACACAGTACAAGGCAGACATATTGTATTTGAATCTAGCGCTTCGTACAAATAATTAGTTGAACGTACACACGTAAGTGCAACAATTAGCGAAATATTCTGAGCAAAACGTTTTGTAGACGCCCGAAAAGCAGTACAAGCAGAGCGAAAAGAAAATCTAAGGACGCTAGCACGAAGCGATCATGCGGGACGGCCCAACAGAACGAGCATGTAGGCGGCGACTGTCCTATGCGACGCAAACAGGCGGCATAAAGGCGATCCCAACGGCGAAATGCCGGATTGCTCCTTGACCTTGTTTTTGGGCTCACGGGCCGTGAACTCGACTCTCTATTTTTACGGGGTGAAGTCGAAAGCTAAGAGCCTAGAGGGGAATTCTATTCTATGCTTTAAGCGTCACATGGCACAGAAACGCGTACCCAGCGGCTTCATCGGGCTCGGCCCATTTAACACGTCCCTAATAGTACAGTACTTGTGCAAGAATTTAAAATTTTGTTGAAATGAAAAAATGTCCCGAGATTCTAAAAAATGGTCACAACTATAAAAAAAGTGTTCTTGTATTTGAAAATGGTTCATGAATTTGAAAAAATGTTCATGAATTTAAAATATCCAGAATTAAAAAAATCAGGAAAAATATTCATGAATTTGAAAATGGTTAATGAATTTTAAAATCGGAACATTTTTAAATTTGAAAGTTTTTCAGATCTGGAAAATTGTCCATGAATTGAAAAAAGTTCACGGAAAAATGGTCAAGAATTAAAAATGGTTCATGAATTTTAAAAATGGTTCCTGACCTTTTTGAATTCTGAACATTTTCAAATTTTGAATATTTGTCAAATCTAAACACTTTAAAAATCTAGAAAAGATTGAACAATTTTAAAAATCTGAACATTTTTAAAATTTGAACATTTTCAAAAAACAGAAAAATGAAATGGAAAAACGAACAGGAAAAAGGACACAAACGAAGAAAAAACCTGGTTGAAAGCTTCCAGAAGGTTCCCAAAACTGACCAGGAAAAACTTTGTGGGCCGACCAAGTTAACACGATTCTATCGCTAAAGAAGCATGGGCGCATCGCCGCTAACAAGTGCTACGAGCGTAGAATTACCATCCTAGAGATATACTCCCTCCGTTCCATAATATAAAAATGTTTTAGGTGTTACACATGTTGACTAGATTCATACAAAAAAGAATGGACATATACACTAAAACATGTCTACATACATATGTGTGCATGTGAATGTGGCAAAAGGATAAAACATCTTATATTGTGGAACGGAGGGAGTAGGAATATAATTGCGCGTTGAGGCACACGGAGCCGAGCTAGCCCACTTCTTCCCCCTGCTTGTCCCGAGTAGGCTAAAGCAGCGAGCACTCCTATTTGTGGCGCCACGCGGAGCGCACACGCTCCCGCGGCGCTCCTATTCTCGGAAAAAGAAAAAAAATCACCTGAGCATTCGGGCCTCGGGTCATCGGTTTCATTGTCTTCAAATGTGAGGTCACGCACAGATCTAGGTTCGAAGTTTAGGGTTTAGGGACCGTCAAAACCGAGCTGATTTTTTCAAGGATGTAGACAGAAATTTGTACCGACCTTTGTTCCTGTTGTATCTGAATGTGTATACTTTCTCGACAGTTGCTGCATGCCACCCACCCATAACTCTGTAGAGTTTCTTCAGTTCCGTACCTATGGATTGAATTCCTCGACCGACCGGTACAACCGTACAAGGTACTCTCGTCTAAACAGCGCCATTATTTTCTCCATCCAATGCCGACCTGCCTAAGGGACGCATCACGCAAGTAGCAGAGGTAAGAAAACGTCGCGGAATGATGATAAGTGTAAACCTAGCTCGGTCGGCAGTGTGAAACAGTCGGTCGCCGGAGAGAAACGTGACGACCTGAACTGCTTGTTGTTCCTGGTAGCTGTGGCCTCGCATTCCAAGAGGACACACTGAAAAGAGCCAGGTGTTGAGATCGTGTATCAATTCAATGGTGAAGCCAAATTAATTTTGACGCGGACCCAATGCAGATCATCGACCGCTCACCATATAGTGCTCAGAGTACTTAAACAGCCCAGCATTAATGTACTTAAGCACGGCTTCAGCGGCCGTGATTCTCGAATCCAGATTCCAGTGTTTTGGGCAGAAAAAGAATATGCTTATCTCTTCTTTGTATTCTGTTTGGCTATCTGAACTGAGATGTTGCTGCCATTGAAAGTCCAACGGATTGGATTCTTTTCCATAACACACAGGTACTACTCGCACTTCTTTTCTGAATGAATACAGGTACCACCACCTGAAGTGGGAGAACCAAAAGATGAAGGATTTTGTTGCTTGATACCTGCCTGCACTGTACCAGCTTTTGGTTCCCTTGCGATTAATTCAGCGTGGACAATATCATATCCCCATCCGCTTCCGATTTAGATGCTCCTCCTACCTTTGCTACCCACAAGGGCAGATTAACTCAAGATAGAGAACTTCCGTGTGTCGCACTAGTACACTAGTACAGATTGGGTAGTTTAAACTACCACAATTGCACATCGATACCCCTTCCATTTGCATTATCCCCTATCGCTTATTTTTAGAAACTACAACCGTGTGTGAGGTTTCGAACAACGTTTGACAGCCAAATATTTGCATGTGATTTTATTTTCTAAATCGTGTCCTATATATCGCACACGACTGGAAAACCAAAATCGTGTGCATAGTGCTCCACCATCGCACACCTTTTGTTTGCAATAATCGTGTGAAATGGTACCGTCTGTCTATGTACAATTGTCTCTATACAGTATTAGTTGCCCATTTTTTCTGTGAACGGTAATTGCAAGTGACGAGTGTTTCATTCGTAAAATGCAATTATGGTCCAACTATTATTGAGCGTTTCTTTCTTTCCCGCCTCCTTATCCCGTTGTTTTGCCGCCTTCCTGCCTCCCCGCCGGCCCGTGCTCGTGTATAATCCTAGCAATAGAAAGTGCCGCCGGTAGCGGCAATGGCTCGCTTCAAGTCAAAAATCCCCTACGAGATGCGATACTCCATGTGAACTAGGAAGTGGAGTTCCCGCGCGTGCCGCCACCTTAAACCCAAAAAACATGAACTACAACTACTTCAACTACTACTTCTTCTTAATGGCGCCTTCATGAGGCGGCACGGCGAACTGACGTGACTTTGAAGCCGTTGGAGTCGTCGGAGTCATCAGCGCCAAAGACATCCTCGTCGACAACATTGGCCTTGGCCATGAGCTCGATGTCGACGACCGCGAGCGGTTTGCAGACGACAGAAGGCCCGTGCTCCTCGTCGAAAAGGGATCGCCTGAGGACTCCGATGCCCTGTACTCATAGACCGGGGGCAGCGGAAGATCTCCACGCGCCTCTTCGCAGGGGTCGTATTTTGCCTCCTCGTCTTTGTCGGGTAGGGCGGAGAACCCGTGCTCCTTGCAGAACAGCTTCTCCGCCTCCCGCTCCTGCTCGTAAAAGGGTGCATCATATAAGGCAAGTACACCTTCGAGTCAGACAACGGCGAGAATGGGCTGCCCGGACTCCAACACATTTTCGAGGGAGAAGAGAGAAAGAATGTGAAAGGACACGGATGTCGCCTAGAGGGGGGGGGGTGAATAGGCGATTAAAATTCTTTACGGTTTAGGGTTGAATAAATGCGGAATAAAACTAGCGTTTAATTTATCAAGCACTAAAGCTAAACAAGCTAGGTTTACCTATGTGCATCAACACCTTATGCTAAACAAGATAAGAAAATATGTGATAACATGATATATTACTTCAACCTCGATGGCTATCACAAAATAATTAGCATAAATAAGAAGCTCGGGTATAGAAATACCGAGGCACTTGGAGACGATGATTTATCCCGAAGTTACCTTCCCAATGGAAGCTACGTCTCCGTTGGAGCGGTGCGGAGTCACAAAGTGATCCCTGAATAGCCGTCAAATGGCACACCGTAATCTCCTTCGTGCCTCTACCAATGTAGAGTGCCACGAACCACTATGGGACACTTGAGGGTGGTCACCGAACCCGAACAAGGATGAGGCACACTCCACAACTTAATTGGAGGCTCTCACCGGAATCCCGCGGCTCCCAAAGCCACAAGACTCACAAGGTTGGGGCACGTCTCCACAACTTAATTGGAGGCTCCCAACAATCCCGCGAGCCACCAAAACTCTGAGATCAACAAGGTCCGTCTAGGGCACTCCAAGTACCCAAGAGGACAAGCTCTAGGGCACCCCAAGTACCCAAGAGTAACAAGCTTCTCAACTTCGATTTCCACGTATCACCGTGGAGAACTCAAACCGATGCAACCGATGCAATGGGCAAGAACACAAGACGTGTTCAAAATCCTTCACTCTCAAATCCCACCAAATCAACTAATGCTATTGGGGGGAGAAGAGAGGAAGAACAAAGAGGAACACTAAATCCCTCCAAGATCTAGATCCAAAAGCTTCCCCTCACTTGGAGGAGAGATTGATTGGTGGAATGGTAGATCTAGATCTCCTCTATCTTTTCCCTCTAATTGGAGGCAAGAATCATGAAGGAATAGAGAGATAGCAAGCTCAAAGAAGGTCAACAATGGGGGAAAACACGAGCTGGAAGAGTTGGCTGGCTGGAGGTAGGTGGAGGGGTATTTATACCCCTCCCAGTAAAAGAGCCGTTGTAGACAGGAACATCGAATATTCCGATATGAGTCATGACCGGATAATCCGACTGGACCGGATATTCCGAAACACAAAGTATCGGATAATCCGACACAACCGGATAATCCGGGTAGACCTATACCGGATATTTCGAATATCTCCAGTGCGCAACAAAACTGGCTGCGAGAAGTCCTTAGCCGATTTCGAGAGAAAACTTGAAAGTCAGATATTCCGACGAAGTCAAGACCGGATAATCCGGGGAACCGGATAATCCGATTCGACCCATGTCGGATATTCCAAAAAACTCCAGTACGCATTGCTTTTAAAGTCCTTAGCCGAAATCGAGCAAATCTTGAGAATCGGATAATCCGGGTCAGCTAGGACCGGATAATCCGATTCCTCTGCAGAGCAAAACTTGACGGAAACAGCAAAACTGCAAACTCAATAACTTTCCCGTTTGAACTCCAAATTAGGTGAAACCAATTTTGTTGGAAAGGTAACGACAAGGAAATATTAAGAACCATAAATAGAGTTAAGTTGACACACATGGGAAGGTGTGGAACTTTCCTCACGGATAAACCGATAATATTTCCAACACGAAAACGCAACAAGTTTTCAAACCAAAATCTGTTTTCGAAGAACTTGGGCTTGTCATGAAGATCACGACAAGCATCAAAACCCAACTAGGAGAAAAACCAAACAAGAACCAAGAAACATGATGAAGGCAAGTATGCAAAGGTTTGAGCTCTCTTCAACTGATACGCTAAAGCTCAATCGAGAGCCCCTCTTGATAGTACGATGTCTATCCTATAACCCGGTCTCCCACTAACCATGAGACCGGTAAAATAGAAACCCTATCAAGATCATACATTTGCCTTGCGCATTCCACTTGACTAGATGATGGCAATCTTGATCTTCTCAAGGGACCACCTTTCTTGATTGCGCTTCGCTTGGTGAAGATCCACATATTTCTCCCCCATACTCCACTATGGGAGAGCCTCTTATCGACATATCTTCACTTGACCATTATCTCCAAATGAGTGGCAAGCTTCAAGCATATGATATCTTTGAGATACTTCTCTTGAACTTGCACAACACAAGCTTGATGACGAACACCACTTGACGTTGATCAACCTTGTATCTTTTCTTCTCTTTTCAATAGATGATGTCTTGAAGATAACCATGAATGATCACATAATCCTTTTCTTCAAGATATACTTGTGATATGCTCAACTCACATATGACCAATCATCGGATAACTCCTCGAATACCATCTTGGTCATCACATACTCTTCTTCTTGATCATATCAAGTATATATCCATACACCTCGATGATCTTGATGCCAAATACTTCATTATATCAATATATTCATGGCATCAACCTTGAATCCAACATATGGAGTTCAATCATGGTCTATGGACAAACACTACAAGTACAACTCAATGCAACCATTAGTCCATAAGGATTGTCATTAATTACCAAAACCACACATGGGGGCGCCATGCCCTTTCAGAATGGGTCATGTTCTTCGATTGCAGTGTAGGCCCCCTTTTATTTTAGGGGTGGCGGGCGAGGGAAACCATGGGGCAGGGTCCCATCTGTCAGCGCAGGGACGGTCCCACACAATGTGACTTAGCAGTGAGACTCGCACTAGTGCTCAAAGAGCTTGACTAGACAGAAACCCCCGTTTGGCCATCTTCGAGCCTCCAAGGAGAGATGTGCGGCAAAACTTAGGAAAGCTAAACGAGTGGGGCAAAATTGAGGAGAACTAAGCGAAGTGGGGCTCCAAACTAAGAAACCCACGATTCAACTTTATTAGCAAAGCTCATGATCACAATCAAAATTACATCATGGGAGAGAGAGATAACCACATAGTACAAGCCCTCAGCCCTGAGAAGGACTACTCACAAATTACCATGGTGAGAAGAAGATGATGGAGAGGTGCAGCCCTGTAGAGATGATGGAGGCGACGGTCACGACGCCGACGGTGGGAGGCGGCCCTAGGGCGACGGCTGCCCTAGAAGGCGGCCCCCTTGGCCTCCCTTTTATTTTGGCCTTGGTGTTGCTATGGAGGAGCCTCTCCCCCTCCTGACGGCTGCCAAGGGAGAGGAAAATTTGTGACAATGGGTGGCTGCCCGGAAAAATACGGTTTCCTCTCTTTATATAGACCGGGACAATTCTCCTTGCCCCTCTGATTGATTCCCCTTTGATCCAAGAGCTCTTGGAAATCTCTAGAACCTTCGTAGGGTTTCCTCACAACCCCCATGAGTCAACAGGGTAGTGGCTTGGCCAAATCCATCAAGTTAGGAAACCGTCATGAAACTTCGGAATCCCGTAATCAGATCTGGGCCCGCAGTAAACGGGTCGCCTGGGTGCGTCCGGACTCCAAATAGGACGTTTTTTTATCTCAAATTAAAGCTATGTAAATTTACAACAACGTCCACGACTAGCTGATACGTGCATTTTATATCATCATTTATATAACTTTTAGTATCATACTAGAATGTTATTTGCATGATTATATGATTGTTTCTACATGTTTTAGATGATTTTGGGGACTTTCATACAAAGTCCCTATTTTTGGTATTTAATTTCTGGGAGGCAGAAAACCTCCTTTTTCTTGTCTTTAATGTTTCAGGAGCTACAGGACTCAAATAATAAAAGGAAAAATACTGCGTCAGTTTTTCATCGGGAGAAAGGCAGAGGGAAGAAGACCGAAGAGAGGAGAGCCACGAGGGCCAAATGGGGGTGGCCCACGCGGCCCATGTACCTGGCCGCGTGGGACCCACCAAAGGTGCCTCGGGCACCTCCTCGCCTGGGGCTTTTTATCGACGCCTTCGTCTCGCCCGAAAAGTAACGCCCTAATTTTTCCAAGTCCATCCGAGGTCGCGGCGGCGGCGAAACTCCTGATCCCTTCCGAGGGGGGTCAGATCCTGCTGCTCCGGAACTCCGGAGAAGGGGGAAATCATCGTCATCGTCATCACCTCTCCTCCTTGGCGTGGGAGGAGGCCTCTACATCATCACCCCCATCAAGACCAGCACCATCACCATCATCATCACCGTGATCCACTCCGTTCCCCTCGCAGTTTGAGAGTTGCTATACCCTAGATACTTGTCTTGTGCTACTATTCATGTTTGTGATTGAGTACTTGTCATTATTTGGTGGTGAAGTTATAATTTCAGATTGTGTTGTACCACTTATGCCACTGATTATGATCATGTTCGCACGTTGTGAGTAGTTCCCGTATGTTCCTGAGGGCATAGGATGAATTGGCATTGATTTATATATGACATGTGTTGGTATTTTGTCAAGAGTTTATCTTTTATGTGATTCTATGATGGTGTTGTGCGAACGTCGACTGCACAACACTTCACCTATATGGGCTCATAGGAGAACACCGTAGTGTAATGAATTGATGGAGACTTGGGAGGACATGTAAACCTGAGACCGAGTCATGAAGTTATATTATGAGGGTATTAGTATCGGGGACCTTAGAGTGTAATGCTATGGTGGGACTTTATGTCTTAATAATTCTTGTGCAGTCATTTACTTGGCCACATGATCCATCATAAGGGGTTGTAGTTTATTTATTTAGCTATACCTAATTATGGCTCCGTCCAAAGAAGATTAAAACTTGACAAGATATTCAACGTGTTGTTTAATAAATCTCTATGCCTAGCATATCCATGCCGCCCTCGGGAACGTTTTCCACATATAAGTTACACATCACTTGAGCTTGTCCTCTTGCCACATAAGAGGATTGGGCTTTCTCTCTTTGAGAGCTTTCACTTGCTACTATCTGTTATCTGCTTGCAACTATACAACCAAAAATACCAAAAACACTTGCATCTTTTATTGTTTTATTTATCAATCTTACTAACCAATACCTTCAGCTCCTCGTGGGTTCGACAACCTTTTCTAATTGAAAGGTACTACAATTGATCTCCTGCACTTGGGAGCCATCAAGATACTTTTCTGGCGCCGTTGCCGGGGAGCGTAGCGCTATTGGTAAGAAGTTTGGTAAGGAAACTTGAAAGCTGTTTTATCTCATTGTTACTATGGCATTTATGAATCGTGCCTCGCTGCATCTTGCTCTATATGAAAGTGCTTATGCCACTACTGCAAAGGTGGTTGAAACTGCTGTGCCTGAGATACCTAAAGTGGGATATAAAATTCCCATGGTCATGTTAAAAGAGTTATGAAAAATCCATTTACAGGAGATGGAACTAAGTCGGCACGCGAGCACATGGAAATAATTGAGGACATATGTGGCTTATTCAGACTACCTGGTATTTCAGAGGATCAGGTAAAAAGGAAGCTATTGTATTTGTCTTTATCTGGTAATGCTCGTGATTGGTACAGGTCTTTGGATGAAGAGGTCCAGAATGAATGGAGTATCTTGAGGAAGGTTTTCTTTCTTAAATATTTTACTCCTAAAGAAGCTTATGATAACCGCTGCTATATATTCAATTTCTGGCCACATCTGGGAGAGAGTATTACTCAAGCTTGGGGGAGGTTAAAGGAACTCCTTCGCAAGAATCCATGTCATGATCTTACAAGGAAACTTATATTGATAAACTTTTATGTGAGACTACCTATGAAGCACAAGGAGATTCTGGATAATTCATCTGGTGGAAGTTTTACTAATAACACTGAAGAAGAAGCATGGAATTTATTGGAGACTATTTCTGAAAATACTAGCCACTGGGATCTTGATAAAGGTAATGAGCCATATTTTGATTATGAATATTCATGTGTAGAGAATTTCTCTACTTCTATTCTGTTTAAAAATCTGAGTGATACTTTTGGTCTTGATCCTTATGTTATAATTGAAATAGCTAAAGGTTTTGCTGATCATATCTGTGTTCCAAAAAGTGGATTTGAAGTTTATGTTGAACCTGTTAAACAATCTATTGTTGTTCCTAAAGTTATTAAACAGGTTGAACCAATGTCATCTGTGACAATTGAGGAGTATGTTGAACCACCTCCATTTCCAAACCAAGTTAAGGAGAATTTACTTAAAGCTGTTACTAACAAGAGTAACAAAAGATGTTCTCAGCCTTATGAACAGGTGGAAGTCAACACTCAAATTTCTGTTATCAAGCAACTAAATGAAGAAGACCCAGTGGATGTTTATCTATGTGAAGATGCTACCAAAGTCATCAAAGGTAATTCGGCCAAAGTTGGGAAACCTGTTATATCATGCTCTATTGGGACTTCAAGTTATCATGGTCTATGTGATATTGGAGCAAGTATTAGTGTCATTCCATATTCTCTTTATCTTGAGATCAAGCCTGATATTGATCCCATTGTTATGGAAGAGACAGGTATGACAATTCAACTTGCTAATAAAGATTATATTAGTCCATTTGGAATTGTTAGAGATGTTGAAGTATTGGTTGGCAAAATAAAATACCCTGCTGATTTTATTGTGCTTGGTTGTCCTCAAGATTCATTTTGTCCTATCATTTTTGGTAGACCTTTCTTACATACTGTTGGTGCTGAAATTAATTTGCCTAAAGAGAAAGTGTTTATTAAATGTGCTGGTGAGAAACTTGAATTTAACTTTTCCAAATTTGCTGATAAACATGTTGAGAAAGAGCCAATTCCTAATAATTTAATTGAAACTCTTGCTCATATAGCTGTAGCTTCAACTGATGTTGTAGAACGTTATATGCTTAATCAAGATGAACCATTTAATGATGAGGAAAAAGAGGCTTTGGAACAAATATTATGGCAACAACCACCACAATTACAATTGCATATCCCACCTGATAATTTAGGAGTGCTACCACCACCTAAAGGGGATCCTAGTTTTGAATTAAACCTTTGCCTGCAAATCTGAAATATGCATATTTGGATGAGAAGAGCATATATCCTGTCATTATTAGTGCTAACCTTTCAGCTGAAGAGGAAGAGAAATTACTTGATGTGCTAAAAGCTCACCGACCAGCCATTGGATACTCTCTTGATGATCTTAAAGGTATAAGCCCCGCTCTATGTATGCATAAAATTAATCTGGAGGAAGATGCAAAACCTGTTGTTGATTTTCAACGCCGCCTCCATCCAAAAATGAAAGAAGTGGTAAGGAAAGAGGTAATAAGACTTATTGAAGCTGGTATCATTTATCCTATAGCTGACAGTAAGTGGGTTAGTCCTGTTCATTGTGTTCCTAAAAAGGGTGGAATGACTGTTGTTCCAAATGAAAAGGATGAACTTGTGGCTCAACGTACTGTAGTTGGTTATAGGATGGTTATTGATTTCAGAAAATTGAATAAAGCAACTCGAAAAGATCATTATCCATTGCCATTTATTGATCAAATGCTAGAAAGGTTGTCTAAACACTCTCACTTTTGCTATCTAGATGGTTATTCAGGTTTCTCGCAAATTCCTGTCCATAAGGATGATCAAGAAAAGACCACTTTTACTTGCCCATATGGTACTTTTGCTTACAGGAGAATGCCATTCGGTTTATGTAATGCTCCTGCTACTTTTCAAAGATGCATGAATGCTATATTTGCTGATTATATTGAAAAGATAATGGAGGTTTTTATGGATGATTTTTCTGTGTATGGTACTTCCTTCGATAATTGCTTGTTCAACCTTAACAAAGTTTTACAGCGTTGTGAAGACCAACACTTGGTTCTTAATTGGGAGAAGTGTCACTTCATGGTTACTGAGGGTATAGTTCTTGGGCATAAGATTTCTGGAGAAGGAATAGAAGTTGATCCAGCAAAGATTGAAGCTATTGAAAAACTACCATATCCAAGGGACCTCAAAGGTATAAGAAGTTTTCTTGGGCATGCAGGTTTTTACCGTAGGTTCATTAAGGATTTCTCCAAAATATCAAAACCTCTAACCAATCTTCTGCAAAAGGATGTTCCTTTCTCTTTTAATGATGATTGCATTGAGTCCTTTAATATTTTGAAGAATGCTTTAATCACTGCTCCCATTATTCAACCTCCTGATTGGAACTTGCCTTTTGAAATTATGTGTGATGCTAGTGATTATGCAGTTGGGGCTGTTTTGGGCCAACGTGTTGATAAGAAACTGAATGTTATTTATTATGCTAGTAGAACACTTGATGCTGCTCAAAAGAATTATGCTACAACTGAGAAAGAATTTTTAGCAGTACTGTTTGCTTGTGACAAGTTTAGACCTTATATTACTGATTCAAAAGTCACAATACATACTGATCATTCTGCTATTAAATACTTGATGAATAAGAAAGATGCTAAGCCTAGACTGATAAGATGGGTACTTCTATTGCAAGATTTGATTTACATATTGTTGATAGGAAAGGGGAGGATAATCAAGTTGCTGATCATCTCTCTAGGATGGAAAGCATACCTGATGATCCTATTCCTATTAATGACAGCTTTGTTAATGAACAATGATTGGAATATAAGTAAAATAATGCAAAGTTCATGTATGCATTTTACATGCATCACTAGCCTATTTCGTCTTATTTAGGCCGACACATGACGATCTCTGAAATCTGGTTTGGAAGACATATTTCAGGAAAGTCACAATTCCACCGCAACAAAGTCTTTTCTTGTGTTCTAGCCATTTTCCAAGTAATTTCTACAGAAAAGTTTGTCAGTACCTCGCAAACCCCACCACGGTGCATTGGGAAGCAGTCAAGAGAATACTACGATATATCAACGGGACAGTTGACATAGGGCTACAAACTGCGTAAATCTGATTCGATGTTGCTTAGTGTGTTCACTGATGCAGATTGGGCCGGCAGTGTAGACGATCGGCGTTCCACCAGAGGATTCGCCGTGTTCTTTGGCCCAAGTTTGATATCGTGGAGTGCTCGCAAGCAACCCACTGTCTCACGATGCTCAACTGAAGCAGAATATAAAACATTAGCGAATGGAACTGCAGAAGTTGTTTGGATTAAGACTCTTCTCCGAGAGCTCCATGTTCCGCAAGCTCGGCCACCTGTGTTGTGGTGCTACAACCTTGGAGCCACTTATTTGACTACCAATCCAGTCTTTCATGCGCGGACGAAACACATCGAAGTCGATTTCCATTTCGTCCGAGAGAAGGTGGCACAAGGGGCAATTGATGTTCGGTTTGTTTCTTCATCCGATCAAGTAGCAGATGCTTTCACAAAGCGCTCGACTAGGCAGATGCTAGGGCATCTATTTTCCAACCTCAACTTAGTACATGTACCACGATGAGTTTGAGGGGGAATTTAAACTAACTAGATATCCTCGTAGCTAGTGAGGTAGCAGCTAACCCTAGCGTGGACTGCAAGTTGTATTGTAACAACTAACAACCATATAATGTACATCGATCTGATCCCCTCGAGGGCTATATAAACATGTTGAGGCCGGTGGGTTCATACCACGTCAAAACCTAAGTTTCACTATAAGAAAGGGAGGCCTCTCCACCTACCATCAAACCTAATATAAGTGAGACCCTATGCTCTCTCAGTGATCTAAACAATCTCAAGCGCACATCATCGTCCACTGGCCAAACCGATCTAGAGATCAACCTCTAGATCGTCCACCTCTAAACCTTGCCGAGTACCCACATACATAGTAATTCATCTATGTTCTCTACATAATAAAGAGCAGGACGGGAGCATGGCTTTAACCCGCACAAGGGGACGAACCTGTGTGTAAAACCGGTCTCCACGAGGTCCATCTGTTGATCTGAGCGCTCCCTTGACTTCAAATTCACATGCCCTTCTGAGTACGCTAGCGAGGTCATGACCATCGAGATTGTACCGCTCGATACTTATTTCTGGTTTATAATATTTAGACAAATCGTTGTGTAGATTATGCTATAAATAAGAAAAGATAAAAACTCACAAATATGATCATCTACATTCCATACTTAACATAGAATAAATGAGTCTTTTGTTGTTTTCATTTTCACACATGACATATATAGTCTTTCGTTTTTGTGGGCTATCATGTCTTAGCATTCTCTACACTCATGACTTTCGTTTATATTTTTTGTAAGGGTAGAAAAATTAATTAATTCGAAAAAACTGTATAGGGTTTATTTTCAATGGCTTTAGAAACATTAGGCTTGAATTTAGATGGCGACATAGTTTGGGGTTTAAATCACTATACGGTGCGCAAAATGGACTTTCGTTTTAGGAACTCAGGACTTTTCTGTATACTACAGGTGTTTCTTTGGATTGATCTCTGATATATATTCCGGTGTTGTGTGCATCTTCGGTTGCACAGTCGGGTGGGCCTTTTCTTCCATTATGTATCATAATTTTTAACATGGGTGCATCAATTGAATCTAAAGAGCATTTCATCTAGTATGAACGGAGAACGATGTTGCACAGGAAATGTTCTTTTCAGTACAGTTGATCCTATAACACCTAACACCTCAGATAAGTTATTTTGGAGTACTACTTCTTGTGCTTCTTTTAATCATCGAAATGATAGTTTCCAGTAGGTATTGTAGCATATATGTATATGATCACACTAGGAATTGTGATATGGCTGAAGACGCACCAGCGGCAATCACATGTAGTGTAAAGCAAAAGCTTCTCGGACGCTAAGGAATCGCTGTTTTCAGTAAAACACGGTGCACCAAATTTGACCGGTAGAACTAAGATCTGGTATAGTTTTTTTTTTCTAACGTACACACTTCAGATAATGTAAATCCAAGCAATTTGTTAATCTGAATGAGGCAACTTTCTTTATTTCGCTGTGGTTTGGTATGGATTAGGTCAGGAAAACTTTATCCTGCCTATTTTTTAGTTTTGTAAAGACTAAAGAGTGACCGGTTGTTGGTTACTTGGGTCTACCAATGGATGGGAAGAAGTATGGAGTTTATGGAAGGAAGCACAGGAAAGTGCCACTACCAAAAGATTCAGCGCGCACACGGCAAACGGAGGGAGTAGAAGTAGAACTAACAGTTGTATGACATTTTCTATCTTGGAACTAGCAAATATTTTCTAATAGCTGTATAAGGTACAAAATACTATCACATCTCCCTGTTGTGGATCTTATACTGACGACCTTTTTGTCCAATCTTGGATCCAGGCAGTTGGCACCTAACCTTGATAACTATGCTTGCTTGTACAGGAAGGCCTCTTAAGTTCCTCGCTGTCACTCCTGTTATCAGCCAATGTCCTTTGATCCTGGAAACAGGAGGAACTAAAGAACTGTACCACAACTCTTCAGCAACACCAACTATCTTGTATCATCTATTTCTTTTATCACGTCCTATCCCATTGAATCTCCTCTTTTAGTTTTCTTATTATAGTTGAGCTCGAATATAAGATTCCAAGTCACTCACCAAGACATAGCAAAATAGTATCTTTCTTACTCCTTGTTTACTGCAAGTTGGAGATGAATCTTGGTTTCCTCTCTTGGGGTGAAATGTCTTCCCCTGGAGATCCATTGGTTTATACTATGAGCCGGCAAAATGGACTTTCGAATTCCAACTGGTCTCATCATGCCTCCGAAGATCTTTTTTGGCACTTGACATTGCTTCCGTGGATAATACAAAGTTCGTTTTCCTAACTGAGGCTAACACAAGACTTTTCAAATCAGTTAACCTTGTCGGACTAATAAAACATACATAGAGGAGCAAAGGTATAAGATTCCTGAAATGAGCCATACAAGAACAACATATACAGCATGACGGCGACATGGCATAGCATTACTGGCATCCAAAGAGCCTGCAGATTCCACGGGATCCCAGGTGCAGTTAGATAGGCCAGCATCGCTGAGATTGAATTGTCAAATACCATAAAGGGAGATGATGCCAATGTGTCGCCTTCATCGCCACAGGTGTGCGCTCCCCAGCGAATCAGGAGTCCTCTGCCACATCTTTCTCCCCTATTAAGCCCCAGATGCTACGTCTCCACACCATCTTATCAATATCAGGGCCAGAGAATTTCTTCTCCTTCTTCTCTCTACCTTGTTGCTTTCCCTGTGCCATCGAGTGGCATGGCTAGGAAATGCTCGAGCTGCGGTCACAATGGCCACAACTCCAGGACCTGCAGTGGCAACAGCGGCGTCGGCGGCGGTGGCGGGCTTAGGCTGTTTGGGGTGCAGCTGCAGGTAGGCACTGCACCTCTGAAGAAGAGCTTTAGCATGGAGTGCCTGTCATCGTCGGCGTCGGCATACTATGCGGCGGCGGCGGTGGTAGCGTCCAACTCGTCGTCGTCCGTCTCATCATCTTCGTCGCTGGTCTCGGTGGAGGAGACCGCCGAGAAGATGGGCCACGGGTACCTCTCCGATGGCCTCATGGGAAGGGCTCAGGAGAGGAAGAAGGGTGAGTTCGTGTACTGATTTCTTGATCAGTTCGCTGACATGCTTGATTTGCTAGGCTCTGGATTTTGGATATTAATCATATTATTGTCTGTGATAGCGATCTAATCATCATGATGTCTAAGGCCTGATTACTAAGAAAACAAATCTGAAGTTTTGGCCCTAGAGACACAAAATCTGAAGATTCTTGTTCATCCAGTAGTGGTTGTACGACTTGTTTCGATCCAAATGTGCCATCAGTTGCTATCTGCTATGCCAAACTATTTTTCTGCCAATCTTGGCGCAGGGATACATAACTGTCTCAGGGGTTGCAACTTGCAACTTCCATTACGCTATATTATAGTAATCACATAGTCCCAGAGGACTTAACTTTCAGTAATCATAGCTTGCACGAATTAGTTTGTTCTCTGTTCTTCACATGAAGATGTCCAGCTACGTTGGGTGAACTAATCTGTGACGCTTATGTCACCAGGGGTTCCATGGACGGAGGATGAGCACCGGAGGTTCCTGGCCGGCCTGGAGAAGCTCGGGAAAGGCGACTGGCGAGGCATCTCCCGGCACTTCGTCGCCACACGCACCCCGACGCAGGTCGCCAGCCACGCCCAGAAGTACTTCCTCCGCCAGGCCGGCCTCGCGCAGAAGAAGCGGAGGTCCAGCCTCTTCGACGTGGTACGTCCACGCCTCCTAAACACGAGCTCCAGTGCTCGCCGTAGTAGCAAACCAGCTGACATGCACGAACGTTCCTCTGTTTTCTTCAGGCCGAGAAGAATGGCGAGAGGGCGGCGAACGAGCGTCGTCCGAGCATGATGAAACACCAGGCTAGCACCTCCGTGGACAGGATGGCAATGGGAGCATTCCCTGCTCTGTCTCTGGGCGCCGACAGGGCGTTGAGGCCGGACGACGCCGCGCGGTCACCGTGCCTGACCCTGATGCCGAACTGCTCGCCGCCGTCGATGGCTAGCCGTGCGCCGAAGCTCCCTCCTTCCCTCGCGGCAAATGCAAATCCTCCTCCTCGGCAGGCCCCTGACCTGGAGCTGAAGATCTCGTCGACTGCTGACCAGGCGGGTGCCGGTTCGTCACCGAGGACGCCTTTTTTCGGAACCATCTGCAGGGTCACCTAACGGAAAAGATCATCCAAAGGAAGATTGTTCTTAGACGATGATGAAGGAGAAGAGCTTTTGCTAGTGGCGTACAGTATGTCAATATGCGTGCGTGTGTTGCTGGCGTTAACAATGCCACCGATCGATGATCCATCCTGTATTATCACAAGACCAAAACCGGAAACTTTACCGGCCTAATTTAGCCATGCAAATAAACAACGGAACGGGCTATATCACCACCTTGGCATCTTTATGTTGACACAAAGGCGACGCCGGCCGAGTGGGTCTTGTTTTTAGCGCTGCGTCGACAAGGTGGGATAGTATGAGCTCACAATATTATTCACCTGTTCGGTTCGCAATGGATTACTGACAAGGACGTGCAGCGTAATCAGTCACTCGCCACCTTCGAGAACCAAGATATTTTTGCAACAACAATGATATATATATATATATATATATATATATATATATATATATATATATATATATATATATATATGCAGTTTAAGTTGCCCAGATGGAGTAAACTCTGCATAAATCACCGGTCAAGTCCGCGTCGTTGGGGATTTGGCTATCTTCCTGATAATACACCAATAATACTAGTATATCCGATAACTGGCGCCCAGAGTGACAGATGGCGGCAGTGAGTTCGTTGCTTAAGTTGGCACGACAACAGCAACGGTGGTTGGAGCTTGCTCGCGACATGCGTCGCTCTCCCGAAATGGATGCATTGCTCAGGCAACACACACGAATTCTTTTCTATTCTATTCTAAAGTTTCTACTCTATCGTCGTAGCAGTCCCGTCAGCTTAGTACTGAGTAAGTAATCCGTTGCTTTGCTAATGATCATGCCATTTACCTAACAAGAAATTGGCGCCATTAGGAAGGAATAAAAGGCGGCTGAATATTTGGATTAGTGGAAGAGTAAAGGTAAAGGATGAGATACGCATCGCGGATTTGCAGTTGCTGTTGCACGTAGCCCCCTGCACATGCTGTGGAAGTATTGTGTTCTGGTGACGTGCGGAAATGGTTAGCAACCGAAATAAAGCGATGAGACATTGGAAACAATATATCAGACAAAGCTGGTGTGCTGTCATCTTATCTTTGATCATTTGATCCGGAGAGGATATGGGAAGATAAGCTTTTTCACTCATCTGATTTCAAACAACATACTGACTTCAGTGGATAAACTATAAAACTAGGACAACACATCCGATATTAAAAAGACCGAAATGAGGTATGAGAAACAGGCCTTGGGTACAAACAAGGTTGCATCAAAGTCCTCTGAAATTACTATCTATAGCTCAGCTCTTCACATGCTGACGTCTCTTTTAGATAAGAGGCTATTAACCCGGCTTTATAAATAAACCTCAAAGGACCAAAGTTCGAACAAGGTTTATGACACCCGGAACAAACCGACAAATAAAACAGCAACAATGCAGGAAATGAGTTGGAGGCTGAGAGGATGTAGGAAAGACAAGTTGCTCTCCTAGGGAGATCGACTTGTTCTTATAAATTCGGTACTAACGAGTCTTCCTATGTTTATGTTATCATTTCTTGAAATATCTACAAAGGTACGAAAACGACTCGATTTTTTCAGATCAAGATTTTTCTGGCAAAGTAATGTAAATACAGGCTTATAAAATGGAATATAATTTGCAAACCGGAAGATCAAGGAGGTCTCAGTGTTGAGATATTTGAGATAAAAAACAAGTGATTACACAGCAAATGACTGTTTTAAATTACTTATTGATCAAGAGGTGTGGCAGAAGTTGTTACACACCATGTACCTTTAAAATAAACCTTTGTCGCAAGTACAAGTCAAACTCATGGATTCTCCATTTTGGAAAGGCCTTATGCAGATTAAGAATGAGTACTTTAACATTTTTTATAAAGGTCGTCCTGGAGCAAGTACTCGGTTTTAAGAAAATATTTGGTTGGGTGACACCCCCCTTGGGCAGCAATATCCTTCTTTGTATAAGGTCATGTAGCTGGAAAGCGTTACGGGTGTTGATGTCTTGTTGATGGTACCTCTAAATACTAGATTTAGGAGATCATTTACTCGGGATAAATGAAATGCGTGGATAAGTGGAACAGGCCTACAAAACCGAAGGCTAAGCGTTTGGACCTGTGATCGAAGACTGGTGATACTCCTAATCAAGACTAGCGTTGCTAGCCGACAACTAACAGATTTGTACGAGGGTAGTGGGCAGTAAACACTATTTATCTCTGTAACCCGGCCATGCCACTATATAAGATATGGCTTGGGATTAGTTTGAGGGGAGAGAGAGAGAGAAGATTAGACAAGATCCCATACGATCATACACTGGACAACTCTGACAAGTTCTGGACACAATATACACACTGAAGGAGTAGGTATTTACCTCTTCACAGAGGGGCAGAATCTAGGTATACTCTCTCGTGTCAATCCCGTACCAAAGCAGTTACTACGTTATCTTTCCCCAGTACACCACATATCTCTTCACGACGTTGACTACGAGTTATATGGCTAACCCCGGCAACACATGTCAACAGTATATCTTGTGGAAAGGTAAAATGAAAGTATGTAAAAGAGTTATAAAAAGTGATCGCAAACACGAGAATGTATCCTTAGATTCAGATAGTAGGCACCATCATATGTCCTTGTTGGAGGAGGTTGGACACACAGTCCAAAAGACACCAAGTCTTTGGTCACAAATACCAATCTACTTCTCCTTAAGGATGGAATTAAACTTAGTCCATGCCCAACCACTAAGAGGGATCTTCACATAAATTATACGATCAACGACCTTTGCAAACTCTTGGCTCCACTAAAAAGCACAACAGATATTTCCAAGTCACTCTCTAGTCATCTAGGAGGCGCACACCCTTCAAGAATTAACAACACTTGGCTAGCACTTGGAATTGTAACTCTCACAAAGGTATGGCTTTCAAAGCACATTAGATCTTATAAATATGGAGTGGAAGTTTAAATCTAAGTGTATGAGAGACAGAAAAAAGGCATTGTTGTAAGGGAGAAAAATCTTCTTACGCTTGGTAGCTCTCTCCCCTGATGGCTTACCTCTAGACAGTCCAAAATGATACATAAGTGAAGACACAAAAAAGACCAGAATAAAAGGACATGGGAAAAAATAGAAAGAAAAGAAGCCCAAAGAAATATGAGAGGCCCACTAGATCCCATTAGTGGGCACCCCTCATGAACCAAGGCAGCCCCTTCATGAACCAAGATCATGGACTAAAGAAGACTATGATGTCCTTGCTTTGTCTTTCTCCTTAGGGGTATTTTTTGTGTCTAGAATAGACTATTGTGCCCTTAGTTTTCCCTCCCACACGGGGTATTGGCGGTCATTTGTACAAGGCTCTAGGCTTATAAAAGCACCCCATGGGTCACTTTTGGCCTCATCTCTCATATGAAGAAAGAGATCTCCACAAGGGAGAGACCTACTTGTCGAGTTGAACTTCCCAAGGACCGGGATCGGGTGGATTTCCTCCGGCCTCTAACTCTTCGAAACAACCATGGCACAAGTTGTGTTGTGTGGGGGGCAAGGCTCGACACAACATCAGGCCATCACATACGTGATACCGAGGTTGCTCAGCGGGACTAAGAATCTCTCGTCCGAGAGACGAGCCCGAACCCAGTCAACCCTTAGAAAAATTGCTCCACGATGTTTTTGTTCTTCCTTGACAGGTGGCTGGCTTTTTATAGATATTAAAAAATGACCATATAGGAAAAATTGAGTAGCCCGTAGTACTGAATGGTGAAATCACGAGGTACCAAAGATTTACAAAATTTTAATTCATGGAGCGGGGAAATTGTATCTCGAAGGTAACACGTCAAAAGCTCGGTGGTACCGGTAGAAACAGAGTACCTCAAAAAATGTACCCGGAGGAAAAGACAAAACTTATCGGAGGTTATGGTTACAATAGTGACTAGTTTATGCCCTGAAAAAATATGAATGCTCGGAGTACTGAGCGAGAATCATCTCCGAGGTACCACCTCAAACAGAAAACCCTCACAGTAAGAATTGGACAGAAAACAGTTATGTCCTTGCTCCAAGGAACATATTTGATTCGGAAGTGTTGGCCTTACACAGTGGAATTTCCTACATATATTTTATGAACATTCAGTGGTTACGACATTACATCGAACTCATAGTACTGACAGAAACAGAGATATGTCAAAAAAAATGACTCTCCTGTCTCTCAGACTCACATGGTCGGAGGTACATGGATGAAGGCATCAAGACGTATTAGGAACGTGTTAAAGATTGAGTTTCGAGATGGTTTGTGGATTTTAAAAAGCAAAGTGTGTAATTTATGAGTATCTTTTATATATTTTGCCAAGTGCCCCTTTTAATAGTTATACATGCCTACGACTCAAGAAAATAGAAACTACATTTCATTGAAGTTTATCATTTTTTGAACTCTTTGAAGGGTCCCCAAGCATTGATCCACTTATCATGTCTAAAGAATTTTGAACTAAACTACAAAACTTGCGATACGTCTCAAACGTATTTATAATTTTTTTTTATGTTCCATGCTTATTTTATAACAATGCCACATGTTTTTATTATAGTTTTATATCATTTTGCTGAATTTCTGGAACTAACCTATTAACAAGATGTCCAGTGCCAGTTTCTATCTGTTTTGTTTGCGCATTGCAGAAAAGGCCCAAAAATGAAAGTGCTCGGAATTGGACGAAAATTTACGTGAATTGTTTCCATCACAAATAAGCCACGGAGCCCGAAGATCAGCCGGAGGGGACTCAACACTGGAGCACACGACCTATAGGCGCGGCCAGGGGTGGGCCCGCGCCCCAAGGCTGCCTCCTCCACCTGGTTACTGCCTCGCGTCGCCTCTGACCTAAAAACGACGACCCTCGAAGGATTTCTCCAGAAACGCAACCGAGCTCCGCCGCCACAAAAACCCTAATTCGGGGGGACAGAAGTCTGTGTTCCGGTACTCTGCCGGGACGAGGAATTCCCCCTGAGCCATCTTCATCGTCGTTGTTGCTTCCCATGATGCGCTGAGAGTAGTCCTTCATCGAGGCTGAGGGCTCTTGTTGTACCTATGTGGTTTATCTCTCTCTCCCATGGTGTGATCTTTATGTGATCATGAGCATTGTAATCTAGTTGAATTCGTAGATGTTTGCGCTTCATTATGTTATGGATATGCTGCTCAATTGGTTTTATCTAGTATAATTTCCGTAGTCACCTTTGTCCCATGGCGCGAAGTTGATACTGCGCGTGTGATACGTTCCAAACGTATCAACTTTCCCGAACACTTTTGCTATTGTTTCACCTCTAATTTGTGTGATTTGAATGCAACTAACACGGACTAACGCTGTTTTTAGCAGAATTGCCTTGGTGTCTTGTTTTTGTGCAGAAACTCAAAGTTTCGGGAAAAATCCCGGAAAATTCCAGAAATCCTATTTTACCAGAAGACCCACGGAGCCAGAAGATGAAGCGGAGGCGGGACACACGGGCCCCACACCACCCCTCGGCGCACCAGAGGTGGGGCCACTCCCTAGGGTGGTGTGGCCCACGACGACGCCCTTTGGACTATTTATTCCCTTCGACCTAAAATGCTCGACACCGGGACAATTTTACGAGAAACACTTCCACGCTCCGCCGCCACCGAAAACCCTAATACGGGGATCAGAAGTTCCGTTCTAGCACCCTGCTGGGACGGGGATTCAGAGGAGATCATCGCCGTCATCAGCACCACCGCCTCTCCATCAACCATCCATGATTCCCCCATCCATGTGTGAGTAATTCCCCCTGTAGGCTGAAGGGGATGGTAGGGATTGGATGAGATTGTTCATGTAATAGATGTCAGATTGTTAGGGCATGGTGCCTAGTATCCGTTGTTAGTGCTATTTATCGTTGTTGCAACTTGTTGTGCCTAATGCTTGACACTTAGGGCCTGAGTGCCATGATCTCAGATCTAAACATGTTATTGTTTCATGAGTATAATTATGTTTTTGATCTTACCTGCATGTTGTATACACCTGTCGTTGTCCGGAACCCGAGGCCCCAAAGTGACAACAATTGGGATAACCGGAGGGGATGGTTTTGACTTGAGGATCACATGTGTTCACGGAATGTTAATGCTTTGCTTCGGTGCTTTATTAAAAGGAGTACCTTAATTACCAGAAGTTTCCTTAAATGGCCCCGCTGCAAACGAGCTGGTAGGACGAAAGATATCATGCAAGTTTCTCATTGCGAGCACGTACGACTAAATACGGAACACATGCCAATGCTTGTCTAGTACTTGGATGCTTTATTATTGTTTACCTGCAATTGCCCTGTGTTATGACTATTACATGTGCTATCTTATCCATGCAACGCCCGTTCATTCGTCCCTATGCCTACAGTATTTTAATCCTGTTGTTTACCAAAATCACTACTGCTGCTACTGTTACTTCACTGCTACTACTGTTATATCACTATTGCTACTGATAAATTGTGCCAAGCAAGTTTACTTCCAGGTGCAGCTGAACTGACAGTTCATCTGCTAAGGCTTATAATTATTCTTTGGCTCCCCTTGTGTCGAATCAATAAATTTGGGTTTTACTTCCCTCGAAGATTGTTGCGATCCCCTATACTTGTGGGTCATCAAGACTATTTTCTGGCGCCGTTGCTGGGGAGCATAGCTTTATTTATAAGCTCACCAAGAAGTGATATTGTTCGCTGCAATTTATTTATCATGGGGAAAACTCGCGATGAGAAGGTTACCATATTACCATCCACTACAAGGAAAGGTACAACTCTCAACACTTCTGCTGCTCTTGATTCACCGTTTGTTATGAGTCAACTTATCACACCACCACATGCACGTGTTTCACGTGTAGTTACTGCTGAATCTAAAAATATTTCTGATGAATTTGATGATGCATCTACTGTGCTTTATGAAAGTGGTTCACTAGGTCCTTTTCTAGATGCTACAATTGCTAGATCTAGACAAATTGAAAATGCTGAAATGTCTAATGAAAATCTTATTACACCTGTTGATTCACCTAGGTCGAGAGAATTCATTGGTGATGATCCCGAGGAAGCCTATGTCAAAATTGATGATGATTTTATTGCTGAATGTATGGATTGTGAATCCTCTAAAGATGTTAATGTCATAAGAAATCTTATTGAAAGACGTGTTGTTAATTACAAATTGTCTCCTGATCCTAAGTTTGCTACGTTTCCTATAAATATAAAAGATAAGGAATATGATTTTTCTGTGGACTTGTCACCTATATCTACTATTGAGAAAGAACCTTTTCGAGGTACTGAAAATGAAAGTGCTATGGAACACATGAATAAGCTTTCCTCTTTAAGTAGCTTGTTTTCTGATAATGACAAGAAACGCAGTTACTTTGTTACTAAAATATTTCCTTTCTCATTAAAAGATGAAGCTAAAACCTGGTTTAATAATTTATCTCCTGGATCTATCGAAAGTCCTTTAGGTTTGATTAATGTCTTCTTCCAGAAATATTTTCCTGCTAGTGCTCAACATGTTGCTTTGCAGAGAATTTTTAACTTTAGGCAATTAAAGGAAGAGAAAATGGCTGAATCCTGGGCAAGATTTTGTTCTTTAATTAGAGCTCGGCGTGGGCATAAATTAGCTAAAAATGAACTTCTTGATTTATTCTATAATGGACTTACTGATGAATCTAGGATCTACCTAGATAGTTGTGCTGATTCTGTTGTCAGGAAACGAACTCCGGATGAAGCTGAGGAATTAATGGCTAAAATAAGCCAGAATCATGAAGATTGGACTATACCTGAACCTACTCTGATGCCAACACCAAAGAAAAGAGGTGTTATTGAACTGAATGATGAAGTAATGAGAGAAGCCAAGAAATCTCTTAAGGAGAGAGGTATTAAATCTGAAGAGGTGAAGAATCTACCTCCAATAGAAGAATTATGTAAGCCGATTCCGCACCCTTCCATGATTAAGGTACACTGATGGAGGGATTATAACCCGGTAGGCCGATGAAGAGGGAAGCATGACCCACCAGGCAGGAGGCCCGGCCAGGCCAGCTAACCATCAGCATGGGCCGGGTGAAAGTGCATGTGTTGCCCCATGCGTGGTTTTGGTAATTAATGACAATCCTTATGGACTAATGGTTGCATTGAGATATCTTTATAGATCTTGTCCGTGAAGAAGATTGGAGTTCATGTGTTGGACTCTAGAAGATTACATGATGATCAATGCTCTATTCAAGGGTTTATATGAAGAATGGTCATCGAGAGTTGAGCTTATTGCAAGCATGGCTTGGAAAATAAGATTGAGTGAACATTTATGTTTATCTCCAAGCCATCACCTATATCAAGAGAAGAAGATAAAGTGCAAGTGGATTCATGAAGACGGAGCTTAGCAAGGCTCTCCCATAATGATGTATGGGGGAGCATTTGGAGAAGTCTTCATCAAGCATGTGCTAGCAAGCACACAATCAAGAAAGGTGTTCCAACTTGAGGGAGTCAAGATCGTCTTCATCTAGCTCAAGTGGAATGCGCAAGGCAAAGGTATGATCTTGATAGGGTTTCTATTTTACCGGTCTCATGGTGTTAGTGGGAGACCGGGTTATAGGATAGACGACGTACTATCAAGAGGGGCTCTCAAGTGAGTAACTTGATCGCATCTTTGTGGAGAGCTCAAACCTTTGCATACTTGGCATATCATCTTTATTGGTTCTTATTTGGCTTTTATCCATGTGAGAATTTAGAGCTTGTGTTCATCTCCATACCAAGCTCTAGTTCACCGAAAACGGATTTCGTATTGAAAACTTGTTGCGTTTTCGGTTTTGAGGTTTTGCCGGTTCATCTTCTTTAGAGAGGTTTTACCTTTCTACATTTGGTCTTCTCCTCACATGATGGACTATGATGTTTCTCTGCATAATCTTGAAGTACTCTTCGTTTCGATTCCAACGAGCCCAAGATCATCGAAATCGGAGTCCGGATGAAAAAGTTATTGCAGTTTTCTTTTTGCTGTTTTCGGGTTCTGGCAGGCCGGCCCACAGGCCGGCCAGGCCGGCTCACAGGCCGGCGGCCTCGGGTGGCAGGCCGGCCCACAGGCCGGCCCAGGCCGGCTCCCAGCCGGCTGCCTCGGGTGGCAGGCCGGCCCCCAGGCCGGCCAGGCCGGGCCCTAGGCCGGCTTCCCTGGGAACGAGGCCAGCCCCCAGGCCGGCCCCCAGCCCGGCCCCCAGCCCGGCCAGGCCGGCTCCCAGGCCGGCCTCACAGTTTTCTCCAACGGTCAGTTTTTTGAGTGGACCTATTTAAGGGGTTTCTTCCCCAACGGTTCCCTAAGCTCAAGAGCACGAAAAAGCCCCCCATTGTTGACCTTCTTGAGCTTGGATTTCTCTCTATTCCTCCATGATTCTTGCCTCAAATTAGAAGGAAAGAGAGAGGAGATCTAGATCCACCCTTCCACCAATCAATCTCTCCTCTAAGTGAGGGGAAGCCTTTGGATCTAGATTTTGGAGGGATTTGGTGTTCTTCCTTTGTTCTTCCTCTCTTCTCCCCCCATAAGCATTAGTTGCTTGTGGTGGGATTTGAGAGTGAAGGATTTGAGCACTTGTGCTCTTGCCTTTTGCATTTGGTGCATCGGTGTGCTCTCCACGAGGATTCGTGGAAGTTGAAAGCTTGTGAACTTGTTACTCTTGGGTCTTCGGGCCCTAGACGCCTTTGTGGTGGTTGGACCCTTGTGTGGTCACTTGAAGCCGTTCGGGAGCCCCCAATCCCATTGTGGGTTGTGCCTCGAATTGTTGTTGAGAGCCGTTCGGGAGCCCCCAACCTATTGTGGGTTGTGCCCCGGATTGTTGTTGAAAGGCTCCGGATTCCGCCTCGAAGGAATACCGATAGTGGAAGGTGAACCAAACCTTTGTGGTGCGGTTCATCGGAGAAGAGGGTGAAACCTTTGTGGTTGTTGAACCGTTGTGTCGGTTCACACCTCTCCAACGAGACGTACTCCCTTTCAAGGAGGAACTCGGGAATACATCCTCGTCTCCGCGCGCCTCGGTTATTTCTATACCCGAGCTTTTACTTATGCACTTTACATTGTGATAGCCTTCGTGCTTGAAGTTTCTATATTGCTATCACCTTGTTGCTTGTCTTGCTTAGCATAAGTTGTTGGTGCACATAGGTGAGCCTAGTTTATTTAGGTTGTTGGCTTGTTAATTTAAACACATAGTTTTATTCCGCAATTAGCAAGCCTAAACCGGAAAAGTTTTAATCGCCTATTCACCCCCCCCCTCTAGGCGACATCATTGTCCTTTCAATTGGTATCAGAGCCTGGGCTCTCTTTTTGGGCTTTACCGCCTAGAGAGTAAAAGATGTCGTTTAGGGATTTAGTGCACGATCCCACTTTTATATTCGATGGCACAAATTATGATGTTTGGAAAATTCGCATGCTTAATCTTTTTAGGGCCATGGGTCCAAATTATATTAAGAGGATTGTAGATGTGGTTTTCTCCTCCAAAGGATTCCCAAGAAATATCTTTAGAGGATGAGAAAACTCTCATCTCGAGACTCAAGTTACTAATGGTCTTATATGTGTTTTGAGCGATGTAGTTCTTGCTTCAATCATGCCTTTTCGGAACGCTCATGAGCTTTGGACCAAGCTTCAAGATATATATGAAGTGTCCAAAATTATTGAGGATGATTGTTCTCCCTCCACCTCCGGCCGTGATGAGTTCACAACTTCTTCCACTTCACCAACATGTGATTTGTCACAAGGTAATGATATGGTGAGTGGTGATAGAAATTGCATTGGTGATGGTGAACTTACTATTGATTATACTTCTTCTCTATCTCATTGCAATGTTCTATCTTTGGACTTAAACTCTTCTAGCACTCCAAATGTCATACATGCTAGAGTTGATAGTCCTTGCATATCATGTAATAGTTGCTTAACTAAATCTCATGATGATATGCTCTCTATGTCTTGTTGTCATGAAAATAATGCTTCCATATCCTCTAGTACTTGCATGACTAACAATGTAGAGGAATCCCAACATTTGTTGGAACAAGACATGGACCTAAATGGTGCTTCATGTAATTCTTCATTCTTTAATCATGTTTGCCTTATGGCTAAGGATTCCGAGGTGTCTCCCACCTCAAATCCAAATTGTGATGATGAGGATGAGGATTCTCATGAAGAAGGTTTTGATTTTGAATCCTTAACCAAGATGGGTGAGATGGTGCTTGGTGCTCTCCCCAAAGGTAGTAAAGCTATCCTCCTCTATGTGAAATCATTGATTATGTTTCTATGAGTAGGGAATTCATTGAGGATTTGGAAAGTCAATTTGATGAGAAATGTCAAATTGAGAGGGATGACTCTATTACTATAGCTTCCTTGAAAGCTTCTCTTGAAGAAGAAGAACTTAGGTCTTCTCTTGAAGAGAAACTTGAATCTCTTGATGAGTCTAATGATCTTATTATTGCTAAAATCATTAAGGAAAGAGATCATGCCCTTGCTAAATTTAAAGTGCTTAAAAAGGAAAAAGCTGAATTTGGTGTTGGCAATGCTAGACTAAGTGAGGACATAGAGAGACTTGACAAAGCTCACAAGGCTTTAGAAAGTGAACACTCTCTCCTTATCAAGTCTCATGATCAACTCCAAACTCAACTATCTAAGAATGATAAGCTTGCCAAGTTGTCTTCTTCCAATTCTAATGTTAATGATGCTTGTGCTACTAACTCCACTTCTTGTGAAGCATCTATTTTAAAGGAGAATGTTGAGCTAAGGGCTCAACTTGAGTTGCTAGCTAGCAAGTATGGGAAATTGGAAGAAAGACATGAAAAGCTTTCTAGCTCTAATGATGATCTTCTAGCATCCCATGCTAGGCTAAAGTTAGCTCATGAGGCTATCACTACAAAGGTAACATCTTGTGAGCCTCATGTGGACAAAGGCACAACTTCGACTAAAAATGCTTTATTGCCATGTGCTAGTCCTAGTGATTCATCCACTCACAATATTGCTACATCTTGTGATGAATTACTTTCCATGCCTTGTTGCTCTAACAATGAAGCTTCTACTTCCTCTAGTATTTGTGTTGATACTAACCATGTAGAAGAATTAAATGAGCTCAAGGCTCAAGTCACTTCTTTGAAGAAAGACTTGGAAAAGCGTCATGTTGGGGATTCTACACTTGACAATATGTTGAGTGTTCAAAGACGCCCCAATGACAAGAGTGGACTTGGATTCAACTCCAATATCAAGAAAAAGGGCCAAGAACAAGTTAAAGATTCGGCCAAATTGTTTGCTTCAAGTGCAAAGTTGAAGGGCACCATGTAGATCTTGCCCTTTGAAGAAGAAGCCTCTTAGTGAGAAGCAACAAGGGAAGAAGCCTCAAGTTCAATCTCTAGTTCCTCAAGTTGAAGAACGGCCTCTTCCCAAGAAGAATCAAGCTACTACTCCTCAAGTCAAGACTCCAACTAAGAAGAGAGGAGGAAGTAGATGTTGCTACCTATGCCGTGAGAAGGGTCACGTTGCTTCTTCATGCACAAATGGTACCTTATCCAACCCCATTATTGTTGATGATGATTACTCTCTTCGGAAGGATAAGGTTGGCAATGTGTTTGCCAAATATGTTGGTACTCAAAGTGGTGTCAAGAAAAGAACCATTTGGGTTGCCAAACCTATTGTGACTAACCTCTTAGGACCCAACTTGGTTGGGGACCAACAAGCTAAAACTTGATCAATAGGTGTTGGTTGGAGGGCATTGGAGACTTGGCTACATTATGAAGAATTAAGGGATCTTCATCAATTATATTTTCTCAAGTCAAGTCATTTGGATTATATTGTTCTATCTCATATCCAATGTTCCTCCTTGCGGTAACTTTTATTTAAATCATATATACATTGAAAGTTGCTTGCACCCTTGCATGTGTTAGGTTTTGTACCTTGCTAGTGTTCGTATGTGTTGTGCTCTCTACTTACTTATCTTGAGTAATCAAGTATGTGTATGTTGGTTTGCACACCATTTACTTGTGTTGAGCCTTATTGCTTTTATTTGATATCTTATCTTGTTGGCTCTCTTTTTAAGAGATTAATGGACTATCCTATTTTGGGGGAGTGATATGCTTCGTGCACTTCACAATCCTAAAATTGTGTATACATGAGGATACCACTTAGTGTTGACATATTGATATTATCTATTCTCTATGTGGTATGTCATGCTCATGAGAAATTCAAATTCTATAATGTCCATTAATTTCTCGAGTTGGTTTTGTTTGCCTCTTATTTTAAAATAAATGGATTATCACATTATGGGGGAGTAATAAGCTATGTGCATATTACAAGCCTAGAAAATGTGAACATGTGAGGTATTGCCACCTAGAATTGATTTGTTATTAATCTTATTCCTATGTGTCATGTTGCTCAAACAAGTTCCATCGTTGGTAAAATGATTTTGTTTAATCACTCTTTTGGATCTTGTTTGCGATGGACATTCTTGGTACGGTTTTCCCCAAATATGTTCGCATATCCTTTTGGGAAATCGATTGCTTCAAGCTACTCTTTGTAGTGGCTTTGCATGATCGCGTGAATACTTGAAGCTATCAAGAATATCTATCTATTTAAGCTTTGGACTTTAAATCTTCTCTTTTGCCATATGCTTATTTGTTGTGAAATTGGTCTTCAATATCATTCCTATATACCACCGAGAAATATCTCTATATACTCCTTGTCCATGACAAGCAATACTCATAATTGTGGTGAAATTTGTAGACCATCTTCACTTTGGCTCTTGCTTTGAAATTGCCTTATTTGATTGCCAAGGATTTGTTTTGATCTAACTCTCATTTGCCTTCCTCGTATCTTTCGGATCCTTTATTGCTCTACTTAAAATTTGTTGTGTGCTTTCTTGAGTTGGGAATAGCAATGAACCAATTCTTGTGCATTGACATTCAAAAGTCATACTTCTTGATAATGCACTATTCCTTGGGAAGCTATCCTACTTTGAGTAAAACACCGTTCTTTAATTGGTATTGCAATTTCTTGCCTTTTTTGAACATGACTAGTGTTTGAATATATATATATATGGAGAGTGATGATCTCATTTGTGTGCATTTTGTATTCAAATGCAAAATCTTAAATAATGCACACATCTTGGGGGAGCAATCCTATAGGCTCTTTGAACATTAGTTGTCTTCATTTGATATTTGATCCCGATGACGTGTCTCTTTGGAAGACAAACATTTCTCGTCTTGGTACTTTGTGCCATCATGAGAAGTGTAGAGGGTTTGGTTTTTTCCTTGATGATATTTTCATCATTTGGTATCTTTTCAAAGTGGTATCTTCAATCATGTGTTGATTTGGGTTTTTGATATAATTTGGACAATTCTTTTCTTGTCACACTTGTGTGTGCTTTCTTGGTTTAATTGGTGTTTTGTCCAAATTGTATCTTTTTGGTTCTTGAAAGTCTTGTGCATGCATATTTACTATATGTATATCTTATGGCATGCTTACTTTCGTTGATCCAATATATAGGATAAACTCCATCAAATCCTAAATGGCTAAGATGTGCATGAAATTCAATTTCATATCAATATGCACATATTTATGTGGAGTTGTCCTATGTATTGTAGTTGCTCTAACTACTTGGGCCCAATAAGTTTGGGAACCATTTTGTACTTGAATTTGTTTTAGGTACATTGGAGGTGCATTGGGAGCTTGTCTCATTTTCAAGGAAGGTGTTATCACCATGTGCTTATTAGAGCCAAGCTCGGATGATCGTGAACTTTATCTTCTACATCACCAATGCTATCTCGGTAACAAGTATCTACCTCATGCATATTTTTCTAGCATTCAACCTTGTGTAGGTTGTCTCATGGCATGAGTCTCTTTTTGTTGCAATTCATTTGGTTATTGCAAAACATCTTTATTGCACATGTGAGTAAGCCGGGATGATTACATATCAAGGGAATATATATAATCATTTTAATGATTCACCAATCCCAAATATGTTAATCTAGCACTTTCTACTCTATGTCTCGCATATGCAATATTGATGTTGTCTCAAAATCATTTGCCTCTTGCGATACTTGTTATCTTTCTCGGAGCATCCCATTTATCACCTTATCCCTTGTGGATATTTTTGATGCTATGATGAGTGTGTGGTGGAAGTTCATCTATATCCCTTTAAGATAAAATTGAGCTTTGTGCTATGCTTTTAAGCAATGATCTTATTGGTATATATATGACTTCCTCTTGGATATCATGTTCTTCACCGTTGTATCTATTTTGTGTGTGCATGTTTCTTTTTGGACTTATATCTTCATGATTGATGTCTAAGTAGAAACTTATACACATGAGAGTAGCTACATCTTTAATCGGTATTCCAATCCTCTAGTGACCACCCTTTTATTGCCTTTGATTCTTTGGTGGTTTCTAAATGCCACAAGCTTTGCCTTTCAATTGGTTTATTTTTTTAATAAGCTTGTGGACCTATTTGCTACTCTTGTGTTTGTGTTCAAAATTATCTAGAGGGAGTGAGGATTCCATGTTGTGCACACTATATTAAAATGCAAATCCTACTTTGTGCACGTACCTTGGGGAGTTCCCTCTTGATTGTTAGAACAATTTGTTGATCTTATCTTAATATCTTCTTATGTTCTATTGGTTTTTCGGATCCTTTTTGTTTGCTTGCTTCTTTCGTCGAAGTATCTTTCTCTTTGATATTCTTTTGCAACTTTTTGGATCCTCAATATAGTTTGATCTCCCTTCATCTATTCGTCATTGGATATGTGCATTTGATTTCACTCATATTATGAGAAATGCACACATTATGGGGGAGCTCTTACTATATTGGCCTTCTAAATTTTTCCTCCCATTTCGGCAATCGATGCCAATGGGGGAGAAGTTTAGAGGGTTTAAGGGAATTTGGTGTTATGCTTTAGTTTCGTTCTTAAGCATTTGCCTTTCATGCTCTTGCATCCTTGCTCTTTGTGTTGCATGGTTGCTTAATTCATTATATAAACCCTCATAAAAGGGATTGTCATCAATTACCAAAATGGGGGAGATTGAAAGTGCATGTGTTGCCCCATGCGTGGTTTTGGTAATTAATGACAATCCTTATGGACTAATGGTTGCATTGAGATATCTTTATAGATCTTGTCCGTGAAGAAGATTGGAGTTCATGTGTTGGACTCTAGAAGATTACATGATGATCAATGCTCTATTCAAGGGTTTATATGAAGAATGGTCATCGAGAGTTGAGCTTATTGCAAGCATGGCTTGGAAAATAAGATTGAGTGAACATTTATGTTTATCTCCAAGCCATCACCTATATCAAGAGAAGAAGATAAAGTGCAAGTGGATTCATGAAGACGGAGCTTAGCAAGGCTCTCCCATAATGGTGTATGGGGGAGCATTTGGAGAAGTCTTCATCAAGCATGTGCTAGCAAGCACACAATCAAGAAAGGTGTTCCAACTTGAGGGAGTCAAGATCGTCTTCATCTAGCTCAAGTGGAATGCGCAAGGCAAAGGTATGATCTTGATAGGGTTTCTATTTTACCGGTCTCATGGTGTTAGTGGGAGACCGGGTTATAGGATAGACGACGTACTATCAAGAGGGGCTCTCAAGTGAGTAACTTGATCGCATCTTTGTGGAGAGCTCAAACCTTTGCATACTTGGCATATCATCTTTATTGGTTCTTATTTGGCTTTTATCCATGTGAGAATTTAGAGCTTGTGTTCATCTCCATACCAAGCTCTAGTTCACCGAAAACGGATTTCGTATTGAAAACTTGTTGCGTTTTCGGTTTTGAGGTTTTGCCGGTTCATCTTCTTTAGAGAGGTTTTACCTTTCTACATTTGGTCTTCTCCTCACATGATGGACTATGATGTTTCTCTGCATAATCTTGAAGTACTCTTCGTTGCGATTCCAACGAGCCCAAGATCATCGAAATCGGAGTCCGGATGAAAAAGTTATTGCAGTTTTCTTTTTGCTGTTTTCGGGTTCTGGCAGGCCGGCCCATAGGCCGGCCAGGCCGGCTCACAGGCCGGCGGCCTCGGGTGGCAGGCCGGCCCACAGGCCGGCCCAGGCCGGCTCCCAGGCCGGCTGCCTCGGGTGGCAGGCCGGCCCCCAGGCCGGCCAGGCCGGGCCCCAGGCCGGCTTCCCTGGGAACGAGGCCAGCCCCCAGGCCGGCCCCCAGCCCGGCCCCCAGCCCGGCCAGGCCGGCCTCACAGTTTTCTCCAACGGTCAGTTTTTTGAGTGGACCTATTTAAGGGGTTTCTTCCCCAACGGTTCCCTAAGCTCAAGAGCACGAAAAAGCCCCCCATTGTTGACCTTCTTGAGCTTGGATTTCTCTCTATTCCTCCATGATTCTTGACTCAAATTAGAAGGAAAGAGAGAGGAGATCTAGATCCACCCTTCCACCAATCAATCTCTCCTCTAAGTGAGGGGAAGCCTTTGGATCTAGATTTTGGAGGGATTTGGTGTTCTTCCTTTGTTCTTCCTCTCTTCTCCCCCCATAAGCATTAGTTGCTTGTGGTGGGATTTGAGAGTGAAGGATTTGAGCACTTGTGCTCTTGCCTTTTGCATTTGGTGCATCGGTGTGCTCTCCACGAGGATTCGTGGAAGTTGAAAGCTTGTGAACTTGTTACTCTTGGGTCTTCGGGCCCTAGACGCCTTTGTGGTGGTTGGACCCTTGTGTGGTCACTTGAAGCCGTTCGGGAGCCCCCAATCCCATTGTGGGTTGTGCCTCGAATTGTTGTTGAGAGCCGTTCGGGAGCCCCCAACCTATTGTGGGTTGTGCCCCGGATTGTTGTTGAAAGGCTCCGGATTCCGCCTCGAAGGAATACCGATAGTGGAAGGTGAACCAAACCTTTGTGGTGCGGTTCATCGGAGAAAAGGGTGAAACCTTTGTGGTTGTTGAACCGTTGTGTCGGTTCACACCTCTCCAACGAGACGTACTCCCTTTCAAGGAGGAACTCGGGAATACATCCTCGTCTCCGCGCGCCTCAGTTATTTCTATACCCGAGCCTTTTACTTATGCACTTTACTTTGTGATAGCCTTCGTGCTTGAAGTTTTCTATATTGCTATCACCTTGTTGCTTGTCTTGCTTAGCATAAGTTGTTGGTGCACATAGGTGAGCCTAGTATATTTAGGTTGTTGGCTTGGTAATTTAAACACATAGTTTTATTCCGCAATTAGCAAGCCTTTAACCGGAAAAGTTTTAATCGCCTATTCACCCCCCTCTAGGCGACATCATTGTCCTTTCACCGGGTTACACTGATGGGCCGGAGAGCTTGTCGGTAACCCGGTCTACAGAAGGAAGGTTCCAGAAGACCCGGAGGTCCGGAGGCTGTATGCATCACGGAGTCCAAGACTTGGAGGACACGAAAACTAGAAGAACTAGAGTAGGACTCCAAGTACGGGTAGAACCCGGCCTTATCTTGTATGCAACCAGGAGATCCGGTGCCCTTTATAAACCGGCTCCTAGGTCATAGATAGATCCGAGAGAAATAGATGGAAGAAGAGAGATCAAAAGAGATAGGCCAGAGAAGATAGACAAAATAGAGTGAGCTCAAGAGAGAGCCCCACGCCGGAGTCATCCAGACCCGGCGATCGCCATTGGCGCACCATGTAATCTGTTATCATATAGTGATTTATAGCAGGACGTAGGGATCCTCCACCGAGGGGACCTGAACCTGGGTAAAAACATCTTCTCCCCCGTAGAGTTAGACCAACTCCTGGACACCAGAGCCGCCTTGCCCCCAATCTCATGTTACCCCCTGGTAACATCTGCTGTGACAACCCCACGACAGTTGACGCCCACCGTGGGGCATGCGTCCAAGTGTGTTCTCATCAAGAAGCTCTCCGCGGGATCGAAAAACTCGTGATCGTACGGATCAGTACAATCGATCGAAGACGTATCTTCATCAACAAATGGCGGCGACTCGCCGTACGGGATCAACGACCCGGGGGCCCGACACCAACATCGCCCTCGAGGAGCGCTGGTCAAATTCGCCGGATCGATGCGCTGGGGCTCAACATCAACATCGCCCTCGTGTGCTGCTGGTAAAAATCCGCCAGATCGGTGTGCGGAGGCTCGACATCACCATCGCTTCCGTACGCTCCTTCAATGCGTCTGCCGGATCGAGCGATTCAAATCGCAACAAGGCAAGCTCAACCCGTCAATAGTTCCGCCGTCTGTCGGCTCGATCGATTCGCTTCGAGCGGACGTACTAGTCCGGGTCAGATTCCAAACCCGGCTCGCGGAAAAGAAACAACGGCCGAGAAAAAAAGGAAAAGATCCAGCGAGTCTTCAAAAAAAAAAGCAACGTACGGAGAAGGTTCAACCGTTAGCCGGGTTGGTCGCTTCTTTGATTCGCTTCCGTATGGAAGTAGGAGTTCGGCCCACGTCCCAACCTGGCCTGCGAAAAAAAAAATATGGCAAATTACCATGGTGTATGGATCGAGACCCAAGGAAAAGATAAAGCGAACTGAAGGATTACCCTCGAGTGCTGTTCACGTGTATTTGCTGACCTCTTTTGACAAGAGAAGAAGAAAGGATTACCCTCGGTTAACCAAAGATCAACGACCCAGCTACAGGCCGGCTACGGATGATCGATGATGACCCGGCCGCGGGCCGTCTACTGCAGCAACGTGATCATCTCCAATCTTGTCGCGACCGCCCCGGACAGTCCGCGCTCCCCCACAATGTCATCAACACAGGAAAACTAAATCAGCTAAGTCATATTTATATTTAAATTTCATATTTTATTTATTCAGTCAATCAAATCTGGCTCCTTTGAGTCAACCCTTGGAGATAAATATCCTGTTTATGAGAAAATTACAAATATCATCTAAAAGATTGCAGGCCACTTTTTAAAGTCGAGCTATCTATCGCTCGCACTGGGTTTCTTAAAAGTCGAGCTATATATCGCTCGCAAATGGATTTATCAATGTCGAGTTATTTATCGCTTGCAATGGATTTCTTAAAATCGAGCTATCTATCACTCGCAAATGGATTTATCAAAGTCGAGCTATCTACTGCTCGCAATGAATTTCTTAATAACAAGGTCGTCATTAAAGTGCTATCGTCGTACTCCGGCTTATTTAATATCATCATTCCGGCTCAATCGCCATACTCCGGCTTATGCATCATCAATGCCAAAAACGTACCAAACATTTATTATTCAGAGGGGTGAGTCCTGAAATTCCGGATTCCCCTATTTTGAGCTATCGATTGTTGGGTTGAAGACATGGATCCTACCGGAGGAAAAATCCATGAAACATCTCCCAGCTTCGACTATTTGCAAATTGTTAGCGTGCCCAGGAGTGCTTCGCAACTCCGGTTAGCGTTGCCCAGAGTGCTTCGCAAAAGATCATATTTAGCTTGGCCCAGGAGTGCTTCGCAACTTCGGTTAGCGTGCCCAGGAGTGCTTTATAGCAAATTCATAGGAGATGCCCAAAGAGCACGTCTCATCAGTATGTGGATCAATGGGGTAATGTTGCATAGTTAAGCCATTACTTTATAAACATTGATCCAGGTCTTGGGGGCTCTTATTTGAATAGTTTGTAGCTGCAATCCCAACACCCGGCTTTTATGCCACTAGTTTTATTCTTGGTTATCTTGATGTTGAGTTTGATGTGACTCGCACTTATATGGCCTGATTGCTCACATGTAAATTCAATCAGTCATGAGGCCCATTGGGACTTGCCTGACCCTGTTTTTATTAGAGAAGTTGTGATAGAGAAAATCCATGCGAAAGCCGGCTCATAGTTAAAGAAACCAAAAGGGTCATCTAAACCAAAGGATTTGCAGAACGACAGATCACGTTCATTAAAAAAGCAAATCCTCAAGATGCATGTACACCATCAGCAAAAATATTCATAAGTTACTAATTTATTACAAGCCCATCGGGCTAAATGATATTGCTTCATGTATAGGGACAATTATTTGCAGGATCAATCTATAACCCGGCAGTAGAATTCTTTCTGGGGGTTTCCTTCTCCTCTTCTTCCTTCCCGCTTACGGAGGAATCAGTGGGTCTGGCTCTTCAATGTTGCATTGGTGGTGATCGCCTGGGTTACAAGGTTTTTCAGTTATCTGATCGCCGATTTCGCTTCTCTGTGGCCTCTAGTAAGGTTGGTCATTTCATATATGGGTTAAAAGATCGCATCTGGCCAGATTTCATTTGTCATTTTACCCTGTTTCGGGGAGATCTCCCAACAAGACCAAATGCTTCTTGTGATTCTCGTTGGAATTCTTCTGTTCAAGTCTTGGAAGTGTCTCAATGCAGCCCTACAAGGCTACGGCCAAATCTGAATTTTCTTAAAGACAGTGCTGCCAGAGATTATGGTTATTCCAATTCGGAGTTAGCGAAATTTGGTTTTGGAAATCATTCAGATCATTCTGCTACTGCTCTGGTTGCAACTAGTGAGACGGCATCAGATTTGGATCTTTTGATTTAGTTTCATCCTTGGAAGCCCCTGGTTCTCGGTTCAGTCGTCCGCAATTCAGTTTGGTAGTTTCTCTGATCTGGTTTTCTTGGAATCGGACAAATCTGTTCAGAAGCAGTTTATTGGGATTAATTTTCTCCGTAAATATTGTCCAAAACTCGGCAAGGAAACTTTGGAACACATCCATGATTTACGGTTCGCAGGTTATTTGGAAGGAGATATTATGGACGCGTTAAATCTGCCGCTTCTCCCACCCACAAATATTCTGTTTGAATTCTTGGGCCGTTGTGCCCGTTGTAGCCTTTCTGATCATCTGGTTGACAATTGCCCGGGGGTTTACGTTGCTTGTCAGGATTTGGGCGAGAAATGCTCTTCTTCTTTGGCCCAATTAAGCTGAGCTACAACCGGTTGGCTATCGGACATGTTGGAAGAAGTTCTGCTGTTGGGATTCGTTGTTGGTCTTGCCGTCAGTTAGGCCACCAGGCGAAAGTTTGCTCAGCTTTTAGAAAGGAATGGAGGCCTAAGTCGAAACCTAAAAAAGATCAGGTCCGAAAAATCTGGGTTGTTAAGCGCCATAAGGAAACAGAGGATTCTCCTTTTTACCCTGCCTCCTCGTCTCCCAAGTCCCCTACTTCCCAAACTACAGTTGAGGTGACGTCCATGACGAATTTCACTGTCAACCCTCTGGACTTGCCAGATGGGATGACTATTGAACAAAGCTCCACTGATGACAAGGGACTAACTTTGATGCGGGGGTTCCTCCTCCGACCTCGAGTGTTGTCGACAGTTCTATGCAGGCTAGGACTGATTCTATCAATAGTTTGTTACTACCTCAGATGATGGATCCTTTACTGCTCAGCCTGTCCTACTTGGTGAAGAGTTTTATGCTATAACTGTGATGGTTTTGGTTGACAAAAACAGAGTTTCTAGCAGTTTTTCTCCTTACACTGCTTCCCAGATTGATAGCCTGCATTTCCTGAAGGCCACTGTCATGGGCCTAAAACCCTTTAATTCTGACGCATGGGCTCAATTATCTCTGCTGGACTCCATTGTTAAAAAGGCTGTTGTTTCAGGCCTATCACTCAGAACTGGCCCATCTATGCCCATTTTTTCTTGGGTTGTGGTACGCCCTGAGCCTAGTGTCGTGGGTTTGTCACGTTAGGTGTCATGGATGAATTCGTAGGTGTGGGATTACGCGAGTCAAGTATCTCCGAGCTTGGGATCGCAGGAACAAAGATCAACACAGATTTACCCAGGTTCGGCCCCCTCAATGTGAGGTAAAAGACCTACTTCCTACCTACCCTAGATTGGTATTGATATGATAATCGAGGTGTTACAATGGAGGCGATCCGATCTGGTACTCGTCGTATGAGCTAGGGTTTAGGGCTTGATAGCTTGACCCGCTCTAAGTCCTGCGAGTCCTCTTTATATACACAGAGTCAAGATAAATAACCCAGACGCAGAAGACGTTTAGATATGAAAATAAACCGTCAAGACTGGATAAGTCGCGTTCTTGAGCCGCCAAGAAAAGTTATAAGCCGCAGATTGGAAACAAGGAAAAGCATGGCCTAAGCATTCAAGATCAAGAAGTACTATGAAGTTCAGGCCATGCTTGTGGGCTAATGTCGGGGGAATACTTTCTGGATTAACCCGCGGCCCAGTGCGACTTAACTTACTCGCACGGATGAAGGCCCACTTGGGAACAAGCCCAATATTGAACCGCCATAAGGAGAAAGATCTAGAAGACAAATCCCGGAGGACGTGAAGACCAAGTAGTCTCCGAGTAGGCCTCTGTGGATGTATTCCTTATGGGGAAGTTTCCTTTTGTAACCTAGCGAGCCTCTGTGTATATAAAGAGGACTCGCAGGACTTAGAGCGGGTCAAGCTATCAAGCCCCAAACCCTAGCTCATACGGCGAGTACCAGATCGGATCGCCTCCATTGTAACACCTCGATTATCATATCAATACCAATCTAGGGTAGGCAGGAAGTAGGTCTTTTACCTCACATTGAGGGGGCCGAACCTGGGTAAATCTGTGTTGATCTTTGTTCCTGCGATCCCAAGCTCGGAGATGCTTGACTCGCGTAATCCCACACCTACGAAGTCATCTATGACACCTGACGTGACAAACCCACGACAGTTGGCGCCCACCGTGGGGCCTGCGGTCAAAAGCGTCACGTTCCGCGCAGGATCGAAATCAGGCTTCAAGGACATCGCCATTGGCCAAGTTGAAGACATCAATGGGGTCCCCTTCATCGACGACTCAGAGTGGGGACCCGAGGCAGATCGCATCGAGTTCGGATACATCGTTCCCATCGGATCAGTAAAAGTTTTCGTCGGATCCGTCAGTCGCAGATCTATGGACGCGACTCAAGGAAGCGAATCGGTGAAGGAGCTGCGGCCGGTCAGGGTCCGCGTGTTGGAGGAGCTACAACAAGCTACGGCAAGATTGCCCATCCCCGTCCCATCAAGACCTGTTTGGGGATCTCCAAATCAGGAAGGAGACCTCAAGATTGAAGAGATTGAAGCTATCAGGACGGAACTCTGTGAAGAGGCACAAAGACTCGCGGCTGAGCGCGAAAAACTCCAAGAAGAAGGCCGACGACTCCGCCACTGCCAGCCAAAGCACCAGGCGGTGCGAACCAAGATGACATCTGAGCGCAAGAAACTCCAAGAAGAAGAGTGGCGACTCCGTCGTTGGCAGCAAAAACATCAGATCAAGATGGCAGAGAAGAGAGGAAATCACAGTTCCACGGCGACCCAGAGAGCAACGTGCACGCCGCGATAGGGATATTATCAAAGATAGCACCGGTTGGAGACACGCGAGCTGATAAGGAAGCTCGCCATGCGATCGACCTACTACAAACTGCTGCTTTACAACAAGCAAATATGTATGGAGTCACGCCCAATGAGCCGCAAAACGAGGTATCATGGGGAGGAGAAAAGTACAGCGTCGAAGAAGTGGTCAACCAGTTAGCAGGTTTGCAGGTATCATTGGAAAAAGAAAAGAAGATAGAAGGCGAGTCGCGGATGACCGGAGCGACTCAGCCATCCCAGATTGAAACTGATTCAGATGAAGATTCAGCGCCAGTAAACTCCTATTCATTATTGAAAGGACCAGCATGTTTTGGAGAGGAAATACGGCTCACTCGTTTCCCCCGAACTTCGAGTCGCAGCGAGTCACCACCTATCGCAGTGACCAAGACCCTGCCTTATGGATAGAAGACTACGAGGCAAGCATGACAGGGCTGATGTGACTCAAGAAATACGTGCAAAATACTTCCACTTGGCAATACAGGGAGAAGCTAGGGATTGGCTATTAAGGCTGCCATCAAAATCAATAAACACATGGGAAGACTTGAAGGACAAGTTCATTCGCAGATTCCAAACAGAAGATATGAAAAACCTTAGACAATGCATTCAAAAAGAGGACGAATCAAGCGGCGACTGGATCAAGAGTCGCGGAGATCCTTGGCTCCGCCAAAAACTTAACAGTACAAGCTGCAATACAAGCTATGAGAAGAACTGTAGATTTGAGCCGCTGGTGCACAAATTAAGTCGCGCTGAGCACAAGATTGATAGTTTCGACCAGCTTTTGGCAACGGCTGACAAGTATGCAAAGACAGATAGAGGGACAGGCGGCTTATCACAGAACCCAACGGGGAAACTGCCAGTCGCGAAGACAGAACGTCGCGCACACCAGATGCAAGAGCAAGGGAGTGATAAGGCCTTACCCCTAATAACTGCAAGGGGATCTTCGACGTGCCTTGCGACTTACATCGCAGGAGAGATGGCAGGCCAGCGGGTCACACAAAGGCGCAATGTCATTATTACCGGAGGTGGAAAGAAGGCGACACGCCAGATACAGCTCGCAGCAGATCGATGCACCACAAGAATAAATCTAGCTCTCATCAAGAGCCTGACGTTTTACCTAGAAGAAACATAGGACAGTTTCATACAGTGGAGGTACAAACGACGGATGGACCGGAAGAAGTCAGATTTCAACGCCAGAAAGGTATCGTCGCTGGACAGAGCAATCGGTTATTTGGAGTCGCGGCGATCACCCCCCAGAAGTAAGAGATCCAGGACAGCCAGCTCTGGTGGTCACGCCAGAAGTCGCGGGATACAAGTTAAGTAAGGTCCTAATGGACGGAGGAGGAAGAGTAAACATCCTATATCAAGACACGCTCCGAAGAATGAATATACCCGAGACAAGGCTGCGACCATCCAGGAAAGAAATTCAAGGAATAATCCCAGGAGCTGTTACGCGACCAATCGGAAAGATAACACTTGAAGTTAGCTTTGGAACAGAGCGGAACTTCCGCTCAGAGCTCCTAGACTTTGAGGTTGTAGCAGTCAAAAGCTCATATCATGCAATCTTTGGAAGAGAAGCCTATGTCAAATTTACCGCTCGCCCCTGCTACGTCTACCTACAGTTAAAGATACCAGGACCAAACGGTGTTATTACAATATATGGAGACAGACAGAGAGCATTAGAATGCGAGAACGCAGGCTCAGTACTCGCAGAAGAAGCTTGTATCGCCAACTCTTCACATGGGTATCAGTCGCAGATCGGTGATCGCAGCTCAAAACGAGTCGCGTTGGAGGTACCGCGGAAGCGGCCAACAGGATGCAGCCACCGGATGGTAAATACCCACCGAGAAGTCGCGCATCAGCAAGATAATGCCCCAGAGGTCGCCTTGATACAAAAAGAAGACAAGAATGGCGCATGTGCATAGACCCAGCCTCGATCAACAACCCAGCCAAAGGGGCTCAGTTATCGTGAGACCTTACAAAGCAAACTCAATCAACATAAGTCGCAGCTCAGTGCGGCTGATCGCCCAACACAATGCTTTCTACTTCAACATGAGACATACATCGGAGCTATCATGCTCGACCCGAGTCGCTTTAGCGACTCAAAATTGAACCAATCAGGTGTTCAACCCACTCCGTCAGGAGTATTAATTCGCAACTAAGTGCGATGAGTATCAAGTATGCATGGCCTGCGGGGAATAGAAAACCCGCATTAAAGGGCCTGCATCATCATGTAACACCCTGTAAAACATCGAGTGATTATGAAATAAAGCCGGCACCCTTGACATTCAAGGGTTTGTCGTTTCGCCTCAACTATCATTGAGTCGCTGAGTCTTTTGAATTTCATATATCACTGACCCTTGAGGGCTCCTTACGAGCATCGCGAGTACCAATCGCACCTCAAATTTTGCCAAACTAGTGGCAATCCTTAAGCTAGAAGCGTCTTGCATTATGCGACCAAAGTACTGGGGTGTGGCGTCAATCGAGCTTGATTGCCTATCATGGCCGCTCTCGACCCTGAACACACATGTTCCTAGGAAATACTGAGCCGCGCGAGCGTCTACTTAATGGAATTATCAAGAAAAGAACCTGCTTATAGGTCACAAAAATACAGTTTATGATACATGAATATCTTACAGACTAACGGGCATGTCCCACATTATTTATTTTTCCTCTTCCGAGCAACAGGAGTGGGAATTGGCGCGGCTTGTCTCGCAGTTGCAGTCGCAGGTGTCCTAATAATCAGGGCGCCGCCAGACGAAGCAGAAGGGCCACCAGATACTGTTGCTGGAGTGGCAGCCCGAGATGACTCAGCTCCTGAGGACTTTTCCTTGACACCTTGCTCCCATCAAGATTGAATTTATCAAGATAAGTGCCCAAGTCTAAGTTATCAACAAATTTTGTGGCATACCCGCGCATCCCTTTCCAGATATCGAAGTACTCGCTTATTGGCAGTTCAGTATCATCTGCGCTCATCGCCAGGCCGTGGCGAGCAACCTTGCCAACATCTATCTCTGGATAATATGCTCGAAGCAATGTCAAGACATGCGCGGCTCCGGCGCGAGCAGAGGATCGTTTCCAATCAGAGACATAATGTGGAGCCTTGAGCAGTTTATTATCCAATACTCGCAAGATGTTGGGCCATCAGTCGCAGGAGTGATTACCGTCATAACTTCCTTGGTAACCTTTAAGAAGCGCTGGCTGAGGTCAGACAGATATACCAGTTGATCCTTCAAATTGGAGCGGGACACTGGGGCCTCAGGTCCTATGTCAAAGAAAGAAAAGGCAAGAAACAAGTCAGAGACTAACGAGTGGTTACCCAAAATATGTATGATTAAAGGAATACAAGACCAACCAGCAAGCTGCAGGACGGCTGATTTGACCATGGAGCCAAAACCCTCAAAGGCTTTGAGCAGCGAGTTATATTTTTCATCTCGCGCGGCGAGTTCCTTTGCGTGGTCTCCCTTCAGGCGATCAATCAATTCAGATTTAAGAGCCAGCCCTTCTCGCAAAGATCTAATGACCTCGTCTTTCTCCATGAGTCGCTGCTGCATATCAGCTTCAAGTTCTTTAAATTGCTCTTCGCAGGAGTCGAGTTGACCTTTGAGAGATTTTATTTCCTGATCTTGGTCCCTAATGACCTCATTATGCTGCTCCAGGCGAGACTGCATCATTTCAGGATGGTCTATGGAAATGCCTTTACCCTTTATTGAGCCAGAAGCATCAAGCAAGGACAGTTCACGCTGAAAACAAACAGAGCAAAATGAATAGGTAAATTATCCAGGAATTTGGGGGCTCGAGATTTGAAGCAGGAAAAGAATCAACACCCCGTGCGATGACACAAGGTTTTGATCCTTGGGGGCTACGGTATATGTACCTGGCGACTTGAAGAAAATTGCTCAACTAAGCCGCGCAGCAGAGCAGCATGCTTGTCTCCAGCAGAAATTATGGCATCTGCGATTGACTTAGAACTATTTCCTGGAGCTGGAATTCTATTTTCAGTAATATCCTACCAGCAGCAGGAGTTGTGGATGGAGCCGCGACTGGAGTCGCAGCAGGAGCCGCATCTGCAATACCTTCCTCCAGGGAGGGCCTTGGATGAGTCGCACATTACTGTTTCCCACGTTTTCATCAACAGCATCATCCTCGCTCATAGCTTGCTGAGAAGAAGCGGGTGGAATTAGACTTGGTACCCTCTTCAGACATGGCTCTGCAAAACATTAATGGGTTAATAAGCTGACCTAGCAGAGTCGCAACATTGAAAGGAAGGTGAACCATACCCAGAGGCGGCACGGATACTTTCATCAGGCAACCAGAGGAAGGAGAAGATAAACCTTGCAAATCTGAACCTACAGAGTATGAAAAGAAGTGGTTGTCAGCAAATATGCAATCACGAAAGGAAAAGAGAGAGTCGCAAATAATTACCCGAGCTTATTGAAAGCAATCCTTTGCTACAGCTTCGGAAGTGAAAGCCTTGTTGGGATCAGTAAGTTTTAAAGATTTGGCAGCTCTTGTTTCTACCAGTAGCGCAAGGCTTTGCGACGTTTTCAGGCTGCGTGGGTCTTCTGAGCTCTGGCATAAAATACGTTTCGAGGACCTGCGAGGCACCTCAGGAAGTTCCAGGAAAGGAGTATTTGGAGTCGAAGACAAAAGAGCGTCGGCCATTTGTTGTTCCTCTTCAGAAGCACTACCCTCGTGCATAACTGTATCTTCGTCAAAGGCTGCGGCTTGCCTTGACGACTCAGCCACGGTTCCTTGGTTCAAGTCGACGTCCTCTGAAGGAAGAACCCAGAAATAGGGATCGATCTGAAAAGGAGCTCAGGTCAGAAATAATCAATTTTTGGGAAAGGAATTTTCGAGGAAACAAGTGACAAGTAAACATTACCACAAAAGGCTTGTGCTCAGCCCAGAAGGGAGCAAGTCCGACGTTGTCATACGAGTCAATATCCTCGTCCGTCACTCGGCGAATGAAATTTATCCACTCCCCTTTGTCCCAATCTTCAGGGCAAGTACGATCGACGTCATTTGCATGACAAGTGAAATCCATCATAAGTCGCAAGCGGCGACTCACAGGCTGAATCCGCCACTTAGTCCAGCAAGATATGAGGTCCAATCCAGTGAGACCATGGAGTGTCAGCCCTCACCTTGTCAAGAGGGATTCGATAAAGGGCAACGAAGAAGGATCAGGTTTAGAAGACAGAGCATCGGTAGCCTCGAAGGGAAGAGGAGACCAAAGAGGAAAGGAATTTCACCCTCAGGAGAAGTGTTTTTACAATAGAAGAATGTCCTTTGCCACTCCTTGATTTTCTTGGCGAGAGTTAGTTTTGGGAAGATACTACCCCTACGGCGTTGGAAGGAAATGGCGCCGCATTGGAGAAAAGGACCATCTGTGGTTTCCCTTTGACTATTGCAATTGAAAAGAGCAAGCCAGAAATCTATTGAAGGCGGGACGCCCAGATAATCTTCGCAGAGGACGTGGAAGTTGCTAACTTGCAACATCGAATTAGGGCCAATATCATGGAAGCGGAGACCTAACCGCTGCATCAAGGAGCGGAAGAAGAGAGAGCCCGGGGGCTTGAACCCGCGCTCAACATGCTCCGCAAAAATCACTATCTCTCCTGGTTGAGGATTGGGGATTACCTCCTCACCGGCCGCCGCCATTCGCATTGATCTTTTGGCGGAAGAAGGCCCCGTGCAGATAGGGATTCCAGGAAATCTTCGTCGACCCACGAGCCTTCCCAGTTGCATTTGCGGCGAGACATTTTTCTCAGATCGATGGAGATATCCACCGAAGGATTGTGAGTACGGAAGCGAGATTGGAGGCGGCGGAAAGGATTAGCGGATGCAGGACTTGATGCAGAACGCTGGGGAAAACGATGAGTCAAGATAAATAACCCAGACGCAGAAGACGTTTAGATCTGAAAATCAACCGTCAAGACAGGATAAGTCGCGTTCTTGAGCCGCCAAGAAAGTTATAAGCCGCAGATTGGAAACAAGGAAAAGCACGGCCTAAGCATTCAAGATCAAGAAGTACTATGAAGTTCAGGCCATGCTTGGGGGCTAATGTCGGGGGAATACTTTCTGGATTAACCCGCGGCCCAGTGCGACTTAACTTACTCGCACGGATGAAGGCCCACTTGGGAACAAGCCCAATATTGAACCGCCATAAGGAGAAAGATCTAGAAGACAAATCCCGGAGGACGTGAAGACCAAGTAGTCTCCGAGTAGGCCTCTGTGGATGTATTCCTTATGGGGAAGTTTCCTTTTGTAACCTAGCGAGCCTCTGTGTATATAAAGAGGACTCGCAGGACTTAGAGCGGGTCAAGCTATCAAGCCCCAAACCCTAGCTCATACGGCGAGTACCAGATCGGATCGCCTCCATTGTAACACCTCGATTATCATATCAATACCAATCTAGGGTAGGCAGGAAGTAGGTCTTTTACCTCACATTGAGGGGGCCGAACCTGGGTAAATCTGTGTTGATCTTTGTTCCTGCGATCCCAAGCTCGGAGATGCTTGACTCGCGTAATCCCACACCTACGAAGTCATCTATGACACCTGACGTGACAAACCCACGACACCCGGGCTCTCTCTTCTTTCGCTCCTTGATGCAGCGGTTGGGTCTCCGCTTCCATGATATTGTCCCTAATTCGATGTTGCAAGTGAGCAACTTCCACGTCCTCTTTGAAGATTATCTGGGTATCCCGCCTTCAATAGATTTCTGGCTTGCTCTTTTCAATTGCAATAGTCAAAGGGAAACCACAGATGGTTCTTTTCTCCAATGCGGCGCCATTTCCTTCAAGCGCCGTCGAGGTAGTATTTTCCCAAAACTAACTCTTGCCAAGAAAATCAAGGATTGGCAAAGGACATTCTTCTATTGTAAAAACACTTCTCCTGAGGGTGAAATTCCTCTTCCTCTTTGGTCTCCTCTTCCCTTCGAGGCTACCGATGCTCCGTCTTCTAAACCTGATCCTTCTTCGTTGCCCTTTATCGAATCCCTTCTAGACAAGGTGTGAGCGCTGACACTCCATGGTCTCACTGGATTATATCTCATATCTTGCTGGACTAAGTGGCGAGTTCAGCCTGTGAGTCGCCGCTCGCGGCTTATGGTGGATTTCACTTGTCACGCAAATGACGTCGATCGTACTTGCCCTGAAGATTGGGACAAAGGGGAGTGGATAAATTTCATTCGCCGAGTGACAGACGAGGATATCGACTCGTATGATAACGTCGGACTTGCTCCCTTCTGGGCTGAGCACAAACCTTTTATGGTAATATTTACTTGTCACATGTTTCCTTGAAAATTCCTTCTCCAAAATTATTTATTTCTGACCTGAGCTCCTTTTCAGATCGATCCCTATTTCTGGGTTCTTCCCTCAGAGGATGTCGACTAGAACCAAGGAACCGTGGCTGAGTCGTCAAAGCGAGCCGTAGCCTTTGGCGAAGATACAGTTATGCACGAGGGTAGTGCTTCTGAAGAGGAACAACAAATGGTCGACGCTCTTCTGTCCTCGACTCCAAATACACCTTTCCTGGAACTTCCTGAGGTGCCTCGTAGGTCCTCGAAGCGTATTTTATGTCAGAGCTCAGAAGACCCCGCGCAGCCTGAGAAACGTCGCAAAGCCTTGGCGTTACTAGCAGAAACAAGAACTGCCAAATCTTTAAAACTCGCTGATCCTAACAAGGCTACTTTTTCTTCCGAGGCTGTTGCAAAGGATTGCTTCTCAATAAGCTCGGGTAATTGTTTGCGACTCTCTCCTTTTCTTTTTGTGTTTACGTATTTCTGGCAAGGAATTGCTGATCATCACTTTTTTTCATACTCTGTAGGTTCGGATTTGCAAGGTTTATCTTCTCCTTCCTCTGGTTGCCTGATGAAGAGTATCCGTGTCGCCTCTGGGTATGGTTCACCTTCTTTTCAATGTTGCGGCTCTGCTAGGTCAGCTTATTAACCCATCAATGTTTTGCAGGGCCATGTCTGAAGAGGATACCAAGTCTAATTCCCATCCCACTTATTCTCAGCCAGCTATGAGCGAGGACGATGCTGCTGATGAAAACGTGGGAAACAATAATGGTGCGACTCATCCAAGGCCCTCCCTGGAGGAAGGTTTTGCAGATGTGGCTCCTGCCGTGACTCCAGTCGTAGCTCCATCCGCAAGTCCTGCTGTTGGTAGGGTATCCACTGAAGATAGAATTCCAGCTCCAGGAAATAGTTCCAAGTCAATTGCAGATGCCATAATTGCTGCTGGAGATAAGCATGCTGCTCTGCTGCGCGGCCTAGTTGAACAATTTTCTTCAAGTCGCCAGGTACATATATCGTAGCCCCCAAGGATCAAAACCTTGTGCCATCGCACGAGGTGTTGATTCTTTTCCTGGTTCCAAATCTCGAGCCCCAAGTTCCTAGATAGTTTACCCATGCCTTTTGCTCTGTTTATTTTCAGCTTGAACTGTCCTTGCTTGATGTTTCTGGCTCAATAAAGGGTAAAGGCATTTACATAGACCATCCTGAAATGATGCAGTCTCGCCTGGAGCCGCATAATGAGGTCATTAGGGACCAAGATCAGGAAATAAAATCTCTCAAAGGTCAACTCGACTCTTGTGAAGAGCAATTTAAAGAACTTGAAGCCGATATGCAGCAGCGACTCATGGAGAAAGACGAAGTCATTAGATCTTTGCGAGAAGGGCTGACTCTTAAATCTGAATTGATTGATCGCCTGAAGGGAGACCACGCAAAGAAACTCGCCGCGCGAGATGAAAAGTATAACTCGCTGTTCAAAGCCTTTGAGGGTTTTGGCTCCATTGTCAAATCAGCCATCCTGCAGCTTGCTGGTTCGTCTTTTATTACTTTAATCATATATATTTTGGGTAACCAACGTGAGTCTCTGACTTGTTTCTTGTCTTTTCTTTCTTGACATAGGGCCTGAGGCCCCAGTGTCCCGCTCCAACTTGAAGGATCAACTGCTATATCTGTCTGACTTCAGCCAGCGCTTCTTAAAGGTTACCAAGGAAGTTATGACGGTAATCTCTCCTGCGACTGATGGCCCAACATCTTGCGAGTATTGGATAAATAAACTGCTCAAGGCTCCGCATTACGTCTCTGATTGGAAACGATCCTCTGTTCGCGTCGGAGCCGCGCATGTCTTGACATTGCTCCGAGCATATTATCCAGAGATAGATGTTGGCAAGGTTGCTCGCCACGGCCTGGCGATGAGCGTGGATGATACTGAACTGCCAATAAGCGAGTACTTCGATATCTGGAAAGGGATGCGTGGATATGCCACAAAATTTGTTGATAACTTAGACTTGGGCACTTATCTCGATAAATTCAATCTTGATGGGAGCAAGGTGTCAAAGGAAAAGTCCACAGGAGCTGAGTCATCTCGGGCTGCCACTCCAGCAACAGTATCTGGTGGCCCTTCTGTCTCGTCTGGCGGCGCCCTGATTATTAGGACACCTGCGACTGCAACCGCGAGACAAGCCGCGCCAACTCCCACTTCTGTAGCTCGGAAGAAGAAAAATAAATAATGTGGGACATGCCCGTTAGTCTGTAAGACATTCATGTATTATAAACAGTATTTTGGTGACCTTTAAGCAGGTTCTTTTTATGATAATTCCATTAAGTAGACGCTCGCGCGGCTCAGTATTTCCTAGGAACATGTGTGTTCAGGGTCGAGAGCGGCCATGATAGGCAATCAATCTCGATTGACGCCACACCCCAGTACTTTGGCCGCATAATGCAAGACGCTTCTAGCTTAAGGATTGCCACTAGTTTGGCAAAATTTGAGGTGCGATTGGTACTCGCGATGCTCGTAAGGAGCCCTCAAGGGTCAGTGATATATGAAATTCAAAAGACTCAGCGACTCAATGATAGTTGAGGCGAAACGACAAACCCTTGAATGTCAAGGGTGCCGGCTTTATTTCATAATCACTCGATGTTTTACAGGGTGTTACAGGATGATGCAGGCCCTTTAATGCGGGTTTTCTATTCCCCGCAGGCCATGCATACTTGATACTCATCGCACTTCATTGCGAATTAATACTCCTAACGGAGTGGGTTGAACACCTGACTGGTTCAATTTTGAGTCGCTAAAAGCGACTCGGGTCGAGCATGATAGCTCCGATGTATGTCTCATGTTGAAGCAGAGAGCAATTTTGTTAGGTGATTAGCCGCACTGAGCTGCGACTTATGTCGAGTTGAGTTTGCTTTGTAAGGACTCACGATAACTGAGCCCCTTTGGCTGGAGTTGTTGATCGAGGCTGGGTCTATGCACATGCGCCATCTCTTGTCTTCTTTTTGTATCAAAGCGACCTCTGGGGCATTATCTTGCTGATGCGTGACTTCTCGGTGGGTATTTACCATCCGGTGGCTGCATCCTATTGGCCGCTTCCGCGGTACCTCCAATGCGACTCGTTTTGAGCTGCGATTACCGATCTGCGACTGATTTCCATGTGAGGAGTTGGCGATGCAGGCTTCTTCTGCGAGTACTGAGCCTGCGTTCTCGCATTCTAATGCTCTCTGCCTGTCTCCATATATTGTAATAACACCGTTTGGTCCTGGTATCTTTAACTGTAGGTAGACGTAGCAGGGGCGAGCGGTAAATTTGACATAGGCTTCTCTTCCAAAGATCGCATGATATGAGCTTTTGACTGTTACAACCTCAAAGTCTAGGAGCTCTGTGCGGAAGTTCCGCTCTGTTCCAAAGCTAACTTCAAGTGTTATCTTTCCGATTGGTCGCGTAACAGCTCCTGGGATTATGCCTTGAATTTCTTTCCTGGATGGTCGCAGCCTCGTCTCGGGTATATTCATTCTTCGGAGCGTGTCTTGATATAGGATGTTTACTCTTCCTCCTCCGGTAATAATGACATTGCGCCTTTGTGTGACCCGCTGGCCTGCCATCTCTCCTGCGATGTAAGTCGCAAGGCACGTCGAAGATCCCCTTGCAGTTATTAGGGAGTAAGGCCTTATCACTTCCTTGCTCCTGCATCTGGTGTGCGCGATGTTCAGTTTTCGCGACTTGCAATTTCCCTATTGGGTTCTGTGATAAGCCGCCTGTCCCTTTATCTGTCTTTGTGTACTTGTCAGCTGTTGCCAAAAGCTGGTCGAAACTATCAATCTTGTGCTCAGCGCGACTTAATTTGTGCACCAACGGCTCAAATCTACAATTCTTTCTCATAGCTTGTATTGCAGCTTGTACTGTTAAGTTTTTGGCGGAGCCAAGGATCTCCGCGATTCTCTTGATCCAGTCGCCGCTTGATTCGTCCTCTTTTTGAATGCATTGTCTAAGGTTTTTCATGTCTTCTGTTTGGAATCTACTGATGAACTTGTCCTTCAAGTCTTCCCATGTGCTTATTAACTTTGATGGCAGCCTTAACATCCAGTCCCTAGCTTCTCCCTGTATTGCCAAGTGGAAGTATTTCGCACGTATTTCTTGAGTCACATCAGCCCCTGTTATGCTTGCCTCGTAATCTTCTATCCATAAGGCAGGGTCTTGGTCACTGCGATAGGTGGTGACTCGCTGCGACTCGTCGAAGTTCGGGGGGAAACGAGTGAGCCATATTTCCTCTCCAAAACATGCTGGTCCCTTCAATAATGAATAAGAGTTTACTGGCGCTGAATCTTCATCTGAATCAATTTCAATCTGGGATGGCTGAGTCGCTCCGGACGTCCGTGACTTGCCTTCTATCTTCTTTTCATTTTCCGATGATATCCACAAACCTGCTAGCTGGTTGACCACTTCTTCAACGCTGCACCTTTCTCCTCCCCATGATACCTCGTTTTGCGGCTCATTGGGCGTGACTCCATACATATTTGCTTGTTGTAAAGCAGCGGTTTGCAGTAGGTCGATCGCATGGCGAGCTTCCTTATCAGCTCGTGTGTCTCCAACCGGTACTATCTTTGACAATATCCCTATCGCGGCGTGCACGTTGCTCTCTGGGTCACCGTGGAACTGTGATTTCATCTCTCCTCTGTCCATCTTGATCTGATGTTTTTGCTGCCAATAACGGAGTCGCCACTCTTCTTCTTGGAGTTTCTTGTGCTCAGATGTCGTCTTGGTTCGGACCGCCTGGTGTTTTGGCTGGCAGCGATGGAGTCGTCGACCTTCTTCTTGGAGTTTTTCGCGCTCAGCCGCGAGTCATTGTGCCTCTTCACAGAGTTCCGTCCTGATAGCTTCAATCTCTTCAATCTTGAGGTCTCCTTCCTGATTTGGTAGAGATCCCCAAATGGGTCTTGACGGGACAGGGATGGGCAGTCTTGCCGTAGCTTGTTGTAGCTCCTCCAACACGCGGACCCTGACCGGCCACAGTTCCTTCACCGATTCGCTTCCTTGAGTCGCATCTATAGATCTGCGACTGACGGATCCGACGAAAACTTTTACTGATCCGATGGGAACAATGTATCCAAACTCGATGCGATCTGCCTCGGGTCCCCACTCTGAGTCGTCGATGAAGGGGACCCCATTGATGTCTTCAACTTGGCCGATGGCGATGTCCTTGAAGCCTGATTCCGATCCTTCGCAGAACGTGATGCTTTTGACCACAGGCCCCACGGTGGGCGCCAACTGTCGTGGGTTTGTCACGTCAGGTGTCATGGATGACTTCGTAGGTGTGGGATTACGCGAGTCAAGCATCTCCGAGCTTGGGATCGCAGGAACAAAGATCAACACAGATTTACCCAGGTTCGGCCCCCTCAATGTGAGGTAAAAGACCTACTTCCTGCCTACCCTAGATTGGTATTGATATGATAATCGAGGTGTTACAATGGAGGCGATCCGATATGGTACTCGCCGTATGAGCTAGGGTTTAGGGCTTGATAGCTTGACCCGCTCTAAGTCCTGCAAGTCCTCTTTATATACACAGAGGCTCGCTAGGTTACAAAAGGAAACTTCCCCCATAAGGAATACGTCCACAGAGGCCTACTCGGAGACTACTTGGTCTTCACGTCCTCCGGGATATGTCTTCTAGATCTTACCCCTTATGGCGGTTCAATATTGGGCCTGCTCCCAAGTGGGCCTTTGTCCGTGCGAGTAAGGTAAGTCGCACTGGGCCACGGGTTAATCCAGAAAGTATTCCCCCGAAACCTAGGGTTGTGGACATGGTAGAGGTTCAGGAGCTGACACCTCAGCTGATCCAGCCTGCTAGGTTTGAATTTGGAGGCGGTAGTCAGATGGAGAGTAATGAATTTGCTGCAATTGCGATGGATGAGAACAGCCTTAACAACATGCAGACCACTGACACACCCTCTGTCACAACTCTGGTTCGCAGAAGCAGCCATTCCAATAAGTATGCTGGGTTTAAAGTGCCCATATTACTGATGCTAAAAAGAGGAAATCTAAGGTGAAAGCTCCTAAGGTTCCCAGAATTGTAGATCGTCAGGTTTTGCAGTTGGAGAACACTGTTCAGGGTCTTGTTGAAGATGAAGGTGATCGCCAAGTTGTGCCACCTCCTACTCCTGTCAGGGTGATGCGGGCTATGGGGATCCAACTATGTGGTGTTCCTGCTGAAGAAGAGACTCTAGCCAAGCTGCTAGCTCAACTCCAGGGTCATACTACTACTCCCTAAGTTACCTCTTTGCAATGATTCATCTTAAAATCTGGTTTATTCTGTGTTGGAACATTCGGGGCCTCAATGCCCGCTCCAAGCAACTTGCTCTCTTGAATTCTATAAACTCTGGTGGCTGTGCAATCGGCTGCTTACAAGAGACAAAGAAATCGCACTTTGACTTGGCTTTTATTCGGTCTTGTTGTCCTAGCAGGTTTGATGATTTTATTTATGTGCCATCCAATGGTGTTTCTGGGGGCTTAATTATCATATGGAATAGCTCGGTTTTCTCTAGAATGGCAATGTATTGTGAGCCACTTGGTCTGTCTGTTTATTTTACCTCGAAACACTCAGATTATTCGTTTACCTTGATGAACATATATGGTCCTTGCAATGGAGAAATGAGAGATGTTTTTACTCAGTGGATGTATGACCTGAATATACCTGATGAAGAAGATTGGTTAATTTGTGGTGACTTTAATTTCATTAGGTCGCCTGAAAATAGGAATAAGCCAGGTGGAAACCATATGGACATGCTCACCTTTAATGACATTATTCGTGCTCAGCATCTGACTGAATCACCTGTCAAAGGGAGGCGATTTACTTGGAGTAACATGCAACATGACCCTTTGCTGGAGCAGCTAGACTGATTTTTCACTTCATTGCACATGACTGAATCATTCCCAACAACAGTGGTTGATCCTCTTGGAAAATCTACATCTGATCATACTCCATGTATTATTTCAATCAAGACAGACATTCCTGCCTCTCGTCTCTTTAGGTTTGAAAACTTTTGGGTGGCCCATTCTGGCTTCCAAGAAACGGTGGCCCAAAGCTAGAGCAAGCCAACTCATAAGGGGAATAGTGCTGCAAATATTAATGCCAAATTGAAAAGGCTACGATATGATCTTAAATTCTGGAGTAAATCCATTTCTAAATTAAAGATTTGTATTGAAAACACCAACAGAGCCTTGTTGAAACTGGATAACCTGGAGGATAGGAGGTGTCTTACTTTACCAGAGAAGAATTTCAGAAATGTTTTAAAAGCTCACCTTCTTCGATTGCTTGAATATCAAAGGCAATATTGGAAAAAAAGAAGTACAATCATATGGACTAAATTTGGAGATGAGAACACAAAATTCTTTCATTATGTCGCCACAGATCGGTATCGAAGGAATTCTATCTCCTCGTTCACTCTCCCTAATGGTGATCATGTTTCTTCACATGCTAACAAAGAGCAAATAATTTATTCTGCTTATAAGGAGAGGCTAGGGACATGCACGAATCCAGCTATGGGGTTTAATCTCGATGAGCTCATCACACCCTTTGATGATCTGCATATTTTATCTATTCCTTTTACCCACGATGAAATTGATGAAGTGATCAGAACTATGCTGCCTGATAAAGCTCCAGGTCCGGATGGATTTAATGGGCAATTCCTAAAGTCTTGTTGGCACATTATTAAGCATGATATATATCAATTATGTGATGACTTTCATCAAGGTAATTTGAATTTGCAGAGTATTAATGCTGGGTTTATCAGACTTATTCCCAAGAACTCATCTCCACAGACAGTTAATGAGTACAGGCCGATTAACCTGCTAAATTGCTGCTTAAAACTCATCACCAAAATTCTAGCCAACAGACTGCAGAAGGTGGTGCTCAAGATAGTCCACAAAAACCAATATGGTTTCCTTAAAGGAAGATCTATCCAGGATTGTATTGCTTGGGCGTTTAAATGCATACATCAGTGTGATTCTTCGAGGAAGGAAAACATCTTGCTAAAGCTAGATTTTGCTAAAGCCTTTGATACTATTGATCATGCTGCTATGCTAAAGATCATGAAGCAAATGGGGTTTGATGAAAAATGGCTATCGTGGATTGATGCGATTTTCAGTTCAGGTATTTCCTCGGTGCTATTAAATGGAGTGCCAGGCAGACAGTTTCATTCCAGAAGGGGAGTCAGGCAGGGGGATCCACTGTCGCCTCTTATTTTTGTTCTAGCTACATATTTGCTTCAGTCAGCTATTAACAAGGCATATAGGGCTGGTTTGCTGCATGCTCCTTGCTATGATGGGAACGAAATGGATTTTCCTGTAGTCCAATATGCCGATGACACCATTATAATCATGCCTGCCTGCCCTGATCAGATAGTGATCATGAAAAACATCCTGGATAATTATGCTGCCTCTACTGGGCTGCAGATTAATTACCATAAATCAACCATGATTCCCATGAATTTATCCGAACAAACTGCTACAGATATTGCACATATGCTTGGGTGTGACATTGGTCGTATGCCTTTTACTTATTTGGGCCTCCCTCTTGGTACCACCAGACCTACTGTACAAGATCTCATGCCTCTAGTGGATCGTATCGAAAGAAGTCTCACAATTAACTTTATGATGATGAGCTATAGTGGCCGTGTGAGTGTGATTAACTCTCTGCTTACCTCCATAGCTATGTTCCCCATGTGTTCAATAAAAATCCCGCCAAAAATCCTTGAGCACGTGGACAATATCAGACGACACTACCTTTGGAACAAGAAAAAGGATGATGGAGATCACTGTAACCCCTTGATTGATTGGGATAAAGTCTGCAGGCCAAAAACGAAAGGAGGCATGGGTGTGCTCAACCTCAAGGTACAGAATGAAGCTCTACTACTAAAGTATGTTCATAAAGTCTATAACAAGGTGGATATTCCCTGGGTGCAGCTGGTCTGGAATTCATATTACACGGACAAAGTGCCCCATGCTTGTGACCCTTGTGGCTCATTTTGGTGGAAGGATGTTGTTAAGCTAATACCCACTTTCAGAGGACTTACAGACTGCACCATCGTCTCTGGTGACTCTATTCTCATGTGGAAGGACCCATTGGGGGAGGGTTTAGCGTCTGATGTATACCCAAGGGCTTTTTCATTTGCCACTGATGAGGATGTCTCTGCACAGAAGTTTCTTGCTGCTCTTACTCTTGCTCATAATTTCCACCTGCCTCTGTCTCCTCAAGCTCTCCATTAAGTTAGGGAGCTCCAGCAGGCGGTTACTACAATTGTCATCGACGCTGAAAATAGTGATCAATGGACATATGTCTGGGGGTCTCAGAACTATACCTCCAAAAGCTTTTACCAGTTGTGTTTCAGAGATATTCAGCCGCATGCAGCTTTTGGTTGGCTATGGGAGGCCAAGTGTGTTCCTAAAATCAAGTTTTTCTGTTGGCTTTTACTCTCTGACAGACTGATCACAAAGAACATGCTGAAGAGAAGACATTACAATGTTGGGAATGACTATGAATGTAAAATGTGTCCAGCCAGAACTGAGGAGACGCTTGAACACCTGTTTTTTGATTGCTCCTTTAGCAAAGAGTGCTGGAATGTAGTGGGAATGCCTCTTTATTCTGCTGGTCTAGCTCACAGATTACAGTTTGCCTCCTTTGCCAAAGGTATCTGGAGAAAGCCCATGTTCATGGATGTTTTCGCTATCACTGCATGGGCTATCTGGAAGGAGAGGAATGATTTGTGCTTCAACAGCATACACCCGGAGATAGCTTCTTGGAAGGCTATATTCAAGACAGACCTCTCTCTCTTGGTGCATAGAACCAAGGAGGATCTTCACCCCTTTATCACATCTCTTGTAAACGAACATTGATTTTCTGCTTTCCCTCTCAGTTGCTCATGTAATTGCCGCCCCCATGTAAATATTACTTGGCCCATTGGTTGGGTGTTTTAATATAGAGGCAGTAGGAGCCTTTCCTACTGTCATAAACGTTTCAAAAAAAGTGGGAAGTATTGATTGTCCTATATATGACCACTATGAAGGATATCAAAATATTATGGTTGGATCAATAGCTATACAATTCAAGGTAAAATGATTGTTTCATGGAGTTTAATTCTTTTATGCCATATAAAATATATTTGGTGGCAAGACTTGATCAACCTTGTTAACAAATGTGTTTTAAATGCATAAAATTGTTGACCAACATTTTCTTTCTCTCCATTGTTTTATCTATTGTTTTGTTACTGTGATTGCAAGTTTTTAGTGATACTTTGTCCCTTCATAAATTTGTTCTTGCTTTATTTTCATTATTTAAACACCCAGAAATTGCTCAAAAATAAAAGTTATCAAAAAATTCTGAAAATCCCTACAAATCCTAGTTTTAAAAATGAAACGTGGGAGCACCTGGGGATGACCAGGGGTCCAGGGGGACCCACCATGCTTCCACCCCACCCCTCGGCGCGCAGAGGCATGGCCGCGCCCTAGCATGGTGTGGACCCCACCTAGCCCTACACAAGGTGAGATTCCTTCCCATCATTTCTCTCTCCCGACCAAGCACTCCACCATTGCCAAAACTCGTGTTCGTGCTGCTCTTGCTCGAATTTTTCGATCTGCTTGCTCAGCCCATCTTTGCTGCTGAGATTTGGATCATTTGCTCTCCGGTATGTGACTCCTACGATTATCCAAGTGAAATTTTGATTGGTGTTGTATACCTTGAGTATTTTGGTGCTGTAGCTTACTTGTTAAGTGAGTTTGCATGCTTGTTCTATGGTTAGATTAATTAGTTTTGATGCATGTGTAGCCCTCTTGCAAGTCTCTATAGTAGTTTTCTTGAAGTATTTGCTCAAAAATCATTTTTATGAGATTTGTTAAAAATTTCAGAGAAGGAAGATGGATGAGAACATGCATGAGCATCAAACTCATGATGAGGAATTGGAGGTGCAAGAAGTAATGGGAGTCAATCGTGAAGACTCCGTGTGCCCTTCGATTTATCCATGTTATGAATTTATGACTGCTGCAGGTATCCTGCAGGACTTCAATATGCTAATCTCTAATGCAGGATTGGATCAATTTGTGGCTAATGAACCAGACCAATATGCAAAGCTTACTATGTCAGTTGTGCAAAACTTTAGATTTAGTTTGTCTCGGCCTGATCCCATGGTTCATTATAACGTTTACAACATAGCTTTCGATTTGTCCCTTCCTGATTTCTGCAGAGCTATTGATGTACCATGCTGGGGATCGCTGATACGTGCATTTTATATCATCATTTATATAACTTTTAGTATAATATTAGAATGTTATTTGCATTGTTATATCATTGTTTTTGCATGTTTTAGATGATTTATGGGACTTTCATACAAAGTCTCTATTTTTGGTATTTAATTTCTGGGAGGCAGAAAACCTCCTTTTTCTTGTTTTTAATGTTTCAGGAGCTACAGGAACCAAATAATAAAAGGGAAAATACACAGCTAGTTTTTCGTCGAGAGAAAGGCAGAGGGAAGAAGACCGAAGAGAGGAGAGCCACGAGGCCCAAAAGGGGTGGGCCCACGCGGCCCAAGTACCTGACCACGTGGGACCTACTAAGTGGGGCCTCGGGCACCTCCTCGCCTGGGGCTTTTTATCGACGCCTTCGTCCTCCCCGAAAAGTTACGCCCTAATTTTTCCAAGTCCATCCGAGGCCGCGGCGGCGGCGAAACTCCTGATTCCTTCCGAGAGGGATCAGATCCTGCTGCTCCGGAACTCCGGAGAAGGGGGAAATCATCGTCATCGTCATCACCTCTCCTCCTTGGCGTGGGAGGAGGCCTCTACACCATCACCATCACCAAGACCAGCACCATCTCCATCTTCATCTCCGTGATCCACTCCGTTCCCCTCGTAGTTTGAGAGTTGCTTTACCCTAGATACTTGTCTTGTGCTACTATTCATGCTTGTGATTGAGTACTTGTCATTATTTGGCGGTGAAGTTATATTTTCAGATTGTGTCGTGACACTTATGCCACTGAATATTATCATGTTTGCACGTTGTGAGTAGTTCCCATATGTTCCTGAGGGCATAGGATGAATTGGCAATGATTTATATATAACATGTGTTGGTATTTTGTCAAGAGTTTATCTTTTATGTGATTCTATGATGGTGTTGTGCGAACGTCGACTGCACAACACTTCACCTATATGGGCTCATAGGAGAACACCGTAGTATAATGAATTGAGGGAGACTTGGGAGGACATGTAAACCTGGGACCGAATCATGAAGTTATATTATGAGGGTATTAGTACGGGACCTTAGACTGTAATGCTATGGTGGGACTTTATGTCTTAATAATTCTTGTGCAGTCATTTACTTGGCCACATGATCCATCATAAGGGGTTGTAGTTTATTTATTTAGCTATACCTAATAATGGCTCCGTCCAAAGAAGATTAAAACTTGACAAGATATTCAACGTGTTGTTTAATAAATCTCTATGCCTAGCAATATCCATGCCGCCCTCGGGAACATTTTCCACATATAAGTTACACATCACTTGAGCTTGTCCTCTTGCACATAAGAGGATTGGGCTTTCTCTCTTTGAGAGCTTTGACTTGCTACTGTTTATTTTCTGCATTGCAATTATACAACCAAAAATACCAAAAACACTTGCATCTTTTATTGTTTTATTTATCAATCTTGCTAACCAATACCTTCAGCTCCTCGTGGGTTCGACAACCTTTTCTAATTGAAAGGTACTACAATTGATCTCATGCACTTGGGAGTCATCAATCGCATGCAAGGATTAAGGGTCAGCCTGGACATCTTTTAGACATTTACTCAGAAATTTGCCAAGGAAAAGGTTTCTTAGCCGAGAGCGGTAAAATTGGAAATATTCAATTTCCAGCTATTCGATATTTTGCCTATTACATTGGTAAGTGTGTTCTAGCTAGGAAAAATACTAACAAATTATCTACGTATGACTTGGCATTTCATGCTGCTGCTTTGAAGAGTGATAAAACTTATAACTTGGGTGCCATGATAGCGCACCGTCTCGCTACTAACCGTGAAAAGGGGCTATCTGCGGTGGCCTCATTGCTTCCCGTTTGTTAGCTCATCATAAGTTGGGACCGCATCACCTTGATGTTTTGTTCCCTAAAGATAGACTTGATATTAACTCCATGATGAGTCACCATTTTGACCCATGCTGCTCCACCATTGATGACTTATCATATGAATTGGTATTTGTTAAAAACTCTGAGCGGATAGTTTGTTTGTCTGTACCTCTTTTGTTTAACTTTGATGCCAGGCAAGGATGGTCATTCTCGGAGGATGATTTTGATGCATACCTAGAGGAGCATGGCCCTCGTGCAGGGCCTGAAGGGGAGCAACCTGAGGAGGATTTCGTCCAGTCCTACACAATGGCAAGCTCCTTATATCAGTATTACGACTATGGGAGTTCTTCTTCACAGGATCATGCTTACGATCATGCTAATAATGATGCACCAGGGTGGAGCTCCTACGGGCATCGATGATTGATCTCCAACTTAGGCCAAAAGCCTAAGCTTGGGGGAGGTACGCGGATTCACCGACATCTCATTCACATTGTCTCGTTCATATTATGTCGGTTGTTTCATCGATACTTTGTATATCCATTGTTCTTTCCTTTTTAGTTATTCTTTCTTGTACTTGTTTTACTATCACAAAACCCAAAAGACCAAAAATATTTCCTTTATTTCTCTATCTTTTATTTTATGCATTTCGATTTCTAGTTTGTTCTATCTTTTTAATTTTCAGTTCATTATTTAAAAATCCAAAAAGATTTCCCTTTATTTATTTGCTTCTTTTCATGCCCTGTTCTTAAATCGAAAACCCAAAAATATTTTTGTTCTTCTTCTGTTTTGTATACTTGTTACAGAGTTCACAGATTCTCGTGACTCCACTTGGGCTTGGTTATCATTCTTATATCATTCAAGCCATGCAAGTGAAAAGCAATAATGACGATATGCAACGAACTGGAAGTGGAGAGAGGCTGGTATGAACTCTACTTGTTTTTCATTTTTGTACATATACTTATCCTTATGAACATGCTTAGCTTGTCATGGTGGTGACTATGTGACTTAATGTTTGCTTGGTAGTTCATGTCTTCTTATGATCAGTTCCAACTTGCTAATAATGGATAATATGTCATATAGATATTTGCTTGCATTATTTATTCGTAAATTGGTATGGCATTGTGGTGTCCTCCTCTGAATGATTTACTTGAATCGACTTGGCACATGCTCACACATGATTATGACTGAAACAAAAGTCAATTTAAGCCTTGATGATTTATTTTGCCTCAGAGTTCTAGTATCACTTTTATGCCTCCGTTAATTTTATTTTGTCGCAAGCATGATTATGACAGTTATTGCTCTCTTGGTTGTCGTTTCCCAGTCTATTGCTAATCTTCACCTGTACTGAGCGGGAATGCTGCTCGTGCATCCAAAATCCTTAAAACCAAGTTATCCCAAAGAGTCCACCATAAATTCCTATGCATGGTATTTCAAACCATTCCAAGTAAATTTTCATGTGCTACCTTTAAAACTTTCAAAATACTTCTCATTTTGTGACACTGTTTTCAGCTCATGAGGACGTAGTAGTTGGGTTTTGTTATCTTCCATGCTAAATTAAGTTTCCGACTTGCATGCTTCATCTGCTTGTCACTAATATTGCAAAGAGCTAGTTAGACCATTATAACATCTAAAATGTAAATAAATAGACACTCCTCCATGGTATGTGATTGTTGGCAGGCACCCGAGGATTCGGTTAGCCATGGTTTGTGTGAGCAAAGGTTGGGAGGAGTGTCATACTATATAAAAAGTGCATGCTATAAAATGCATAATTTTAATACCTCGGAACCGCTCTCAAAACTTGTTTAGCATGGAAGATAATAAAAACTATATTGCCATTAGTTGACAGGAACAACCACCTCTCAAAACAATTTTACTTCTGTTTTAAAAATAAAAAGCTCTAGCACATGTTAATCCCTGCTTCCCTCTGCGAAGGGCCTATCTTTTATTTTAACGTTGAGTCACCATGTTTTCTTTGAGCACTTCTTCGAGAGCATAACTGTCATTCTTAGTGTAATGTGCTTGTCCCAGAATCCTATTAACTATGGTATAACTTTGATACTTTTATCTTTGACATCTTTATATCTAGTCTTCACTTAAATTTCAGAGGTGCCTTGGCATTTATGTTTTGCTCTCCAAATGAAGGCAAGCGAGATACCACTTTACCATACCTTATTACGAGCATTGCAATCCTGCAAATAGATATATTTGATGTTATCTATGTTTAGTGTGTTGGTCTCTTTTCATGGTCTACATAATTATTGGGTATCATTATATGCTTAGTTTCTATCATACATTGTCTAGGATATTGATCATGCATAATTATGTATACATCATATGAAGCAAATGTGTTCGTGAAAGTTTTCTTTTATCGCGTTCAGTTTGTCAACTGAATTGCTTGAGGACAAGCAATAAGCTAAGCTTGGGGGGGGGGGAGTTGATACGTCCAAAACGTATCTACTTTCCCGAACACGTTTGCTATAGTTTCACCTCTAATTTGTGTGATTTGAATGCAACTAACACGGACTAACGCTGTTTTCAACAGAATTGACTTGGTGTCTTGTTTTTGTGCAGAAACTCAAAGTTTCGGGAAAATCCTGGAAAATTCCAGAAATCCTATTTTACCAGAAGACCCACGGAGCCAAAAGACGAAGCGGAGACGGGACACACGGGCCCCACACCACCCCTCGGCGCGCCAAAGGTGGGGCCGCGCCCTAGGGTGGTGTGGCCGCCTCGTGTGGCCCACGGCGACGCCCTTTGGACTATTTATTCCCTTCGACCAAAAACGCTCGACACCGGGACGATTTTACGAGAAACACTTCCACGCTCCGCCGCCACCGAAAACCCTAATACGGGGATCTGAAGTTCCGTTCTAGCACCCTGCCGGGACGGGGATTCGGAGGAGATCATCGCCGTCATCATCACCACCGCCTCTCCATCAACCATCCATGATTCCCCCATCCATGTGTGAGTAATTCCCGCTGTAGGCTGAAGGGGATGGTAGGGATTGGATGAGATTGTTCATGTAATAATGTCAGATTGTTAGGGCATGGTGCCTAGTATCCGTTGTTAGTGCTATTTATCATTGTTGCAACTTGTTGTGCCTAATGCTTGACACTTAGGGCCCGAGTGCCATGATCTCAGATCTGAACATGTTATTGTTTCATGAGTATAATTATGTTTTAGATCTTACCAGCATGTTGTATACACATGTCGTTGTCCGAACCCGAGGCCCCAAAGTGACAACAATTGGGATAACCAGAGGGATTGTTTTGGCTTGAGGATCACATGTGTTCACGGAATGTTAATGCTTTGCTCCGGTGCTTTATTAAAAGGAGTACCTTAATTATCAGAAGTTTCCTTAAATGGCCCCGCTGCAAACGGGCTGGTAGGACAAAAGATGTCGTGCAAGTTTCTCATTGCGAGCACGTACGACTAAATACGGAACACATGCCTATGCTTGTCTAGTACTTGGATGCTTTATTATTGTTTACCTGCAATTGCCCTGTGTTATGAGTATTACATGAGCTATCTTATCCATGCAACGCCCGTTCATCCGTCCCTATGCCTACAGTATTTTAATCCTGTTGTTTACCAAAATCACTACTGTTGCTACTGTTACTTCATGCTACTACTGTTATATCACTGTTGCTACTGATAAATTGTGCCAAGCAAGTTTACTTCCAGGTGCAGTTGAACTGACAGTTGATGTCTACGCACGCTTCTATTCTTGTAGACAGTGTTGGGCCTCCAAGTGCAGAGGTTTGTAGAACAGCAGCAAGTTTCCCTTAAGTGAATAACCCAAGGTTTATCGAACTCAGGGAGATAGAGGTCAAAGATATCCCTCTCAAGCAACCCTGCAATTAAGATACAAGAAGTCTCTTGTGTCCCCAACACACCCAATACACTTGTCAGGTGTATAGGTGCACTAGTTCGGCGAAGAGATATTAAAATACAAGTGATATGGATGATTATAATGGTAATTGCAATCTGAAATAAAAATGACAGCAAGCAAACATGAGACAAAATGAGAGTAAACGGTTTTGAATGCTTGGAAATAAGGCCTAGGGATCATACTTTCACTAGTGGACACTCTCAACAATAATAATATAATTGAATACAAAGATATTTCCTCTTCACTATGCTACTCTGAATTATTCTCTCGTTGGATAACGAACACCAATCCACTGCGTAGGGCTATAACAGTACACCTTAAAGTCGCATTCCACATCTAGGGAACCCCACACTGTCAACTTGAGTGTCCTAAATAGTACTAGACAAACACCGCAATTTCAAGAGACATCCAACGCAAATAATAACTCATGATAAATATTCTGTTATCTTTAGCTTAGTGCCACACACGGGGCGCACACTGTCAACTTCGCACCGTGGGACAAAGGTGACACCGGAGTTTACATTAATAAAACCACTCAAGTAGCACATAAGATAATGAAGAGTAACATCTATAGATTCAACTAGATTACAAAGCTCATGATCACATAAAGATCACACCATGGGAGAGAGAGATAAACCACATAGCTACCGGTAGAGCCCTCAGCCCCGATGAAAAACTACTCCCTCCTCATCATGGGAGGCAGCAACGGCGATGATGGAGGCGGTGGCGTCGATGGAGATGGCTCCGGGGGCAATTCCCCGTCCCGGCAAGGTGCCGAAACAGAGACTTCTGTCCCCCGAATTAGGGTTTTTGGTGGCGGCGGAGCTCTGGAACTTTTCTGGGGAAATCGCCGATCCTCTTTGGGTTTTCGGGGTAGGAGCAATATATAGTCCAAAGGGCGTCGCGAGGCGGTGCACGAGGAGGCGACACCACCCCTCGGCGCCGGTGGGCCCTTGACCGCGCCGAGCCCACGTGTGGGCCCTCGTGGCTCCACTTCGCCTCTCCTTCGGACTCCAGGTGTCTTCTAACAAAATAGGGGCCTCCGTAAATTTTCGTCCAATTCCGAGAATATTTCCAGACTAGCTTTTCTGGAATACAAAAACAGCAAAAACAGGAACTGCACTGTGGCATCTTGTTAATAGGTTAGTCCCAAAAATGTATAAAAATGACATGAAGTGGATGCAAAACATGTAACAATTGGTATAATATCAGCATGGAATATCAAAAATTATAGATAAGTTTGAGACGTATCAACAGTTCATCTGCTAAGGCTTATAATTCTTCTTTCGCTCCCCTTGTGTCGAATCAATAAATTTGGATTTTACTTCCCTCGAAGACTGTTGCGATCCCCTATACTTGTGGGTCATCAGCGTGTCGTGTGTGTGACTCTACTGGATAATAGATTAGAGGGATACTTACCATGAGTTGTTCTTTGTGTTGGATGGCATTATGAAATTGTGGTGTTTGTTTAGTACTATCTTGGATGCTCATAGTGACAGCGTGGGGTGCCCTAGGTTGGGAGTGACGGACTTTAAGGTGTGCTTTTCTATCCCTACATAGTAGAATGGTGTTTCTTATCCATCAGAAGAATAGTTCCGAGTAGCATCTAAGTTGCATATTGAAGAGGAAGTTTTATTCTTGTGTTCAACTATGTTACAATTGTTGGGAGTGGCCACTAGTGAAAGTATGATCCCTATGTCTTGTTTCAAGCATTCAAACACCGTTTACTCTTCGTTTTGTTACATGTTTGCTCGCTGCCATTTTTATTACAGATTACAAATACCACTTGTAATCATCCATATCACTTGTATTTTACCATCTCTTCGCCGAACTAATTCATCTATACACCTGACAAGTGTATTGGGTATGTTGGGACACAAGAGACTTCTTGTATCATAATTGTAGGGTTGCTTGAGAGGGATACCTTTGACCTCTACCTCCCTGAGTTCGATAAACCTTAGGTTACTCACTTAAGGGAAATTTTCTGTTGTCCTATAAAACTCTGCACTTGAAGTCCCAACACTGTCTACAAGAATAGAAGCATGTAGTAGACATCAACTTGCAGCAAGGGTTAGTTCTGTAATTCGCTTGTCATGAATCTTCCAAAATACTTCTAGGGATTCTAGATGTATTTTCAAGTAGCTATTTCACTGTTGCGTCGGTGCCAGACATTGTGGTCATCGTCTTCGTCATCGGCGGGTTGCTCATTCTGATGACGACAATGCTTCTTGTCCTTGTTGCGCCTCCCCAGCCCCATCGTTTTCTTGCGGGCCTGGTTCCACCTGGCAACATACGCCCGACTATTGGCGTGGCCCGTTGCATTACCCCAGCCGATATGTCTCGTTCCCTTAGATCATGTCATACATGGCGGATAGATATTGGGGCGACTCCAATGAGGTTTACTCTTTGGATGTATGTGCATCGCTCAGCCGGAGCCTCTGGTATCTTTCGTTTTCCCTTTGGGCGTGACGCTAGAGGCGGTACGAGCACCGACAAATTCAACATTACAGATTTGCTCCCAATGATTTGTTTTACTTAATATGTTTTGCAAGGGCTTTCTGCTATTTTAGGACAAACGACCGATGTTTACAGTGCAATATTGTTTCTTAATATATTTCAAATGTTGCAATTTAAAACAACCCTTGAAGAGACGCGGATAGGTTAACGCGCTAAAAGCGAGCGCTGAGTTATGAGTATTTGGCATACAGTGTACTCATTTTTTTTGGAAAAGTTGGGAGATATTAGTTCTAATAGACACAAATTGAAAATAAATACACGCTATAAATTAAGATTCATTTGTGGATGGGTAAAATTATACCAGACATTTTGAATTTTTTCTGAAAAAACGATAGGTTAACGCGAGCGCGCGCTGAGTTATAGGTTGAACTTTGAAACACTTGAACGGTTGAATTACAGCTTTGTTCGACAAATTTTGAAGAGAAATTTCTGATTCGCCCATCTCAAATTACAATTCAAATCTTCTGAATTCACAATTTTTCACACGATTTGGCCGCTATATCCGCCATCAGCTCGAAGTCGGACAGTTGGGACGGCGACTCCCATGGCACGCGGCGGCCCCGAGCTAAACAGGTTCGCACGGCGTCAAAATCAATCCCGGCAGTACGTCGGAACACCAGTCACCTCCCCATTGGTCACTCACCCTGGTCCTGATCGTTGGTCCTTGGCAGTAACCAGCCAACAGACCAGCAATCTGGCACCGAAAAGATGGCAAGTTCGGGTCCTTTTCGTGCAAGCACCACAAGCTAATGTCGACTGCAAAGGTCAGACAAAGTAGCATTTCCTTGGACGCTAATGTCGACTGCCAAGACTTGGGATGTCTCCAGGAAACCTAATTTTTCGCACGGCAGGCAGGACCATTCTGTTCAGGAAACGAATTAAAGGTCAAATTGTGACTCATCTCGTACGATGATTAGTTGCTTCTTTCCGTAAGCAATCTTCTGCGCGAAATGGGGAAAAAGGATGCCTACCATTACACAAGCTCGTGCCTAACTTTTATTTCCTTGTTTTCTTTCCTAGTACGATGATTATTATTCTGAGAAGCATGTGTATGTTGCGTCTACACTTGAAGAAGTGAAAGATTCCTGCAGACATGAGAAACCTGAAGGCGACAGTTGAGCAAAGAGAGCCATGGTTTAGGGTACACTATCGGTAAATGGACAATCCCTAAATAACACTCGGATTCAGAATAGCGGAATATCTCTCCCCATGGCAGGATGGGAAGGTGACACGGCCAACAAATAGATATTGTCTTGTGTGCACGAAACAAACAAGATTGCATTTCATTGATCGGAACGTCCGAACCATTGGTACATTTCCTGGTGGTTTGCTCTTCAAGTAGAAACAGGAGCAGCGAAAAGTTCAAATGGAGCTCGAGCTACATTTAGCTCGTTTTTTTCAAAAATTCTAAATATGTACCTTTAAGTTTCATAAAATCGTGAAAAAAAAATCTCAGATATAGATAGTGTCGAGATTTAGAGGCGTGTAAAGTTTCAACTCAAAATGCGTGGTAGTTTGGGCTACAGAAAAAAAGACAAATCGGCCAAAATTTCAAGTTTTTTTAAACTGTGTACTGTTCACACCCAGATCCACCCATTTGTCATTCTTATCCAGCCCACAATACAATGAATTTTGAGTTGAAACTTTACACACTTCTAGATCTCGACACTATCTATATCTGGGAATTTTTTCACGACTTTATGAAACTAAAAAATGCAGATTTCTATTTTTTTTTTTTTTAAACGAGCTACATGTAACTCGGTGGCCAAAACGCCTCACTCCAGGAGGAGTACGAAAAATGAACCTGATTAGAGGCTGAGACTGGATTTGCGGCCAGTTGCAGATTGCTGTCAGTTGTGTGCAATAGTAGTTGATATACACCCTTCAACGTTCAAATTAACAACCTTTGCACCCGAGCCGAGATATCACTTAATGTGAACTCCATCTATAAGTTTCAGATAGACAGGCACCTGTTATTTTTCGCAAAAAAAGGTACCTGTTATTTTTTAGTGGAAGTTTGCTGAATTACAAAACTGAACCTTAAGCCGTCATCATGCCACCGTTGAGAAAACTAACGGGAACAAATATGAGCCCAGCCCAACGGATTACAAAGTTTAGGCCGGACCAAGTAAAGAAAACCACCTAAGAGAACCAACATATTACAGGAGCTCGGCCCAACAGAACCCATCATAAGGCCTTTGTTCAAAACAAAAAAGAACCCATCAAAGGGCCGTGCCTCACGGCAAATCCTATTTTCCACGTACTGTGGGAGGGCGAAACCTATACGCTACGCGCCGCTAACGGGGGAGCTTCTCGCGGGCCGGCCCATCTGGCGACTTTCCTTTCTTTTCTTTAGTTTTTTCCTTTTCTTTTTTATGTTTATGTTTTTCTTTTTCGTTTCTTTTCTGTTTTATTTTCGTTTTTTTCTTTTCTTATTGTTTTTCGTTCTTTTTAAATAATTTAATTTTTGAAAATTGTCCAAATTTAAAAATGGTTCCGAATTTAAAATGGTTTCAAATTTAAAAATGGTTCCAAATTTGAAAATGGTTTCATTTTGAAAATGGTTCCAAATTAAAAAATGTTCTATATTTGAAAATGGTTCCGAATTAAAAAATGGTTCCAAGTTTGAAAATTGTTAATATTTAAAAATGGTTCTAAATATAAAAATGGTTCCAAATTTAAAAATGGTTCCAAATTTGAAAATTGGTTCCATTTTGAAAATTGTTCCAAATTTAAAAATGCTTCCATATTTAAAAATGGTTCTATTTTGAAAATGGTTCCAAATTAAAAATTGTTCCGAATTTAAAGTGATTTCAAATTAAAAATGGTTCCATTTTTGAAAATGGTTCCATTTCGAAAATGGTTCCAAATTTAAAAATGGTTTCATTTCGAAAATGGTTCCAAATTTAAAAATGGTTCCGAATTTGAAAATGGTTCTAATTTAAAAATGCTTAAAATTTTAAAAATGGTCCCGAATGTTTAAGTTTTTTTTGGTTTCTTTTCTGTTTTGTTTTCGTTTCTTTTTTTTCTTATTGTTTTTCGTTCTTTTTCAATTGTTTAATTTTTGAAAATGGTCCAAATTAAAAAATGGTTCCAAATTTAAAATGGTTCCAAATTTAAAAATGGCTCCAAATTTTAAAATGGTTTCATTTTGAAAATGGTTCCAAATTAAAAAATGGTTCTATATTTGAAAATGGTTCCGAATTAAAAATGGTTCCAAGTTTGAAAATTGTTAATATTTAAAAATGGTTCTAAATATAAAAATAGTTCCGAATTTAAAATGGTTCCAAATTTAAAAATGGTTCCAAATTTAAAAATGCTTTCATATTTAAAAATGGTTCCAAATTTAAAATGGTTCCGAAATAAAAATGGTTCCATTTTGAAAATTGTTCCAAATTAAAAAATGGTTCCAAATTTAAAGTGATTTCAAATTAAAAATGGTTCCAAATTTGAAAGTTGTTCATTTTTGAAAATGGTTCCAAATTTAAAAATTGTTCATTTTTCAAAATGGTTCCAAATTTAAAAATAGTGCCGAATTTTAAAATGGTTCCAAATTTGAAAATGGGTCTAAAATTTTGAAAATGGTTTCAATTTAAAAATTGTTCAGATTTCGAAAACATTTTTAAAATGGTTCCAAAAGTGAAAACGGTTCCAATTATGCAAATGGTTCGATTTTAAAAATGGTTACGAATTTAAAAATGGTTCCATTTTTTAAATGGTTCTAAAATTGAAGATGGATCCATTTTTTAAAATGCTTCCAAATTTAAAAATGGTTCCATTTGGAAAATGGTTACAAATTTAAATGGTTCCAAATTTGAAAATTATTCATTTTTGTAAATGGTTCGAAATATAAAAATGGTTCCAAATTAAAAAATGGTTCTGAATTTAAAATGGTTCCAAATTAAAAAATGGTTCCATTTTGGAAATGGTTCCAAATTTAAAATGGTTCCAGATTTAAAAATTGTTCCAAATTTGAAAATTGTTCCATTTTGAAAATGGTTTCAAATTAAAAAATTGTTCATTTTTTGAAAATGGTTCCAAATTTGAAAATGGTTTCATTTTGAAAATTGTTCCAAATTTAAAAATAGTTCCAAATTTGAAATTTGTCCAAATTTGGATCCATTTTCAAATTCTATTGAATCAAACAGTCGAAGCAGAGAAAGCGAAACAGTGGAATCAGTGATGGAAAGCTTTCAGCGCGGGCGAACAACATTGGGCCGGCCCACGGAAGGAACCCTGTAGGCGGCGCGGGACAGAATGGACGCTAACGAGCGATGCAGAGAACCTCCCCTGCGGGAGCGATACACTCCCGCGTACCCATCTGTCGATCATGGGCTTGGCCCATTTGGTCTGTCTGTCGTCCTTCTGCTTCTATGTCGAACGCTGTAGCTTCTTTTCCTTCCTTTTCTTTCCGATCGTTATTCCCTACTATACATCCTCGCTACTGATTCTCTCACCCACTTTTCAAGCGAGTCAGATCCAGTAATAAAAAAACAAAGTAGTCAGTACTCTATTTTTTATGTTTAAAAAAACTAACTTGCTTAATCGATTTTCCGTGAAAACGAATCTTCCTTTTTCTTTTATGTTTTCTTTTTTGTATGTTTCCTTTTTTGTTTGTTTTTTCTGTACTAATTTTATTTTTCTCATTTTTTCTGTTCCTGTTGCTTTATATTTTATTTTTCTTTTTATCATTTTCTATTTTTTGGTAATACATTTGTTGGACTCTGGAACATTTTTATAGAAAAACCTTGAATATGTTTATTTGTACCCATGAACATTTTTTGGACTCATCGATCTACTTTTTTGGTTTATCCGATTTTTCGTTTATCCGAATTGTAGCTCATTTTCGGATCACAATTATTTTTGATTCGCTATTATTTTTGTTGGACCAACATTTTTGGTTCTCTATTGTTTTTGGTGCCACGGCATTTTAGGTTCACTATTATTTTCGGTTCACCGAATTTTCTGTTTTTCCTTTATTTACCTAGATTCGGTTCACCTGGTTTTCCAAATCGGTTCAAACCTAGATTTTGTTAACCGAGTTTTCCAAATCCGTTCAAACCTAGATTTTGATCTCTGAGTTTTTTCAAATCAGTCAAAGCTAGATTCGGTTCACCGGGGCTTCCAAGTCCGTTCATACCTTGATTCCGTTCATCGGGGTTTCTAAATCCGTTCAAACCTAGATTCGATTCACCGGTTTTCCAAACCCGTTCAAACCTAGATTTTTCATCGGGTTTTTCAAATCGTTCAAACCTAGAATCTGTTCACCGAGTTTCCCAAGTCCATTCAAATCTTGATTCTGTTCACTATTTTTTTCTGTTTGCTTTTCTATTTTCTTTTTCGTTTCGTTTTTCTGTTTTTGGCTGTTTCTATTTTTTTCTTAGTTTCTGTTTTATTTTTCGTTTTACTTATATTGTACTATTTCTGATTTTCTCATTTTTCATGTTCCTTTCTATTTTTTTTTTCCTCTTTTTACATTTTCTAGTATTTTGGCTTTTCTTTTTTACTTTTTTTATTTTTGATACTTTTTTCTTTTTTTGGCTTTTTCTTTTTTCGTTCTTTCTTATTAATTCAAAAATTGTTCAAGACCAAATTACGTTCAAAAACGGTTACCAAATCACGTTCAACATGTTTTTGAAAAATTGTTCCAAATCCGTTCAAACCAACTTTTTCCATTCAAAAGAGTTGTTACAAAATCATTCAATACTAAATTTGTTCAACAGGTCTTTTTCAAAAATCGTTCAAGACCAAATTGCATTCAATGAGTAACAAAATCCATTTTAAACCATTTATCTGTTCAATGGAGTTTTTACAAAATCGTTCAATACCAAATTCTGTTCAACAGGTCTATCACAAATCGTTCAAGCCCAAAATATGTTCAGTGGGTTACCAAATCCCGTTCAACATTCGTTCCAAAATCCGCTTAAATCAAGTTTCTGTTCAACGGAGTTTTTTACAAAATCGTTCAATACCAAATTCCGTTTAACGGGTCTTTCAAAAAAAATCAAGACCCAAATTATGTTCAACATGGTTTTTTTCAAAAATCGTTCAACATGGTATTCAAAAATTGTTCCAAATCCGTTCAAGCCATTTTTTCGTTCAATAGATATTTTTACAAAACCGTTCAATACCAAATTCTGTTCAACAGGTTTTTCAAAATTCGTTCAAGACCAAAATACGTTCAATGGGTTAACAAATCCTGTTCAACATGTTTTCAAAAAATCTAGAAATTCCGTTTAAACCATTTTTCTATTCAACGGAGTTTTTACAAATCATTCAATACCAAATTTTGTTCAACGGTTTTTCAAAAATCATTCAAGACCAAAAATTCGTTCAACATTTATTTTTTCAAAAATTGTTCAACATGTTTTTCAAAAATCTAGAAATTCCGTTCAAACCATTATTCCGTTCGATAGAATTTTTTAGAAAGTCGTTCAATACCAAATTTTGTTCAACAGGTTTTTCTAAATTCGTTCAATAGTTTTTGTTCACCATCATTTTCTACTCATTTTTTAAATCGTTCAAAAATAGTTTTTGTACACAGAGTTTTTTATGTTCACTTATTAAAAACCGTTCAAAAATATTTTCCGTTCATAGACCATTTTTTGTTCCCTTCTTTAAAATCATTCAAAAATCGATTTCGTTCATCGGCCTTTTCTGTTCATATTTAAAATTGTTCAAACATAGTTTTCGTTCACCGCCATTTTTTTTTTCATTTTTCAAATTGTTCAAAGATAGTTTTTTGTTTACAAAGTTTTTTTGTTAAATTTAAAAAATCGTTCAAAAATAATTTCCGTTCATAGACTTTCCTTTTGTTCACTTTTAAAATCATTCAAAAATATGTTTCGTTCACCGCCATTTCCTGTTAATTTTTCAAAAATCGTTAAAAAATAATTTTCGTTCTTAGAGTTTTTTCGGTTCACTTTTTAAAATTGTTAAAAAATAATTTCCATTCATAGACTTTTTTCCTGTTCACTTTTAAAAATCGTTCAAAAAATATTTTCGTTCACTAGCCTTTTCACTTTTAAAATTGTTCAAATATAGTTCCTGTTCATCGCTATTTCTCTGGTCATTTTTTAAAATAGTTCAAATATAGTTTTGTTCACCGGTCTTTTCCGTTCACTTTTAAAATCGTTCAAAAATATTTTTGTACACCGTCATTTTCTGTTCGTTTTAAAAATCTTTCTAAAATAGCTTTGTCCACCGGCCTTTTTGTTCACTTTTAAAATCGTTCAAAAATAGTTTCCGTTCACCGTCATTTTCTGTTCATTTTTAAAATCGTTTAAAAATAGTTTTCGTTTGCCGTAATTTTCTGTTCAGTTTTTAAAACCGTCCAAATGAGGTTAATGTTCTAATTGAAAAAAGTTCAATTGAAATATATGTTCATATTCTTGAACGGTGTGGGATGGCGGCGGTGCATCGACCATTGCGGAGTTAACCGCGGCAAGCGGCGGCGACATAGGTAGGAGAAGACACGTGCACTGAGTGGAGTGTAAACAAGTTCAAACATACAGTACAAAATCTGTTCATACCTGACCATCGAAACGAAAAAATACAACACAAAAGTTGTGGGAAACATTGAGATTAACATAGTCGTAAAAGGATATTTCAAACGGTCAACCAAGTATGACGAATTTGACAAAATTCGTCTAAAAAAATTCCGAACATCGATTCAAAATTGAGAAATTACAGTCGTTGAAACTCGAAACCGAGTACGGGAATGGAACCTACACGTGGCCATGCATAATTTTCGTGCACATTGATGTTTTAACTTGAAATGTATTTGTGTAAATATATATGCATTTTTAAATGTGAATTCGAACGTGCATGTTTTAAAAATGTTCATTTCGAATTTTAAATTTAAAAATATCCAGAGTTGAAAGAAAAAGAAAACGTGGAGGAAACGTCAGCCATTTTTACAGTATGCATTCGAGCAAAAAGCACCGAAACAGGAAGCAGTCATCCATCCATTTTATACATAAGGAGAAAGGCTGATGCTACTCCTACGGACGGAAGTGGGCCGGCAAACGAGGCCCATTAGCTTCATCCATCTGTTTCTCACGCTTTCCGATCGAGTTCTCCTCACATCCGAGTTTCGGGAAACCAACGAATGAATGTCGTTTTGTCCCATGATAGAGGAAGCTCAAACTATGAACATCACGATCTTGCAAAGGCTACTCCAAAAAAGTCTAGCATAGCATCATTTCAATCTTAAAGCAGGGCGCCATCCGTGCCTCCTTCAGCCTTATGATCTTGTAATAATTCCTGTAAATAATACTGTATCACTGCACGCGGCCGTGCGTGTGGGCACGGCGATCGCGCAGATCGGCCGGGGCGTTGCAGCAGGTTTTGACTCCATCCGGGGAGCACCACAGCCGTGACACCGGGACAGGATAGGATCGGCGCCCATCCACGAGTAGACCATAGCTAGCCCCATCGGCCGTAGGGTAGGCGTCCCCGGTCGATCCAAAGCTAGCAGCCGTCCAGCGACCGAACCCAACAGCAATGTATTTTAGCCGATGCATGCGCCGCAACGTGTCCGGAGTACGTCGCAACCTTTTCACGTGCCCACGGCGCCTTTCCTCTCCGTGCATGTAGCGTCGTCCAGAACACCGGCTACGTGTGCCGCCTCGCCGCGCCCGCACATGCATGCATGTGACGTGATCCCCGCTCCGCGGCACGTACGTACGGACCCTCCCGCTAAACCGGATGACTCACCGCATGCGTGGTCGCTAATAACCCCTCCTCGAATCTTGTACCCACCAACTAATTAAACCGCCCTTAACTGACTGCCTGGTTAGTGCAAGTATTTTATCCTCGTGGTCGTGATGAGAGGGACGTCTACGTGGTTCAACAGGCCCATAATCTTAGTGGAATCGTGTCCCTGCCACAAAGCTACCTACGCCTACGCCTACAGGCGGCGATTTGGCTAGCGGGTGCAGCTGCACCCGCTGCCCAGAAAAAAAAATTCCAAATGTCAAAAATTCGATTTTTTTTTTTTTGCATGTAGTCCAACATGTTTGAAGTCAGCATAAAAATTGGCATGGTGAAAAAACTTTTTTTGCAACCTGTGCAAAAAGACAAATTCGGACATATCGAAAAGTATATGTACGCGTCCGAAATTTGTCTTTTTTGTACAGGTTGCTAAAAAAGTTTTTTCACCACGCCAATTTTGTGCTAACACATCACGCTGTAATTTGCATCCGGATTTTTTTTCGGAATTTTTTGACATTCTGAAAAAAAATTAAAAAAAAATTACATAGTGGGTTCATCTGCACCTATGCACCGTTATGAATATCCGCCTACAACTACTCTACATAACTCTAATGTGGAGTACAATAGAGTTCGATCGGAAGAAAAAGGGCATCGTCCACATTACATCTGCAGCTAGCTAAGCTAACAACAATAATTTCTTATCCAGCCATGAGCCATGCACATCCACCTCTAGCTGCTTTGAGTAACCGGATTTCTTAATTATCCCACACGGTAACCTTTTCCTTTTGGGTCTAAAAGCGGGTGGATTTGGTGTGTACGGGTCGATCTCAGCTTTGCTTGGATTACAATCCATAATGCGGCCCTAATGATGCTCTTTATGGCGTATCACGGCTACTTGCAAGTAGTACGGACTGATTAATTAGGCTAATACTATAAACCGTTGGAAAATTAGGCAATAATTTCATGATTAATTCCAGAATATTAAACATGACTACAGCAGCTACTAACATGTGAAATACGAACACACTAGACGTACTAAACTACATGAACAGTAGCAGCAACATACATATCCATAGTAAACATGTAGTTCGGAATACGTCGCACGTACCGAACGTTTGTAGAGGAGGCAGCAGTCGATGCAGACAGGTTCACCGCGGCGAGATCAGCGGTGATGGTGTTGACGATGACGTTGGTGATGACGGGTCGAAGAAGACGACGCATGCGGAGACGATCCGCAGCTCCGGCTGGAAGCCGACCCGTGGTGGAAGCGGCGATCAGTCGCGCGAAGCGCTTTCCAAAAACCTAATTCGCCCTCTCCAGTACAGGATCACAAAGGAGACTGGTTCCGGAGACCTGCTCTCCCAAACGTCGGTGCACAACGGTGATCGGGATGAAGAAGACTACGGTGGCGGCGCAAGGTGGCAAAACCTAGATTGGTTCGATGATTGACGGCGCAAGCAGTGCAAGGCAATATATAGTACGGTTCGGGAAATCCTAACGGGTACAACGTGGGCCGGCCACGTCGTTCGAGTCGGTGCAGCAGCCCACAATCCGGGAGCGACCCGAACTGGCTAAGCTGTACGCGTACGCTAGCGACTCGATTTTCCTGAACAACAAAAATATAGGCATCGGATCGGCTCATTCCCGAAACCCGCAGCGTGTCGTGACGAGACGGATGGACAGACGAACGGCGGCGGAGGAGGAGGAGTGCGCGGGAGAGAGCCTTCTGTTCAAAACTAGCACACCAAGTGTCACAACACTCTCCCTTATAAGGTGGTGAAACCCTCTCCCAACTAGCAATGTGGGACTAAACATTTGCACCACCTTGCACCTCAAAAATTCTGCCATGCACATAGGCCAATTTGAGATTTCAGCATTTTGCTTATATGGGCTGCCCACAAATGGGCCAAATATTCTAACAATCCCCCACCATATCTCAAATTCCCATTTAGAGATTTTGCGAAACCTCGTTTCTTGTTTATATAACAGTGTTTGAGTAGAGACTGTTATGTTGAACTTCCGCTTAGAAATTTAAGCTACATCTAACAGCAACTTGAACAATGGACGAACCTTGAATTGCAAGTTTGGTGTCAATAGACTTCATTCAAAGTCATAACCAGTAAGTGGCTGCCAGTAGCCTACCCCGCGGGTGGAGCATATGCGTCATACTCCCTGGTCTCCTCATGAGCTTACTAGAGATCATCCAAATCTCATAGACTGCGACGTTTAACAGTCGGACTCATATAGGTGTGTTCTATCAAGGTCGCTCTGTAGGATAGCACCTTTGCTACGAATAGCCAACAGAAACACATTAAGTCATAATGCCAACCTGCCTTACAGAATTTGAGAGTTATGCATCTTTCCACGGAGAGGATTAAATAAAACTCTCCTCTGTTAAACCACTAGCTTGTTTTTATCAGGTCCTAATTCACGGGATCTCCGATCACATAGGTTGGGTTACCACTATGGTGTAACGCTCACTGGTCTCAACCTCATCTCTCTCGATGCACTATCTATCACATTACGTGATAGTCCCTTAGTAAAGGGATCTGACAGGTTGTTGTCAGTTTGAATATAACTAATAGTTATAACTCCGGAGTTTCTCATTTTCCTGACAGACTTCAAACGTCTTTTAACGTGTGTTGATGACTTCACGTTATGCTTAGCACTGTTCACTTTCATGATAACCGTTTGGTTGTCAAATTTCATAAGGATGGTCGGTAAAGGTTTCTCAACCACCGGCAAGTCTATCAAGAGCTCACGCAGCCATTCTGCCTCAACAGAAGTGTTGGAGATATGCCCTAGAGGCAAATAAATAATAAGTATTTATCGCATTATCTCATTAAGTTTATAATTAGTTTTATACCATGTTATAACTGTATTAATCGGAATTGTTAATACACGTGTGGTATGTAAACAAACCAAAGTCCCTAGTTAAGCCTCTATATAAACTAGTCCACCAGTCAATGGATGATCGTGATTTCCAGATCATATTGATTCAGAACAGTTGATGATGGAGTCATTTTATTAGTAGAATAATTTGATACACATTACCCACCAAAGTATTGCAAAAGGATCGTATCACTAAGTTCAAACACTGCAATAGGAGAGTAACGTCATAGCTTATTCCTTAGACCGTGAGATTATATCAAGTCGCTGCTTCTAGAACATATTTTGATCGCATCAAACGTCATGTCTTACATAGTGTGACAATAAAGGTGACACTTTCGGGTATTGGAAGGAAGTAGTCGGGGCGTGACATGGGGATAAAACCCGGGTACCCAAAGACCCACATAAGATCACGAGTGAAACGCAAAATCGAGTGCAAGTCTTCAGCTTGGCCGCCCCGGCTGTCCGGCTCGACCGAGTCCACCTGCCCCAGGCGCAGCCGGACTCCGCCTGTCGAGGCACAGCCGGGCGGCATGGGCGAGAGAAGAACTGCAGGATCGTCATCATCACAATTCCCGGAGACAACCAGATAACGACAAACGACGCCCGCCTTATGCGACCAAAGTCAAACCGCGGTAGCCGGATTCGGGTGGCTGGCAGTCGGACGACCGGCTGCCTCCCACCTACGACGAGCAGGAGACAAGGGCCCGTGTTGGGCGGCGCCGAGGCCAAGCCCGGCTATCCCTCCACGTCGCCCAGGCATGGGCTAAAGCGAAGTCTAGCCCGACGTCCTCTACAACGCCTAGGAGCCCCGACAGGCGGGAGACACGGAGCGCCGCCCGCACACCGACAAGAGATCCTAGGAGTTGTCCACCGTGTAGGCGGGGGCCGGCGCCGTCGCCGGCTAGCCCTCCACGTCGCCAAGTCTACCCTGACATCTCCTGCACTGCTAGGGAGTTCGACTGTACTGCAGACAAGCGTCGTCACGAAGAAACGCCCCTATAGCCGACATCGGCCGGCTGGTCCGCCTGTAAGCCAGATAGCCAGGCCTATATAAGGCTGTCTGGATGCCCAGGTAGAGGGGACCGAAACCTGGATCGGAGGTCTCTTCGGCGCGACCACTCCTTCCTCCCCACCCCGATAGCTAGAAAGAGAGAGACCCGAGCTATGGAGAGCTCACCGAACAGCCCGAGGAGCAACTCTGTACTTTGTTCACCGATGATAGAGAGATCGAGCAGGAGTAGGAGTGTTACCTCCTCCGGGAGGGCTCCGAACCTGGGTACTTCCCGTGTCCACGCTCCGGCGCAATCCCCGCGGGTGCCCGCGTTGCAGTTCGCTACTCCCACACCTATCTCAGCCACCCCATGGCATATGCCGTGTTCGACACCACGTCATTTGGCTCCCACACCTTCTCCTTCTCCGGCGAGTCGGTCCTTTCCTTGCTGCGGTGAAACGGCGGGTGCGGCGACCACGGGCCACCGTCAATCGACGCCGGTGACGAGGAGCGCTCCCTCCGGCACGCTGGATCCGGAAATGGCAGATGGCAACGTGGGCGGCGACAAGTGGCGGGGCTCGCACATCACCATGGAGGACATAGAGAACCTCCGCGCGCGCGGGTTCCTGTCGACGACGGAGCGGGTGGGGGTGCGCCTCGCTGCGGCCGGCGAGGTGGTTCCCGCTGCGCGCGCCGGCGAGACGGTGGTCTTCATGGACCACATCGATCGCGGGCCCACAGTCGACGAAGCCCATCTCCTCCTTGTCACCGAGGTACCGGCCGCGGAGATAGTACAGCCGGCAGAGAAGAGAAAGACTCGGCCAGATGTCGAGCCACCCCTCGCAGATGGTGGCGAAGTAGATCAGCAAGGCTATGGAGTTGGCCCCGAGATGGTGCGGCTACAGGCCGAAGAGATAGTACAGCCGGCAGAGAAGAGAAAGACTCGGCCAGATGCCGAGCCACCCCTCGCAGATGGTGGCGAAGTAGCTCAGCGAGGCTATGGAGTTGGCCCCGAGATGGTGCGGCTGCAGGCCGAAAGTTCGGAGAAAGGCTTGGAAGAATTGGCTCGCCGGCAGCGCGAGCCCGCGATCGAAGTGGTCCATGAAGACCACCGCCTCGCCGGCGCGCTGATACGTATCAAATGTATCTATAATTTTTGATGTTCCATGCTTGTTTTATACCAATTGCTACATGTTTTGCATCTACTTTATATCACTTTTATACATTTTTTGGGACTAACCTATTAACCTATTGGTTCGATAATTGACAGCGCAAGCAGTGCAAGGCAATATATAGTGCGGTTCGGGAAACCCTAACGGGTACAACGTGGGCCGGCCACGTCGTTCGAGTCGGTGCAGCAGCAGGCATCGGCTCGGCTCATTCCCGCAACCCACGGCGTGTCGTGACGGACGGACGGCGGCGGAGGAGGAGGAGTGCACGGGAGAGAGTATTCTGTTCTCAACTAGCACACCAAGTGTCACAACACTCTGCCTTATAAGGTGGTGAAACTCTCTCCCAACTAGCAATGTGGGACTAAACATTTGCACCTCCTTGCACCTCCAAAATTCTGCCATGCACATGGTCTAATTTGAGATTTCAGGATTTATTTATATGGGCTTTCCACAAATGGACCCAATATTCTAACATAAACACCTTCAGCTAGTGCTGTGGATCTTATCTTATCCGGAGCTAGCAGACCAGGGGCGCCACCTTCGCAAGGATGTTCTTACCCATCTGCTTGTTTGGTAGGTAGGATTCGCTTGTCACATGCGAGCATGAATATCCCAAGGATAGAGAGGCTGATCAGATGGCGTGTCAAAGTGTCAACAAGCTATCCTTAACAGTCATCATCTGCATCTTGCACTACACGCAGCACAGCACGTCTATATTTTTGGTCGGGACAAATGTAATTTGGTGAGCTATGCACTTTATACAGCGTGGCAAGGAGAAAACACACTAGCCCTAGGCGACAAATTATTAGTGCATGCCGTATTGACCCTTTACCATGTTACAAGTCTTAACTACAAAGTCAACTACAGTACCGATTAACGCATAATATCCGATCTTGTCGTTGCGTCGCGGGTAGTTTTTTTAGCGTAGTTGACGGTTTGTCTGAACTAATGCGAGGAGAACTCTTCCGTGGTAGCCGTGCATATGCGCATAAGCGCCAGGTCTCGGGTTCGAATCCTCAGTTCTACCTTAATGACAAAGCCGGGGTGAAGTCCCCTCCGGTCTTGTTATTTCTGAAGTAATGCGACTGAAAAACTTAGAGCGAAACCTTAGCATCTCTAGTGAGCGACCACCTTCTTATCCACTATGCAACTTGGCTAGACTAAGCGTGGCCAAACCGTGCGGCCAAGTCAGCAGGTCGCTGTCCCTTGATCCACAAATTAAGCCTCGATCAACCGGCTAGCTAGCCCTAGACAGCCATGTATATCATCGTCGCCACCACCAATGGTCTCTGTCCATCATGTTCCGTATTATTGGGTCCACGAAAGTGAGCAGCCATTGGGCAGTGACTTGGACTTCGCGTGCTTGGATTTGATTTTGACAGCCTCGCTAGCTGATTAATTAACTATGCACACAGTAGTGGGTGACCCGGACTTACGTGCCTCGACGACATGTTTCTCTCCGCGCGCAATTCGGGGTGTGTGTTCTTCGCCTGTCTGCTGCCTTAATTTCTCAGCACACAACACGCATAAAAAAAAGGTCCAATAAAACATATAGACAGGCTTGCAAAGCTGATAGTTACAGCTCCCTTTTGCAAATTGCAATTAGTAGCTGAGAGCCTATTGGCACTCGATCGAAGAGATTGCTTTGCCATACCAATGAGATGGCTTTCAACTTGGGCACCGTATCATCCAAGAATCGAAGAGAACACTTTTGGCTGTGTTTTTTATGAGTTTGCTTTGCATGGACCAGGAGATATTTAAGGTGCCAGATCGTGGAGGATAAGGCAGAATCCGGTCATCACTGTGGTATACTCCCTCCGTTCGGATTTAATTGACACACATTTTGTTACACCTGGATGTATCTAGACATTAAACAAGTATAGATACATCCATATTTAAACAAAATCAAGTCAATTAATTTGGAACGGAGAGTACTTCATTTGGAATACTAGTAGCAAAGCTAGACCTACAAGCATGCCGTGCACACGTGCTGCAGACTCAGGATCCCGGGGCGGAAGTAAAAACCAAACCACCAGACAGACGGTTGAGCTAAGCTAGCGCACCGGTTTCTGTTCCAAGTCAGTAAACAACGGATTTGTTTAGCTTACAAGAGTACACATTGCGTTGCCAAGGTGAGCATGGCCATGTGACGGGCAACAAACCCAAGGGCATAAAGCCACACCTCGCTGGTGATCTTTATCGGGGAAGAAAGGAACCGGTCAAACCGTGGGCGCTAAGCACCTGGCGAAATCTTCAAAATCACGACTCCATCGCACAGGCACACCCCACTCCCTATTTTGTTCCTATCTTTTGGATTAGCACGCAGGAGAGGGTGAGGTACGCCGTGCTTAAAGTGCATTGATCTCATTCTTGAGGGCTGATTCGTGAATGGCACGACATGGTCAGAGTAGGCCTAATCCTTAATGGCCAAGATTGCATTGTGGGCAGACACATGTCGGCTTATGGTTAACAACAGCTAGTGCCCTAGAAAAGCAGTGCTACAATCAAATTAGAGGTACTAGGGTGAGCACAAACATGTTCCTACATGTGCATTGCATTATTTTTCTTTTGCGGTGTACCTCGCATTGACATCAAAGGGTGTTTTTCGTGCACACCAGGATAGGAAAAACGTAAAAATAGAAGAATAAATATAGAATTGCAATGTCAAGATCATTCCAATTCTATAGGATTTTTTATGCAAAATTGTTTAATTTTCTCAACAAAAAAAAGTTGGAGTAAATGCAATATTTCTCATGGGAAGTAGTACAATGACTCCTTAGGAAAGAATCCTATAGGATGCATTCCTACAAATTAAACGATCAAGATAGAAAAAAAATTAAACGATCAAGATAGAAAAATCTATGCAATTTATTTGAATCAAAGGAGCCATGAGTATGCATTCATACATCGGCCTGAAAGCGTCCTTAGTTTGCGAAGTGCAAACACTCTAATCCTCTTACCCTACTAGACAGAACAAAGACGGGATACATGATGACATAGAAAAAAGAGATAAGAGATAAACGCATAATTGGTCACTAAAGTATACTAAGATGAGTAATTTGGTCACTAGACTCGTGAGATGTTACCCGGTCATTGAACTCTTAATAGATTAGTATACCAATCAAAATGGATCCAGGATAATTGGTGCTTCTGTGGCGCATTGACTCGGTGGTGCACCAACGACAAGGAACGTAATATTGCGCTAAAAAAAGGGAGAACACAAAATTTGTTACTCCACACCAACTCCAAAAGTGGCAGTTTGTGTCCGGGCCGTGGCGACATGCGAGTGGGAGTTGGGATCGACGTCGTCACGGGTGGCAGCCCCCCAACGGCGCACAAGACCATACATGTGTGGGATGAGCCAGTAGTGTCGTGGCGCAGATATCCCTCGACCGAGGCTTGTAGTTACGGTATGTTATACCGCCCGGAAATCTATTTGTGGATTTTGAGTAGGGTTCGGATACGGGCTAATCTAGGCCCGATTTAGTGTAGAGTTCAAAAACGATGCCCCAACAGGGAGAGTGGTGCCGAGCGGGCGCCGCCATCGTCCGACCCTGAGAGCTAGATCTAGCTAGGGTTCCGACGGAGCACACGACCCTGCCTATCGAGTCCACATGGTGGCCCAACGCCACCACACCTTCGCGTCCTCTCTCTCTAGCGAGATCAAAACAGTGACTCCAAGGATCTGAGGTTTCACATGTAGCTCGACGTTACCGCCACCGTGACAATGCGGTTGAAGGAGGTTAGCGGTGTCCACAGACTTCACCGCATCATCCGCAACGGCAACGTCGGTAAAAAAAAAATCTCCCCAGCGGTAGTCTTGTGTACCAGGGGATCTGGAGGCACAGGATCAGGTCGGTACTAGGAGTACGACGCGGGTTCAAAGGAGTGAGCGGGGAGGAGAAAGGGGGGCCGGGGAGGTCACTGGTCGTGGGTGATGAGAACCAAACGATATGCAGTCGCTTGGATGAAGTAAGGACCTCCTATATGGTGTACCTGAATATCAAGACGCATATTCTTTCCTCAAGGTCAAACTTTAAGATTCAAAATCAACAATTTGGTTATCCTTCATTAAGGAAACCGTACTATAAAGAGTTGTAAAGTTTTAAAGGACAAGGATAAATCTTGTCCATCGGTTCTCCATGGAACGACCAAAAAACAACAGTCGCACCACAGAATTCGGACATTCGGGTTCTCCAGCGTCCACTATGTCCAAAAGCTGCATGCATGGATCAAACGAACTCGAAAAATACTCCCTCCGATCCAAATTACTTGACTTGGTTTGTCCAAATACGGATGTATCTAGACACTAAACAAGTATAGATACATCCGTATTTACACAAACCCAAGTCAACTAATTAGGAACGGAGAGAGTATGTGCAGTAGCTCTCCCAGCGTACAACGGCGCAGCTGGCGGCACCCTAGCTAAAACCATGAGCACATCTGGGCAAGCATTTTCCCCAGCTCGGCCTCGGCGGAGGTAAAGCATAAAAAGTAGTGGGCGTCTTGTGGTTCTGGCTCACCGCACTCTGGACAGCTAGCGGAAGAAGATGCACTGTACCTGGATGGCTGGGTTTCCCCGTTTGGTGCCCGTCCTACCGCACCGCACCGCTCCCAAACACGGACTCGCGCGCGCTTATCCAGACGATCCAGCAACCTGGCGCTGCTTTGCCATTCACGTGACTAACAACCGTACGTACGTACTGGTACGTATACGTGACCGCAAAAAGGAGAACCCACACAAGGCGCCAGATCAAGATCTATCATCGGATTGCTTGGACGTACACGCTCGTTCCCGAAGCAAACAACAACGGGCCGCATATGCATGTATGCATGTGTGAAACAAAAAACACCGCCATTTATTTCCTGATGAAACGTCCGGGCGGGCAGTGAAAGATTCGGCTCCCGAGCAAGCAACCACCTGCATTTTTGCGCCACAGTACACAACCACTGTACTGTCGTCACCATTCACTCACCAGCCTTGTGCTTGAAGCCGCGGATGGATGGATGATCGGTGTGGGTGCAGGCAGGGATAAAGACTGAAAAAGAGATGCAAAGATGAGACGCCTAGACCTCAGCTAGGGGATGAGGGAACAGCCAGCCTAGTGATGGTCTGAAGGAGGGGGCAAAGCAAAGGTGCCTTGCTTGCTGTTGCTGGATACGACACAGCTAGTTAAGCTGCTTGATGAAGCCTTCTCTAGCGGCTAGGTATAGCTAGGGTGTTGTGGGTACACCGCATGCCATCCATCTCGGATATGTTCAAACCAATGCTCATCATCACACTAGCCTAGGCATGCACGGGTGTAATGTAATGGGATCAACCTTGCTTCTGGTGTCTGTAACCTTCAAAGTGTGTACGCGTGTGCTTCATTTCATTACTACTGCAGTAGAATTAATCAACACAAACGTACTAGTACTAGTACTTGGATGCACTTTTTTTCTCTCCAAAGAGAGGGAGAGATACTGTATAGGTGAAAGAAAACAAGGACGAAACTGGAGGGAGTAGCTAGACGGGATGCATGTGACACGCGGTGGTCTCTGGCAAGCTTTGAAGAGAGAACCAGCAGTACTGCGTAACATGGCCCCGCCCGATCTTAATTTTCGTGCTGCTGCTATCCACAGTTATCTTGCGTTGTCCGATTTATGGCAGCACGGTGCGCCTGTGTTAACTCTGACGGAACCACGCAGAGAACTGGAGTGGTGTTTATCCTTTTCTGACTTTATTTTTTTTCTCTTATGCACCGATCCAAGGCATGGAACTCGTGCCTCATCCATCAGAGAAAACTAATAACTGACCCCATTCGTCGAAATCTGGAAACTCCACCTAAATCTTGACAACTAAAACCCACCTAGCCGCCGTCGCCGCAGGGGCTCCGCCGCCGTCCACCGCGCCGCCCCCGCCGGAGGAAGCGACGGCAAAGCCGCTCGCGACCAAGGATCGTGGCGGCGGGGCCATTTTTCTGCTTTTCCCCACCTGAGAACCACCACGTAGCCGCAGCGTGGATGGCGGGCACGACGGCGCAGCGCTTGCCAACACGGGGCTGGCCGGCGCGCATCGGATGGAAGGAGCGCAGTCCGGGGGCGCCAGCAGCCGGCGGCGGGCTGCGCGGGTCGGCCCAGGCTCGATCTGGGCCGGGCAGGCCGCGGCCGTGGCGCTCACGACGGGCACGCGGTGCTGATGGCGCCTGGTGGGCCGGCAAGGAAGCTGGGGCAGCGGCCCTAGACCGCGGAAGATGGTGTGGCGGACGCCGTCGAGGCAGGGGGTGCCACAGTGGGGTTCCGACGTGCGACGGCGGACGTGGAGGTGGTGGTCGCCAACAAGGATATCTGGCTGGGCTTGTTGCTCCCCGCGCTTCGCGAACGGATCGAGCTCCGGGGCGAAAGCCTTGCCCCGACTTCATTGGGGCCGACGGCGGCGGCGTCTCCGGGCGTCGTTTCCTTCTTGATTGCGTCGTTCGTGGAGTTTCGAGTCCATCCGACGGGAGTGGTGTCAACAGTTCCGGGTGAAAGCCTAAGCTCCGTGGGAGCGGGCGGCGGCGATGGACGCGTCGCTTCCTTCTTGAAGGCGCCGCCTTGGAGTTGTTGACCCTCACGGTGCAACGGTTTCACGAAGGCCAAGCAGGATGGAGTTGCTATTGGGGTGGTGGACGCTGGGGCGACGGCTCCGGACGGTGGTGGACGTCGAGGCGGCGGCCTCGGTCGCCCACGCTACGACGGTTATACGAGGCAGAGCCATTGTTTAGCGTGGGTCTCACTAGTAGGGAAAAGCCTACTAGTAGCGTGCGCAAAACAGCTACTAGTAGCGTGCGGGCGCACGCTACAATAGTCACGCTACTGCTAGTAAGTAGTAGTAGTAGTAGCGTGCGGCACCGTACGCTACCAGTATATGGTTACTAGTAGCGTGTGTTTCGCTCCGCACGCTACTAGTAGTTGTCCCGAGTGGTAGCGTCTGGCTTCCCCGCACGCTACTAGTAAAGTTTTGTGGAAACAAAAAACCCTAGATCTAGCAGCTAGCTCCGCACGCCGCAGCCGATCTGGATGTCGACCCGCGTATCTGCGCCTGGTGTTGCTGCTGCTTGGTGCGTTCATGCACAGACAGATGCGATGGGAGGAAGAAGGACGACCGGCGGTGGTGAGCTCGGAGAGGAGCCGCGGCGACCTTGTTCGACAGGGAGGTAGAGGTCATGGTCGTCGCCGTCCACCAGCAGCAGGGGAGCGCCGTCGAGCTGCAGCTCCAGCGAGTGGGCGAGGTCAGGGAAGAGGATCTGCCGGAGACGGCGTCGGGCACGAGCTTGGCAAGCTCTAGGAGCGAGGAGGAGAACCGCGACAGGTCAACGGAGCTTGGGGAGCCATGTGCAGCGCTCGGGAGCACAGCAGTCGCGGCGGCCATGGCCGTGGAGGGAGGAGGCCGGCGTCGCCTTGGCCATGGCCGTGGAGGGAGGAGTCCATGGCCGTGGAGGGAGAAGGCACGGGGAAGGGTCGTGGAAGATGAAGTGGAAGTGGGGGTGGATGCCTTAAATAGATCTGGACGACTTACTAGTAGCGTGCCTTTTAGGCCGCACGCTACTAGTATGTCGGACATCGGGTGCGTCCTGCCAAAAAGTACTAGTAGCGTGACTTTTGGGCCGCACACTACTAGTATCCAAGTAGTGGTAGCGTGCGCAGGGCTTCTGCACACTACTAATATTTTTTGAGTGGCGGGTGATCTTGGCGGAGACTCGTGGTAGCGCGCAACAGTGTCGCACGCTACTACTAGCGAGTACTAGTAGCGTGCACCTCTTCACACACGTTACTACTAACAGGCTGTTTTTGGTGGCGACATAGATGAAAACTGCGCGGGCAGAGAGTTTGTCGATTATGACTGGATCGTTTTCGGGCAATGCGAAAGTCGATCTGGTTGCTACGTCGGGGCGGCGGCCTCGGAATGGCGGTGTGTTTTGTGGCGTTTGGTCGACTTGTGTCTTGTGGACGGCGGGTCGGCTCGTCCGTGTGATTCTTTTATACAATTTATATGGTTTTTGTACCCGGTTTCGTTATAAACTGGGTTCTATTTGAGCGGTGATAATCACCTTAAACTAAAAAAATCTAGAAACCCCGATAGGTACTGGGGCAGAGCACATTTTAGTTCAGATCTAAACGAGTGGCATGCAAGAAAGGAGCCGAGGATTACGAGGCCAGATGATCCTGCCAAAATTAAAGGTGCAACAGTGTGCAGCGCAGTGGCTCCGGGAGGAGAGAACACGTTACGACTCCTCTCCTCGGGCGGAGTGAGTGGTGAGCCCCACATCTCGTGATGAGCCCCCGTCGTACGCCTCGCGCTCCCCGCTGCGTCCCTGTCTTGTCTTCTCCACAAGGAAACCCTATCTATCTACGTACAGTACCTGCTAGACGATCGAGGAGTAGATTTGGATCTCCATCATGAGAGTAGTACAACATCTGCACGCGGTTACTGTAAATCGATCAGGATAAGAACTAAGAAGATAGCATGCCATCCTGCTCATACTGCTGTGGGTTGCATGCGTGCTACGTACACGTTCATGCCCATTTTCGACCACACCACAGGGATCAACACAAAATTAGGTACGCGTACGAGATAAAAAAACAAGTTCCGTTTCTGCAAAAGACGCCGTTTACACGCCACTGGGATTTACCGCTTCATGTTACGGCAGTACAGTACTGTACCACTGTAGTTGTAGCGGCTGATTGTTTTTGCCTACCGTGCGGCCGCCTTGTTTGTCGCATTGTGCCTCCCGATATTTGAATGGAATTTTTGATTGTGGCGCTCGATCCGGACCTTGTCGTCGCACGACACCCACGACATGCTTCGCCCACGACCATCAAATGTTATAAACGATAATAAAGAAACGATAAAGTGCGGAACGATTAAACTAATCGGGATACGAGATTTTAACGTGGAAAACCACTCCAACAATGGAGGAGAAAAAACCACGGACACCAGCCAGCAAATATTCACTATAATAGGGTGAGGTTACAAACGCCGGAGATTTACACAACGCGATTTATCTCAACCGGCGGCTTACAAAAAGTACATATAATGACATAAAACCCTACGTCGGCTGCAACCCACACTGTTTGTTGCGTCCGTTTCGTCTCGGCCGGAGGGAGGAGCTCGTCGCCTCCGGCCGACGGGCGCGCGGGGCACGACTGCACGGCTTACGGGCTTAGTGATCAATCAGTTGGCGGAGCGATTTTGGTTACCCCATGCGTGTCCAAAGCATCTGTTAGACTAACATTAACCTACTCCATTGAGCGTAAAGTCTAGTCTTTGGTGAATTCAATCGGTATGTCCTTGTCAATACCAGGATTCGAGACCGGAGAGAAACATCGATCGGGAGATGGTTAGTTAAACAGAGGGCTAGCGGTGCTCAATCAACTTTTTTTTCCTAGCTCGGACTATTTGCGCAGCTTCTCACGATAAGGCTGCTCATAGTGGAGAGTAACATAGGCTAGTTTTTTTTAGGATAAGATGGTCGTACCACCGCTCGAATAGATAGAAAAAGAATTGACCCAGTTTATAGGGGAAACCGGGCCCAAAAACCATACAAACTGTACAATGCCCTGTTTATAAGAAAAACATGACCAAAAACCCGCACAGACGAAGCGACCGCCGCCCACACGACACAAGTCCACCAAACGCCACAACACACGCCACCGTTTCCGGGGCCGCCGCCCCGGCGAAGCAACCAGATCGACCTTCACATTGACCGAAAGCGATCCAGTCATGGTCGACGAACCCTCTGCCCGCGCAGTCTTCATCCAGGTTGCCATCCAGACCCACGCTAAACAACGGCTATGCCTCATAGAACCGTCGTAGCGTGGAAGACCGAGGCCGCCGCCTCGACGTCAACCACCATCCGGGGCCGCCGCCCCGGCATCCTCCTCCCCCGACCACGGGGTTGTCCTGCCCATCCATCGCGAAGCCATCGCACGTGAGGGCCAATAACTCCAAGATGACGCCTCCAACGAGGTAGTGACGCGTCTGTCACCGTCGCCCGCCCCCGACAGGGCTTAGGTTTTCACCGGGAGAGTCTTGGAACCACTCGCGTTGGACCGGATCGAGATTCCACAACGACGCGATCAAGAAGGGAACGATGCCCCGAAGGCGCCGCCGTCGTTGGCACAGACCGGAGTTCGTGCAAGCTTTTGCCCGGAATTCACCACGTCCGCGAAGCTCAGGGAGCAGCCGGTTGGAAGTCTAACTCCGTCGCCCACCACCAAACTTCTCGGCACGCTGCAGCCACCGTGGCTCAGCCGGTTGGAAGTCTAACTCCGTCGCCCACCACCAAACTTCTCGGCATGTGGCAGCCACCGTGGCTCCTCACGCCACGGTAGCAGCCCTGCCGGCCACGCCCCTGCCGTGGCCGCTGGTCCGGGACCGCCGCCCCAGCATCCTCTCACCCCGTGTCACCACGCCGTTCTGGAGCTTTCCGCACCTTGTCACCACGCCGCCAAGGGCACGGCCAGCTCGCACCTTGTCACCTCACGCTGCCAGAGGGCACGGCCCGCCCGCCGCCCGCACAGCCCGGGGCCGCCGCCCCAGCGTCCGTCTTCTCCCCGCTCGAGAGGACCCGCGGTCGCCAACTGGGCTCCAGCGCGCGTCACCCGCGGTCGCCAACTGGGCTCCAGCGCGCGTCACCTCCCCGCTCGAGAGGACGCCACCGAGGAGCCCCACCACCACACACCCCTTGCCTTTTTGGCGCAGGGCAGCGCCGCCGCCGTTGGCCGGCAGCGACGGCGGTGAGAGGGGCCCGCGTGCGTGGTCGGCTGGGGGAGGCTTTGGTCGCCTGCGGAGTCGCCCGAGCGGAGCGACCCGGCAGGTCGGAGAGGGGGAGGGCGGCGGCGCCGGTGGAGGTGCTCGCAGGAGAGAGTAAGTGGATCTCATCGCTTGCTAGGTTCGGTCCGACTGTTTAGTCAGGCACATAGGGTACTAACATGCACATGTTACAAGTGTATGTTACTATCTCTATAGTGGGTAGTAACATATGTGTGGTGTCATGCAAGTGTGCATTTATTACATTGTAGACTCATATTGTCTTGAAATATGTGATGTTACGGTAACTACCTATATTACTACTCCATTTGCTTCTCTCATCATTAATTACATGTCACATCATCTTTTTGGCCTATGTGGCATCTATGTTACTACTTATGTTACTCCCACTATGGGTAGTCTAAGGCGCGGCTCTCCGGATGAATGTTTGGCGCTAGCGGGCGCAATCCGGTCCAGATACGGCACTACTAGGAAACTAGCTTTCTATGGAACCACATTTTGTGGCGCACCAAATAGCCATGCGCCACAGAAAAATATTTCCGTGGCGCATGTGGGCCCATGCGCCACAGAAAGCCACCTTTCTGTGGCGCATCTAGCCCACATGCGCCACAGAAATCAACATTTTCGTGGCGCATGGGCTAGTGGCGCATGGGCCCACATGCGCCGCAGAAATCAACATTTCTGTGGCGCATGGGCTTTTCTGTGAAAACAGATCCCACCCCCGTGGATCGCCTTTTCAATTTTGAAAACAAGAAAAGAAAATGATAAAAAATTCAATAAATAAAATCCTTTGAGATATAGTTAGGTTTTAGTGTCTAGTTGGTATAGAAATTTTGTAATATGAATTTTGACTTTTTTGAAAAAAACAGAAGAAAAAAGTTTGAACGGCCATAACTTTTGCATACGATGTCAAAAAATACGTTTAATATATCAAAAAAATCGTGAGAAAAAAGGAGCTCGATTTCACCGGGGTTTACCCGGTGAACTTTTCTCAGATCCGGCAAATTCCAAAAGAGGATTTGTTGAATTTTTGGATTTTTTGAAGTTTTCTGGATTCCAACAAGAAGATTTTTTCTACAAAATCAAAAAAAATATTAAAAAATTCAATTTTTTTGGATTTGTTGAATTTTCAGATTTTTTGAAGTTTTCTGGATTTTTTGAATTTTTTTGATTTTTTGGATTTTTTGAACTTCTTCTGAAGTTTTTGAATTTTAAAAACACATATATACACATACCACACATAAACTACACATACATATATACACATACCACACATAAACTACACACACATATATACACATACACAAGGGTTAAGAGGGTTGCTATGATACTATTATCAATAAGAACTTGAGTAGCATGAGGATAGTTGAATTGAATAGAACTTAGAATTTAAACGTGTTTGGGTTGGAGCAATCTGAGGATGGGTGACCTACTGGGAAGTCATTATTTGAGATATGCTTGGAGTGTTAATTTTTTTCAAAAATTCAAATATTTAGGGTTTTCCAAATTATTTCATTTTTTGAATTTCTCTGATTTTTTCTAAATTTTTTTTTTGGATTTTTTGAATTTTTTGAAAATCCCAGATCTAGATTTGACCGCCGTTTTTTAAAAATTTTAAAAAAAATTCTGTGGCGCACCGGGGTAGGGGTGCGCCACGGAATTGTTGTTTTCTGTGGCGCATCTGGGGATGCGCCACAGAATTAACATTTTTGTGGCGAGAATTCTGTGGCGCACCCACCATGCGCCACAGAATGGCAAAGTGGGTGCGCCACAGAAAGGCATTTTCCTAGTAGTGCGGACGTCTTTTGTTTACTTAAACATCCATATATTAACATTAGAGTTGTACATCATATCTCGGCGACAAAGCGTCGAACACGGGATCAAAGGTGTCTAAACGCACGAAATGAAAGAAAGATGATCTAACGCTTGTAAAGTGATACCAAGGATTACATATAAAGTCAAACAGCGATTTGGCATCCGTTGACAACAGGGATGCGATATTGTTGCATCTGCAATCTTCGATAGCCTCCAATCCTCCATCGTACTCCATACTAGTTAATACCTTGCGGGTAGTTGTAGCTCTCCCAGGGCGTATGCACTCCTGGCTTAGAAGGATTGAGCTAAAGATTTTGATTAACAATCACCGAACACAATCTCAAGGGTCCTCGCCCTCAAATCTGAGGATCAACGAAAAAGATGTTGTCGTCCATCTACATAATCCGAATGGCAAAGGGGCAACATCTTCTACAGGTCAAACGCGACTTGGACGCGTCCCTTCCTCGTCACTATAGCAGGAGAGGCGTTTTGTGAACCCAGCCCGTCTGCCCACCTCGCTCGCCGACGATCTGCGGGTTCCTCCGCCTCCGTCGGCCGCCTCGGCGGTGGGAGGTTGGGGAAGCCCTAGATCCCGGCATGTACATAGCGTAGGGTTAGGTAGGCCCTCGGCCGGCGGCGCCATGGAGGAGAAGGTGGCGTCGGTGGAGGTTTTGGTGTCGGCATGCGTTTCCTCTCGCGGTGGCGCTCCCGGAGATTTGTCGCGCCTGAAAGGATCGAGTAGGTTGACTAGAGGGGGGGGTGAATAGGCAACTACAAATTTTCTTTTTCTTTTAATACAAATTCGGAAATTGCTCAAATATAAGTTCTCTAGATATGCAACTAGATGAACAATCCTATATGATGAGCAATAAACAAGCTAGCAAGATATTCTACACAAGATAGGCTAGCAATACAAGTAAAGGAAGGTTAAGAGATAACCACACGGTGACGCGGAGATGTTCTACCGAAATTCACTTCCCAATGGAAGCTACGTCTCCGTTGGAGCGGTGCGGAGTCACAAAGTGAACACCGAATAGCCTTGATATGGCACACCGTATCTCCCTCGTGTTATCCTCCGATGAGGAGATCCACGAGCCACTCTATGATGCCCTCGAGGTCGGCAACAAACCTTTACAAGGATGAGGCACACTCCATAACCGAATTGGAGGCTCTCACCAAATTCCCGCGGCTCCCAAAGCCACAAGAATCACAAGGCCGGGTCGCGTCTCCACAACTTAATTGGAGGCTCCGGCTAATCCTTGTGGCTACCAAAGCCACAAGAATCACAAGTATCTTCTAGGTATCGAATGTATCAAGTTACACAAGATCTACAAGTGACTAGGTCGATGTAGACAAATCGGCTCGGTGGAGATGCGGATCTAGGGCTCCTCCTTCACTCCTCAAAGTATCAACGTGTTTGAGTGGTTGGAGTGGGAGCACTAGTAGATTGAAGCTTGCAACAATGGTGGAGAGAGAGTGAGGAATCAAGCTTGGTCTTCTAGGAAGAAGACCCCTTTTATACTCTCCAGATTCTGGCCGTTGGGGAGCCTTCTGCGCAGGGCCGGAACTTCCGGTCAGATCGGCGGAACTTCCGGAGCACAGAGAACTCCAGTCTTCTCAGCGTGGGCCGCAAACGCGCACGACCGGAACTTCCGAGAAATGGCGGAAGTTCCGCACCACCGGAACTTCCGGACCAACTTCCGAGCCAACTTCCGCTTATGAAAGTGAAAACACCCGAGAGCAAATTTGCTAAGCGGAACAAGGAGCGGAAGTTCGTCCGGAACTTCCGATGCCCGGAACTTCCGCAAATCCGACCGGAACTTCCGGAAAACTGTTATTTTCAGAATTCAAAGCAGATTGCAGGATATTATTTAAACACTTTATATATGCAATCTTTCATACTGTCAAGGATGTGATAAAACCTGAAATCAATCAACGCACATTAGTGTGCAACTTATTGTTGTAATAAACCCCAAAAACATTTAGAGAGAGACATGTCCTTTCAATCTCCCCCTTTTTGGTGTTTGATGACAACAATAATTTGCAACAAGGTGGTTTATAAAATATAGACAGAGCCCAAGTTTAGATAGATGTATCTCGGTGAGTATGAGCATAAAATGTAGAGAATACACACAATCCATAGCAATGGGGCTCCCCCTACATTTTATACACCAAGTAGTATAACATCATTTATAACTTGCACAAGGCATATGAAACATAGCTAGAGGGTTTTAGCACACATAGTAGATAGATAGATAGGTTCACATGTCTTACACCATGTAGAAGGCATAGTTCTCATACAAGTTTAGAAACCCAGGAGTACAAGCAATAAGAAATCATCGGAAAAGGCAAGCTTGTGACTCCAACCCATGCAAATCCCGCATAACCTAAATAGAACAATTCTCCCCCTTTGGCACCAAGACACCAAAAAGGGAGAAAAGCGATGGTAACATCCCTAGGCGGCAGGATGAGTGTCGGAGCCCGGCAGAGGAACAGATCTAGCTTCATCATCATCATCCCAGTTGCGATGCTTGGACAGCCACTGCTCCTTTGGAGTGATAGTACCTTCTGATCCAGAGGACACTTCAATCCCCATATGCTCCATCATCTTCTTTTGGCGGCGGGCAGCTTTCTTGTGATAGCAATGAGCATCATACATGTGCTCCTCTATGTCCAATTTGAGGCAAAAGGACTTCTTGAGTTTGATGTTGAGCTTCTTGAGCCAAGATGGTTCCTCAATAGGTGCACTAGGGCCAGCTGCAGCAGTTTTGTTCTTAGGGGACTTCGGTTTCTTAACCCGAAGTTGCTTCACCGGATGATCTGTAAGTGGAACACCAAGGTCAATTCGTTCACCATTTTTAGCTCGAGCCCAGCAATCACGAATCAGCCTCATCACATACGGACCAAACACAGGAGCCCGCTTATCTATGACTGCAAGATGGAGTTCATTGTAGATGAAGTTCATGACATCCAACTCCTCATGGGATCCTTGTTTGGTAAAAGTCCAGTACATCAGATCGATGACAAAGGCATGGACCTGATCAGTATTACCCACACGGGGAGCAAGGGTCTCTCGGTAAATGTGGTGCATGATTTCATAGGTAGGAATGAGATCATCAGTTTCCCCAGGGGTGCCATCCTCCAAAGTGATTGGAGCCAGAACATCAGAGCTCATAGGGCGGCCTCCCCCATGGCATGTCCAGCCACCAAGAGTATATCCAAGAGAATTCCCGAACTCTTCAAGTGTAGCCTCCAGAACGGTATCCTTTGTCATCCAGCGGAGGGTTCTCTTTTCATCATTGTCAAAATGCACGGTGGAGAAGAACTGAGCAATAAGGAACTCATCATACCGTTGGTTGAGAACCATGATATTAATTAACCCATATTCTTCACATAGGAGAGAGCTTCATCAAAATACCCATGGTGTTTCTCAAGCTTCATGTGATCAATGTCGAGGGAGTGTTGCTTTGTAACCTTGGTCTTTTGATTTAAATAGATGTCATTGTATACCCTCTCTTGATCCGAGGTGTAGAAGAAGGGGTTTTGCACATGAGGATTTCGAGGAGTTGAATAAGGATTCAGATTTCTATACTCACGGTAGAGGTGACTCTTCATCTTGTCAAATGTTATCGGTGGAGGTGGTTTCCGAGGTTGAGGCTTTCTGACCGGTGTCTTTACCACTTTCTTTGTGTACCCTTTGGAAGTTTCTGCTTATCCAACTGCTGCTGCCTAGCTGTCCTTGTGGTGGGAAGGATTTCTTCCTCCTCTGACTCAAAATCCTCATTGGGGCGAGACTTCTTGAGGGAATGGGCAGCCTGCGAACTCGACCCTGAGATATAGGATATGCATAGAAGGCAAGCATGAGGTAAGTGCACATACCAAAAAAATGTCCAAATAGCAAAGCATGGTAACATAGATTCATAAACACCTAGGTTTCAGAAGTTCCGACAAAGAGATAGGAAGTTTCGGTCAAAAACCAATTGGAAGATCCAACCGGGACCAAAGTGTCCAACCATATGAGCGGATCGATTCCCAAATCTAGATGTTTTTAAAACTAGGGTACAATGTTACTACATGGAAGAAGTTTGTCAAATGTGGAGTTAATCTATCCATTCAAAGGATTTTACAAAAATCGAACCAACTAGTTCATGCCCATGAGTGGAGTCTAGGTTTGAGATTTAAACCATAGAACAAGAGGGGAAAGGGGCAAAATACCAGAGGCCATGGATGAGATCGACGGGGGGAGCTCCCCACGGAGCAGATCTGAAGAGAGACGGCGGGAGGGCCCCCTGCGGTGGAGGAGGACAGCTATGGCGGCGCCGGCCTTGGAGGTCAATGCACGGGAGGAAAAAGGAGGAGTGGAGAAGAACAAGTTACCCCCGTGGGATAAGAAGTGAGTTTTTCCCGACGGGTCGGAAGTTCCGAGCCGAAGCTCGGAAGTTCCGAGCGTGCGGAAATTTTTCGTCACAAATTGCTCTCCGGAAGTTCCGCACTTCTCAGCGGAAGTTCCGCCAGAGAAGGCAGGATTTTTTTTTGAAAAATTGACAATAAACATAGAACTTTTGTATGTGCATATGGATTGATAGCATGTTTAATGAGATAAGGAGTGCACGCTTAGGTTCAGAACATGGTCACTGATAAGTGGATACACACTTAGGAATTGCAAGATGCAAAGAATAAATGCCAATTCCAAGTGTTTCTCCCAAACTAACATAAGGTCTACAAATACCCGAATAAATCCAATTAAATCCGAAAAGAACCAACTCTTCATAAGGAAGAGGGCGGTGGCCAAGGCCACCATGTATGAGTTTGTGGTGTGACACCGCGAAGATGTATCTTGGGTTCACGGCCACTACTCGTCATTTAAGCTCACAATTCATGAATTGAAAATATAGAGATAAAATGAGTTCTTACTATCGGCATAATGGGGGAGGGATGGTCCAATGGATTAGGACCGCACTCCCCCTATGTCCATGCCTACATTCAAACCAAATGAATATCGTCTAATATGGGTAGGTATGCAAGAAGTCCACTAAATCCAATTGGATATGTCCACCACATTTAGTTCTCCTCTCAACTCCTTGAATCTTGCTTCACCAAGAGGCTTCGTGAACATATCGGTGAGTTGATGCTTGGTGTTGACATACTTGATTGCAATATCACCCTTCTCAACATGGTCTCGAATAAAATGATACCGAATCTCAATGTTCTTGGTCTTGCCATGAAGAACCGGGTTGTGTGCAATTTTAATAGCACTCTCATTGTCACATAAAAGAGGCACTTTGTCACAAATGACACCATAATCCTTTAAAGTTTGCCTCATCCATAATAATTGTGCACAACAACTACCGGCGGCGATGTATTCGGCTTCGGTGGATGACGAGGCCACACAATTTTGCTTCTTGGAAGACCAACTCACAAGGGACCTACCAAGGAATTGGCATGTACCCGAAGTTGATTTTCTATCCATTTTGCAACCCGCCCAATCCGCATCCGAATAACCAACAAGATCAAAGCTTGTACCATGGGGATACCAAAGACCATAGTTGGGAGTATCCAACAAATATCTTAGAATCCTTTTGACCGCGGTTTCATGACTTTCCCTATGACTTGATTGGAATCTTGCACACATACCCACACTAAACATAATATCCGGTCTAGATGCACAAAGGTAAAGCAATGATCCAATCATAGAACGATAAAGCTTTTGATCAACTTCCTTACCATCTGGATCTAAGTGAAGATCCGCCTTGGAGTCCATGGGAAACTTATATGGCTTGGCATTGTTCATATCAAATTTCTTGAGCATGTCCTTAATATACTTGGCTTGACATAAGAATGTTCCTTCTCGAAATTGGTGGATTTCAAAGCCAAGAAAATAATTCAATTTTCCCATCATGGACATCTCAAATTCCTTGGTCATTAGCTTGCCAAATTGATCACTAAATTCACGGTTAGTGGAACAAAGATAATATCATCAACATATATTTGGCATACGAAAAAATCTCCATTTACCCTTTTTGTAAAAAGAGTGGGATCTATTACCTCAATTTCAAAGCCACGGTCTACTAAGAACTCCTTGAGATGATCATACCAAGCACGTGGAGCTTGCTTGAGCCCATAAAGAGCCTTATGTAGTAAGTAGACGTGGTTAGGAAATTTAGGGTCTTCGAAACCCGGTGGTTGTTTAACATACACCAATTCATTTAGTGGACCATTTAGGAAAGCACTTTTAACATCCATTTGATATAAGACAATATTATGAGTAGATGCATAAGCAATTAGTAAGCGAATGGATTCAAGTCTAGCAACGGGGGCATAGGTTTCACCGTAGTCGACTCCATCGATTTGGGTGTAGCCTTGTGCAACCAATCTTGCTTTGTTGCGAATGACTTGACCATGTCAGTCTTGCTTGTTCTTAAATATCCACTTGGTTCCAATGACATTATGGGAGGAGTCATTGGGTCTTTCCACTAATGACCATACTTTGTTGCGCTCGAAGTTGTTCAACTCTTCATGCATAGCCGCAACCCAATCCATGTCTTCAAGAGCATCATATACCTTGAGAGGTTCTAAGCTAGACAAACAAGAGACATGACCACAAAAGTTAGATAATTGATTGCGTGTGGACACACCTCAACGGATACTCCCAAGGATATTTTCTTTGAAGTGTTGTTGGTAATCCAATTTTGATGCACGCCGGATGACCTGGCGTTCCGAGGCTTGACGAATTGTTTCACCAACACAAATATCTTCATCATTGCCTTCATTTTGCTCATGGTCAACCCGAAGTGGAGTTCTTGGAGTTGTGGGTTCATTATGTTCTTGTTCACCACTAGAGTTGGGTGGGTCTTGACCATCTTCTTGATCAATTATTGAGGTGGATGGCTCAACTTGAGTAGAACTTGTTCCTTCTTCTTGAGTATCATCAATAGGTCCTTCAATAGGAATTAGTTCTCCAATCACCATAGTTCTTATGGCTTGAGATGGAGCATCATCACCTACATCATCATGATCAATATGCTCCGCTTGGGAGCCATTATCCTCGACAAACTCCACGTTCATAGATTCTTCAACACACCCGGTGGATATGTTGTAGACCCTATAAGCATGAGACTTTGCGGCATATCCAATAAATATACCATCAAAAGATCTAGATTCAAATTTAGCAATTTTGCAACCTTTAATGTAAACATGGCATTTGCATCCAAAGACTCGAAAGTAAGATACATTTGGCTTTTTACCGGTGAGAAGTTCATATGGTGTCATGTCCTTGAGAGGACGGAAGAAGAGCCGGTTTGAGTAATGACAAGCGGTGTTGATGGCTTCGGCCCAAAAGTTGTATGGGGAATTAAATTCGGCCATCATAGTTCTTGCCATATCAATAAGAGTGCGGTTCTTCCTTTCGGCAACACCATTTTGTTGGGGAGTATATGCAGCGGAATATTGGTGTTGAATGCCCTCCCCACTTAGGAAATCATCCATAGTGTAATTCTTGAACTCCGGACCATTGTCACTTCTAATTGCCAAAATCTTGGAGTCATATTGGCGTTGAACTAGGGTTGCAAAGTCAATGAATATCTTTTGAGTTTCACTCTTCTTCTTGATGTAGAAAGTCCAACAATATCTTGAATAATCATCCACAATCACCAAACAATATTTCTTTCCACCAAGACTATCATATGTGGGAGGCCCAAAAAGATCCATATGAAGGAGCTCCAAAGGCCTCTTAGTGGAGATGATGGTCTTCTTGGGGTGATTCTTTTCATGCATCTTTCCTGCTATGCAAGCACTACAAGGGCAATCTTTGGAAAAATTAACATCGGTTAGTCCTACCACGTGTCCACCCTTTACAAGAGTTTGTAAATTTCTCATACCGACATGGCCAAGTCGGCGATGCCAAAGCCACCCCTTGTCGCCTTTAGCCATTAAACATGTAGCGATTTGAGTGGTCTCTTACGAGAAATCAACCACATACAAACCGTTTTCACGAAATCCAACAAAAGCGACATTGAGTGTTTGAGTGAAAAGGATGGTCACGTGGTATTTATTAAAAATAACGGTGTAACCGGCATTGCATAATTGACCAACGGAAAGTAAATTGTATGAAAGAGATTCAACAAGAAGGACCTTCTCAATGGATAACTCCGGAGTGATCACCACCTTACCAACTCCTACTACCTTGAGTCTTGCATTGTTGCCAACGGTGACATGAGAGAATGAGAGTAGTTGTTTCAATAAGTCCTTTACTAGTTCTTTGCTTCCGGTCATATGGGATGAGCATCCACTATCAATGAGCCATGAAGATCCACCGGAAGAGAAACCCTACAATTAATCAAGTCTTTGATTTAGGTACCCATTTTGGAATGGGTCCTCTTTTGTTAGTCACAAGGGTCTTTGGAACCCAAATAGCATAGTGATAATCATCTCCATATGAAGAGCCAACATATTTAGCAAAAACACAACCATTTGTAGATTTCAAAAGAACATATGAGGGGTTGTATTTTCCCGCAAAGTTATTGTGAGTGGCATTTCCCCTAGTGACATTACCACTCCCAATAGAGTTGTCATTTGTTTTGGCTAACTCCCCCTCCTTCACAAAAACAATATCTTTGGAAGGGGGAGTCGGCTTCTTCTTTTTGTTGTTGACCTTCTTAGAGTTGGGTGTGAACCCAATTCCTTCTTTGCCAACCACTCCTTTTTGATTGCTCAAAAGATCATTGAGGTTCTTTTCCCCTTGGATACAAGTGGCTAGTGTCGGGGGAATACTTTCTGGATTGACTCGCGGCCCAGTGCGACTTACTTTACTCGCACGGACAAAGGCCCACTTGGGAGCAAGCCCAATATTGAACCGCCATAAGGGGAAAGTTCTAGAAGACATATCCCGGAGGACGCGAAGACCAAGTAGTCTCCGAGTAGGCCTCTGTGGACATATTCCTTGTGGGGAAAGTTTCCTTTGTAACCTAGCCCTAAAGAGGACTCGCAGTTTCCTTTGAAACCAAGTAGTCTCCGAGTAGGCCTCTGTGTATATAATAAGGACTCGCAGGACTTAGAACGGGTCGAGCTATCAAGCCCTAAACCGTAGTTCATACGGCGAGTACCAGATCGGATCGCCTCCATTGTAACACCTCGATTATCATATCAATACCAATCTAGGGTAGGCAGGAAGTAGGTCTTTTACCTCACATTGAGGGGGCCGAACCTGGGTAAATCTGTGTTGATCTTTGTTCCTGCGATCCAAGCTCGGAGATGCTTGACTCGCGTAATCCCACACCTACGAAGTCATCTATGACACCTGACGTGACAAACCCACGACAGTTGGCGCCCACCGTGGGGCCTGCGGTCAAGAGCGTCACGTTCCGCGCAGGATCCATGAAGGGAACGGAAGATCTTGTTATTGGCCGTATCATCACGGTCGATGGCACACCTCTCATCGACGATTCAAGCTGGGGACCGGAAGCAGATTACTTGGAGACCGGCCACGTCATCCCGTTTGGATCCATCAACGTCTTCGTTGGCTTCATCGGCGGCAGGTCCATTAACTCGGTCCGAGAAGGCGATTCAATAGAAGAAGTCGCCGATGGGGAAGAATCCGTCGAAAGCATGGACTCGCAAGAGTATGGGTCCATTGTATCTGCCTTTGAAGAAAATTGCTGGGGTTGCCCACCAGAAATCGCGTTATCACCAGATCAAGAGATGGCGCAAGTTGCGGTTTACACGGCTGGAGTAGAAGGTGCATCAGGAACTGCTGGAGAAACCGAGGTATCGGCACCCCCGAGCAACCCACTTCTTGTCCCTGTGTCAGCCACGAACGCCGCCCTCCGTGCAACAGAAATTGAGGCCGCCAGGGCCGAGCTCCTGTATGAGGTCCGGAGGATGGAAGAAGAGCGCCGTAGGATCGATCAGATAAACCAAGGAATCCAACAGGAGCGGCAAAGAGTAGCCGCGCTGGCTGCGACTCAACGACAGGTTGACCCGCAAACACAACTGCGCGCGACTCAACCAACAGTGGAAATCCCGCTCACCCAGCCGCAGGAACGGGAATCCAGACGATTGTGGAAGGAAGGGTACCAACAAATCAAGAGACCCAGCAACAGCCAAGGAGGTTTCACACCCCGCAGGGCCACTACCAGAATCCTGTCGATAACATGTATGCTGCGGCTAATATCTTGACTCAGATGGTACCGACAGGCGACGACCCGGTCAATGCTGAGGCGCGGCGCGCGATCCAGATGCTAAGTACAGCGGTCCTGCAACAAGCCAATAGGGCGGAAGCCGAAGCGCTGCCCTCATACCAGCCAGTCACAGGATTGCAGCGGAAAGGAGCGTCCAAAGCAGGCCGCCAGAGAACGCACAGGAGTCGCACAGAGGTTGCAGGAGCGAGTCGCAGAAGCGCAGGCAAATATGCCAGTAGTGCAAACACGGCCCGCAGATAATCCTGCGGGCGCGCCCGCAGCCCTGTCCTCGCGACTCAAGGGCCGGCATGTTTCACTGAAAAGATCAGATCGGAACCTTTTCCGAAGATTTCAAAGGGCCACGCAAGGTGGCAAACTATAACGCCAGCATGGATCCAACCACCTGGCTGAACAATTACGAGATGGGGATGAGCATTCTTAACGCCTCAGAAGAAATATGTGCAAGGTACCTCAACATGATGCTAGAAGGCAGCGCACATATGGCTGCAAAATTTGCCTCCCAACTCTATAAACTTGGGAGGAACTGAAGGATGCCTTCATTAAAAACTTCCAAGGAACTTGCAAGCGACTCTGCAATATAGAAGACCTCGAGCGTTGCGTCCAGAAGGAAGGCGAGTCAAGTCGCCATTGGATGAAAAGGGTGGCAGAAATAATACACTCCTCAGATAATATACCACCAAGCTCAGCCGTCCTGGTAATGGAGAAAAACTGCAAGTTCGAGCCGCTGATTCATAAGCTGGGTCGCATGAAGGATAAAGTCAAGAGCCTCAGCGAGGTGATGGCTGCGGCTAACAAATATGCCGGCTCAGATAAAACCAGAGACGCGTCAGACGGAGAAGAAGAGGAGGTTGCTACCAAAGGAAAGAAAAACTCCAACAAGCCCCAGCAGCAGCAAACAAGCCACAACAACGCGAATCAAAACAAACGCAAAAGCGAAGATGGTCACTCAGGGCTCGTCGCCAATGCGCGTGGAGGATTCAGAGGCCAGCGTGGAAGGGGTCGAGGATACGGCTCCCGTCCAATCAATATGCAAGAATTTTCAACCGGCCATGCGACCTTCATACGACAGGTGATGGACGGCCAGCGGATCATACCAAGGCGCAATGCCACTATTACAAGAAGTGGAAAGAAGAGAGCCAACACAACGGGGGAATTCCCATGAAGGAAACCCTAGTGCGGCTCATAACACAAATATTGGGCAGCACGGCACAAGTAACCCCAGGCAAACGGGGCAGTATCACACAATAGTTATCGATACTCCAAAAGGGAAGAGAAATTGAGTCGCAGAAGTCAGCAGGTGAACGCCGTGATACCAGCAACACCCAATTGGTTAAGGTGGTCAGAACACGCAGTAACCTGGAGTCGCGACGATCACCCGCCACAAGTACGGGAACCTGGCAAGTTGGCACTGGTTGTGGCACCGTACGTTGCAGGATACAAGCTGACCAAAGTGCTTATGGATGGGGAAGCAGCATTAATATCTTGTACTACGATACGTTCCAGCGTCTAGGACTCAAGGATTCCAGCCTGCAGCCCACGTCAACAGTGTTTCACGGCATTGTCCCAGGAAGGTCCGCACGACCAGCGGGGAAAATAACCCTAGGGGTAACTTTTGGAACAGAAGAAACTTTAGAAGCGAATTCCTATGCTTCGAAGTGGTAAAATTCCAAAGCCCATATCACGCCTTGTTTGGAAGAACGGCCTTTGCTAAGTTTATGGCCAGGCCATGCTACGTGTACCTACAGTTGAAGATACCAGGACCAAAAGGGGTCATCACAGTGTACGGAGATAGAGAAAAAGCAATAGAATGTGAAAAGGGAGATGCGGCCTTCGCAGAATCCGCCTGTGCCGCGGAAGAGCTAAAAGGTTATAAGTCGCAGGTGGACCCAAACGACATGAGTGTGGTTACCACGCCATCTGCCGAGCCACCAATGAAATTCAAAGCGGCCCAGGACACTAAGCAGATAAATCTTGTTCCTGGCGACTCATCCAAGCAAACCAGCATTGGAGCACACATGGAAGAAGAGCAGGAGAAGGCCCTCGTCGCTTTTCTCCAGGAAAATAAGGACATCTTCGCATGGAAGCCGTCAGATATGCCAGGGGTACCAAGAGAATTAGCAGAACATAGCCTCAAAGTGAACCCTGCGGCTAAACCAGTGAAGCAGCCACTACGGCGTTTCCACGATGATAGGAGAAAGGCAATAGGAGAGGAATAGCTCGCTTGCTGGCTGCAGGATTCATCACAGAGGTATACCATCCGGAGTGGGTGGCAAACCCAGTATTGGTTATGAAAAAGAACGGTACATGGCGAATGTGCGTTGATTACACCAGTCTTAACAAAGCTTGTCCAAAGGATCCATTTGCTTTGCGAATCGACCAAGTGATTGATTCAACTGCTGGGTGCGAGCTGTTATGCTTTTTGGATGCCTATTCAGGCTACCATCAAATCAAAATGAAGAAGGAGGACCAAGAAAAGACGTCCTTCATCACCCTTTGGAGCTTTTTGTTATGTCAGCATGCCCTTTGGGTTGAAGAACGCAGGTGCGACTTACCAAAGATGCATTCAGAATTGTCTACATGAGCAAATAGGTCGCAACGTTCACGCCTACGTGGATGATATTGTGGTTAAGTCGCAAGGCCAGGATCTTATTAGTGATCTGGCAGAGACATTCACAAATCTCAGAAAATACAACATGAAGCTCAACCCCACAAAGTGCGTCTTTGGAGTACCAGCAGGAAAGCTATTGGGATTCATAGTATCAGAAAGAGGCATTGAGGCCAACCCTGACAAGATAAAGGCCGTGATGGATCTCCAAAAGCCAGAAAAGATAAAAGATGTGCAGCGACTTACCGGTGCGTAGCAGCTTTGAGTCGCTTTATATCAAGATTGGGAGAGAAAGCACTACCTTTGTACAGACTGTTGAAAAAATCAGACACCTTCGTTTGGGACGCAGAGGCTGACGAAGCTCTGACAGCCTTGAAACATCAATTGACAAATGCTCCAGTTCTGGCGGCTCCAAAGGATAAAGAGCCAATGCTACTATATATAGCGGCAAATTCCCGTGCTGTGAGCGCTGTCATGGTTGTGGAGAGACAAGAAACAGGAAAGGAATACCCTGTCCAGAGACCAGTATATTACGTGAGTGAAGTCCTCACAGCTTCCAAACAGCGTTACCCACAGTGGCAGAAGTTGGTGTTTGGAGTGTTCATGGCGAGTCGCAAGCTGAAGCACTACTTCCAAGAGCATCCAATAACTGTGGTTAGTTCAGCACCATTGGCAGATATCATTCGTAATCGAGAAGCTACTGGAAGAGTCGCTAAGTGGGCGATCGAGTTGGGACCACATCACATCAGCTACGAGCCGCGACATCAATTAAGTCGCAAGCCCTTGCAGATTTTATTAACGATTGGACAGAAATCCAAGTCGCTCCTAGCATGGCAGAAACCAAATACTGGACCATGCATTTTGATGGGTCAAGACAGTTGCAAGGCTCGGGGGCTGGAGTTGTTCTAACATCTCCCAAGGGAGACAAGCTGCGGTATGTGCTACAGATACACTTCAACTGCACAAATAACGTGGCGGAGTACGAGGCACTGCTTCATGGTCTACGTATAGCAAAGGAGATGAACATCAGTCGCATACGCTGTTTTGGCGATTCAGACTTGGTGGCACAGCAGGTCTCTGGAACGTGGGACAGCAAGGATGCGAACATGGCTGCATATAGAAGAGAGGTGGACAGAATTGCTGGACATTTCACTGGATACCAAGTTGAACACATTGATCGGAGACAAAACGAAGCTGCGGATGCCCTGTCTCGGCTTGGATCCAACAGACAGTCAGTCCCACCCAATGTTTTCCTGGATGAACTGCACAATCCATCAGTCAAACCTCCAGCAGAGATTGACATTGCAGAGCCAGAGGACGATTCAACTTTAGTCGCAGCCCTGCATGAACAGCCAGGATGGACAGAGCCATACATGGCATATTTAAGTCGCGGAGTGCTGCCAGATGATGAGATTGAGGCGCGCAAAATCATACGACGATCAAAGGCCTATACAATCATCAACAATGAATTATACAAGCGCAGCGTGTCAGGAGCATTCCAAAGATGTGTCTCACCAGAAGAGGGACGAAAAATCTTGCACGAAATTCATTCAGGCGATTGTGGCCATCATGCTTCGTCAAGATCTTTGGTGGCAAAGGCGTTCCGACATGGATTCTTCTGGTTAACAGCATTAGCAGATGCAGAGCAAATTGTCAGAGTGTGCGATGGATGTCAAAGATACGCTAGGCAAGATCATATGCCAGCTCAAGCACTTCGCACAATACCCATCACATGGCCTTTTGCCGTATGGGGTTTTGACATGGTAGGGCCTTCAGACGGTCTTCAAACGGAAAAACTCACCTCTTGGTCATGGTGGACAAATTCACAAAGTGGATAGAAGCAGAACCTGTGGGAGATTGCGAGGCTGAAACAGCAGTCAAGTTCTTGAAGAAGGTCATATTCCGCTTTGGGTACCCCCATAGTATCATTACAGACAATGGGAGCAACACCTCTGAAGGGGCTACACAGATATTTTGCGCAGACAATGGGATAAGATTGGACCTCACGTCAGTAGCACACCCGCAGAGCAATGGACAAGCTGAGCGAGCTAACCAGGAAATTCTCCATGGAATTAAGCCGCGCCTTATTGAAAAGGTCGAAGCATCTCCAGGATGTTGGGTGGAAGAACTGCCAGCAGTACTGTGGAGCTTAAGAACAACCCCTAACAGATCCACAGGATTTACACCATATTTCATGGTCTATGGAGCAGAAGCAGTCATGCCCAGCGACATCATACATGATTCACCAAGAGTTGCGGCTTACATCGAGACAGATAATGAGATAGCTCGGCAAGACTCGGTGGACACATTAGAAGAGGTTAGAGACTTGGCAGCATCAAGGTCAGCGGTATATCAACAAGACTTGCGACGCTATCATGCCAGACGCATCAAAACCCGCACCTTTCAAGAAGGCGACCTAGTACTGCGACTTAAACAAGATCACAAGGGAATGCATAAGCTGTCCTCTCCATGGGAAGGACCCTACATCATCAGCAAGAAGCTAAACAATGGGTCGTACTACCTGCTGGATGTAAGGGAAGAAAGCAGCGAACGCCATGATTTCGAGGATCGTCTCGAGGCACCTCGCCCTTGGAACGTCGCACACCTGCGACCGTACTATACATAAGAAAAGGCTAATCAGAGCCAAGCATCATCCTTTCCAGCTTTATAGCTGAGTATCATCACAGCCACTCAGGGCTAGAACTTCAACTTTGGTCGCCACCTAGGCGCGACCTATGCAACATCTGATCGCCACCCAGGCGCGATCGACCCTTGTATCAGAAACCGGCTGCCACCTAGGCGCGGCCGTAAACTTTGTATCATCTCTGGTCGCCACCTAGGCGCGACCGACCCCATGTATCACCATGGATCGCCACCTACGCGCGATCCAACCCTATGTATAACACTCGGTTGCCACCTAGGCGCGACCTTATGTGTCATCATAATCAAAGCTTATCATAGCTTAGCCTATCATGGCAATATCATTATGTTTCTTGGGGTCTTTGTTACCCTGAAACAGCCAATTTATTGGCAATTATCAAATTTACCTTAAGTTGGATTGCTACTCGCATTATGTGGCCAAAGTACTGGGGTGTGGCGTCAATCGAGCTTGATTGCCTATCATGGCCGCTCTCGACCCTGAACACACATGTTCCTAGGAAATACTGAGTCGCGCGAGTGCCCACTTAAGGATTCAGATGGCCTAACTAGAGGTCGATGTACTGCTTATAGTACGGCAACACCAATTACAATTACTTGTATCTTAACAATTGTTTTATTCATGATATCAAGTTACAGGTGATGACCTTCAGAGTTCTCTGAGAAGAATTGAGATGATTACCACATTACATCCTCTCAATCCTTGGGGGCTACATTATATTATCATCAAAAATTTGAAGATGGGTCGTCATCAAGTTCTGAAGCTATCAGGCTACTCTAACAAAGAAGCTCACGAAGTCAGATGATCTTCCAGGTGCGAGTCAAGGCCAATCCTGCACAATTATAAGTCGCGAAACAAGGAAAAGCGCGGCCTAAACATTCAAGATCAAGAATACTATGAAGTTCAGGCCACGCTTGGGGGCTAATGTCGGGGGAATACTTTCTGGATTAACCCGCGGCCCAGTGCGACTTACTTTACTCGCACGGACAAAGGCCCACTTGGGAGCAAGCCCAATATTGAACCGCCATAAGGGGAAAGTTCTAGAAGACATATCCCGGAGGACGTGAAGACCAAGTAGTCTCCGAGTAGGCCTCTGTGGACATATTCCTTGTGGGGAAGTTTCCTTTGTAACCTAGCGAGCCTCTGTGTATATAAAGAGGACTCGCAGGACTTAGAACGGGTCAAGCTATCAAGCCCTAAACCCTAGCTCATACGGCGAGTACCAGATCGGATCGCCTCCATTGTAACACCTCGATTATCATATCAATACCAATCTAGGGTAGGCAGGAAGTAGGTCTTTTACCTCACATTGAGGGGGCCGAACCTGGGTAAATCTGTGTTGATCTTTGTTCCTGCGATCCCAAGCTCGGAGATGCTTGACTCGCGTAATCCCACACCTACGAAGTCATCTATGACACCTGACGTGACAAACCCACGACAGCTAGGCCCTTCTCAAGTTGGGCCTTCAACCTAGTGTTTTCCTCAATAAGAGATGCCTTGACACATAAAGGGTTAGTGGAACAAGCATTTGCATCTTTATCATTATGAGAAGTGGTGAAGCTAGCATAGATAAATTGAGCTTGTAGTTTGGCATATGACTCCTTGAGTGTAGTGAGCTCACTTGAGGTCACCTTGTGGGTTTCCCTAAGTTGCTCAAAACCCTCAAAGAGCTTGTTATGACTCTCTACAAGTTCCTCATTTTACTTTTTAGATCAATAGCAATTTGAATAGAGGTTTCACGAGTTTCTTTTGCCTTGGAAAGATCCATGGCATGTGTCTCCTCAAGTTGCTCATGGAGCAATTGTTCCTCAACAAGTAGATCTTCTAGCTCACCAATTTTGTCGGCATGATCACATGCATGCCCTTCAAGCTGACAAATCCTAACATCCTTCTCATTAAGAAGATGCTTGGCTTCTCCATATTGATACATGAGGGCCTCAACCATTTTGTTGGTTGGACCTTGGAGCTTGCTAATGAAGATAGAAATTTTATCCTTTGTTTCCTTGGCCATGAGGCACATAGGCTTGGAGATCTTGTCGTTGTTTGGAGATGACAAGAGGTTGGCCAATGATGGAGGAAGGGTGCCCATTGCAAGAGCCGCCATTACTACTTCTTCACTTGGTTCTTTATCCTCCTCACCTCCGGACTCGTATTCCTCTTCATGGGATGCCACAAGAGCCTTTTGAGGTGATCTGTTCATGTAGGTAGGCTTGGGGTGGTACTTGTTCTTGTTTAGAATGAGTTGACCACCATTATCCTCTCTTCTTTCATAGGGGCAATCCTTCACAAGATGAGTGTCATTTCCACAATTGAAGCACATTCTTTTATTGGTGGAGGGTTGACGCTCTTGTTCTTCTTGTTCCAAAACCGGGTGGCGGCAAGTGCAAGAACTTCATTGAGCTCACCCTCCAAGTCTTCTTCACCTTCATAGACTGGGCTTTCTTCATATCTTGGATGGTCTACCACACGAGCCTTCAAAGCAAGAGTCTTTGGGCCACAGACTTGGTTGAAAGACTTGGATGTGGACTTCAATGTATCATAGGTGACAAATGAGCCAAGATGTCATTGGGAGTCATTGTTGTGTAATCCGCTCTTGCATGGAGGTTCATCACCATAGTTTCACTATATGGCATAATTGCTTGAAGGAACTTGACCTTGACCCATTCATCATCCATATCCTTCTTTCCATTTTCCCTACATGTCAGCACAAGCTTGTAGAGTCTTCGGTAAAGTTCGGTCGGAGTCTCTACGTCTAGCATGATGAAGTTGTCAACTTGATGTTGAAGGACGGCCGCATTGGAGCGTTGAATGCCTCATTTCCTTCATACACGGTTTCAAGATAGAGCCAAGCCTCATTGCAAGTTTTGAGATTCCGTACATGATCTTCATCATTTGCGGTCGAAGCACTCTCAAGAATGTACTTGGCATTTGCATCAAGTTGCTCATCAATCTTTTCTTGCTGGTCAAGTTGTTGGGATCAACTGGGTTGAAACCATGTAGAACCACCCTCCAAAGATGCACCGATGAGCTGCGAAAATAAGACTCCATAGATTTCTTCAAGTGAAATAACGAGTATTATCAAGCTTAGGAGGGGGTCTACCAAGGTTGGTTATATGAGGTTGAGTGAGTGCAACTTGAGTGAGATAAGAGCTAGGTGGAGCAAAAATAAGAGAAGGCTTCTCAAAAGATTTATCATTTTTATCCTTGTCACTAGCTCCCTTAATAGGGCTAGCGGTTGATGAGGAGCCATTTTGATTAGATACCCGAGTATACACCTCATCCACCATTTTGCCTTTCATGAACCCAAAAAGTTCAATCATGGACTTCATGGTGATTGGGGCATCACCCTCGGGAGGGATTATTCCCGCTTCGATTAGTTCTTTGTCAAGTTGCTCTCTATCAATTTTTTCTTGTTCCTTAGCAAGTCTTAACTCCTCATCTTTAGCACGTTGTACATCCTCCGCACTAGCCATCCTCCTCTTTAGGCGATTAAGCCCTTAATAAAGAGACCTTGCTCTGATACCAATTGAAAGGATCGAGTAGGTTAACTAGAGGGGGGTGAATAGGCAACTACAAATTTTCTTTTTCTTTTAATACAAATTCGGAAATTGCTCAAATATAAGTTCTCTAGATATGCAACTAGATGAACAATCCTATATGATGAGCAATAAAAAGCTAGCAAGATATTCTACACAAGATAGTCTAGCAATACAAGTAAAGGAAGGTTAAGAGATAACCACACGGTGACGCGGAGATGTTCTACCGAAGTTCACTTCCAATGGAAGCTACGTCTCCGTTGGAGCGGTGTGGAGTCACAAAGTGAACACCGAATAGCCTTGATATGGCACACCGTATCTCCCTCGTGTTATCCTCCGATGAGGAGATCCGCGAGCCACTATATGATGCCCTCGAGGTCGGCAACAAACCTTTACAAGGATGAGGCACACTCCACAACCGAATTGGAGGCTCTCACCAAATTCCCGCGGCTCCCAAAGCCACAAGAATCACAAGGCCGGGTCGCGTCTCCACAACATAATTGGAGGCTCCCGGCTAATCCTTGTGGCTACCAAAGCCACAAGAATCACAAGTATCTTCTAGGTATCCAATGTATCAAGTTACACAAGATCTACAAGTGACTAGGTCGATGTAGACAAATCGGCTCGGTGGAGATGCGGATCTAGGGCTCCTCCTTCACTCCTCAAAGTATCAATGTGTTTGAGTGGTTGGAGTGGGAGCTCTAGTAGATTGAAACTTGCAACAATGGTGGAGAGAGAGTGAGGAATCAAGCTTGGTCTTCTTGGGAAGAAGACCCCTATTTATACTCTCCAGATTCTGGTCGTTGGGGAGCCATCTGCGCAGGGCCGAAACTTCCGGTCAGATCGGCGGAACTTCCGGAGCACAGAGAACTCAAGTCTTCTCAGTGGGGCCGCAAACGCGCACGGCCGGAACTTCCGAGACGAATGGCAGAAGTTCCGCACCACCGGAACTTCCGGACCAACTTCCGAGCCAACTTCCGCTTATGAAAGTGAAAACACCCGAGAGCAAATTTGCTAAGCGGAACAAGGAGCGGAAGTTCGTCCGGAACTTCCGATGCCCGGAACTTCCGCAAATCCGGCCAGAACTTCTGGAAAACTGTTATTTTCAGAGTTCAAAGCAGATTGCAGGATATTATTTAAACACTTTATATATGCAATCTTTCATACTGTCAAGGATGTGATGAAATCTGAAATCAATCAACGCACATTAGTGTGCAACTTATTGTTGTAATAAACCCCAAAAACATTTAGAGAGAGACATGTCCTTTCAGCGCCGCTGCTGACTTCCTCGAGGCCGCAGGTCTACGGATCTGTTCGCCTCATCGTGCCCCGATCGGATCCACGCTGGTGGTGGATTCGGGGTTTGAAGGTCAAGGTGAAGATGGCGTTGTACCTTCCCGCGACGAAGATGGCGCTCCGGCGAGTAGGGTCTTCGGGCCCGACGATTGGCGACTTCCCGACTGCCATGGGTCTAGCTCCTATCCAAGGCGTGAAGCGGAGCAGCGGGAGCGGCGCGTCACGACGGCTCTTGTGCGTCGCCTGTGTCGGGACCTAGGAGAAGAAGGACTTCTTTGTAATTTCTTTTTCTTTCTGGGTCCTTCTGTATGAACGGAGGTGTAATGTTGTCTGATCCTTTCACTAAAAAAAACATCTTCTATAGGTGATCCCATGCAAGGAAAACCACGTGCCTTTTGAACTCATCAAGAAAACAGTCTTTTAAATTCATAAAGAGACTATCCTGCTCATAGAATCGAGATGTGTAGCCGCCAAAGTCGAACAAAATATTGTGGAACTAGAACTTTTGATGTAGTTATGGCTTTGGAATTGCACAATCCAATAGACGACGATCTTATGGCTGGAGAACGACAACCAAACAATCCACAACTTCAGCAACTTCGCATACGGCATACTCAACAACACCTCGGCATGAACTACAATCCCATCTTGGCGAACATCATACAGCAGTAACAAGATTAGTAGAAAAATGCAAATGGAAGCCATAACCCCACTCCGTATGTGCAGGGATTAGTAGAAGAGGCAGTGTCTCTGTTGATTGCTAAGAAATATTGCACTTTCTTAGAACTTGCTAGACAAACAGAGAGTGATTGATCTGCCAAAGGGTAAAACATACACTATGGATAGAATTCGTGAAAGAACGCAATTACGACTAAAAAATAAGTTGACACTCATATTTTTTTGGACAAATGGAATATTGAATACCAAGCATATATCAATTACATCAGACTCTGTAACAACATAATGTTAAGAACTACTCGACACATTAAGGATGCACACAGCTAAAAGAGAAAAAAAATGAAAAACCCCGCCGAACAATCAGCGAAGCAGCGGGAACTACCACCACCATAGGCCACACCCGGACTGCCAAAAAAAGTTCTCCAAGAACGACGCCTTAGAAAAGGGAATCGTGCACAAACACCGTCGTCGCTTTATCATAGATCATAAGTTTTTACCATGAAAAAGTCTGACTAAACTCCAGACAATGCCTTCAACAAGAAGACAAATAGAGATCCGCCATTACCAGGTACAACCAGTGAAGGTCGGACCTAGGGTTTTCATCCGGAAGTCGAGACTTGTGTCCAAAAGAGTACTACCAAGAGGAATTCCCCCGTGTTGCCGCCCCCGTTTGTCGAAACTGCTACAAAAAACGGCAATCCAGTTCACAGTTTTCACCAAAATCCAAACTCGTTTCCGTCATCACTTGAATACTCGAACTCGACATGAGCCATCGAGTTCCACTGGTCATCCACACAACCATCTTGAAATTCTGAGCAACACGGTAATCGCAGCTAAATATGTTATGGCGTACGTTATGGTGCCGACAAATGGGACTGTGATAGCACCATAGGCCGATTGCCGGCGCGGAGATCTGGTCGAGAAGTTTTGCCGCACCGACCTCGCGAAGCAATTTCTTCCATGTTCTATCCCTCATGGTTCATTATTAGGACGTTCACTCTTGGCTGCCGCGGTCTGCATCCACGAACACGATGAAAAAACATTTCTTAATCCCTTGTTGGTTTTGTGTGTTAGGCAGCAACACTAGTGATAATTTAATCTGGTGTTTAAGTGATGCAGGATTTAGGTAGTTAAATCATGTCAACATCGAACCCCAAAATACAAGGTGAAAAGAGAGTGCATAGTTTTCTGAAGAAATTCGGTCAGGAAAACCGGATATTCTGGCCCCCCGTGTGGGGCGGATAATCCGGCCGTCCAAGAATTTGGCTAAGGGCGAATTTTTGACCAAGTGCGCGGCTCTCTGCAATGGGGCGGATATTTGGCGGAAATTTTTGGTTGCATTCCAGATATTTGTCAAACCGGAATATCCGCCCCCCCCACTAAGGGTGGATAATCCGGACCCTGGATTTCCGCAACGGCACCAAACGGCTGGTTTTGTGAAGGGGTATAAATACCCACTTCATCTTCAACCTCGGCACAACTCGACCATCTCCTGAAGAATTCTTGAGGTTGAGCCACTTAATCTCAAAGATCTCCTCCTTCTTCCACCCAGACTTGCCGATCTTTGGAGGATCGAAAGAGAAGACCAAGATCTACATTCTCACCCAAGCGATTTACATTTTCCCCCTCATTCTCTTGAGGGATTCGAGCCTAGGGTTTCCATTGGGAAAACCTAGGCCACTGTCCTCACTTGTTGTTGTGTGTGACAGATTGTGGTGCTTTGGGAGATCCCAATTCAGTTGTGTATGTGTGCCCAACCTCGCTGTAAAGGCTTCTAGGAAACATGCAGGGCGCCCAGCAGCCGCCACCAGCTGTCGGACGACCTCGTCCGGCGGCGACGGGGGAAGGGAGGAAGGGGAGAGGTGGACGGCGGCTAGGCCGTAGGGTTCCCCCGAGTTGCCCGACACGGAGCGACGCGCGGGTCTTTTTACTATTACTTGCCACCTAGAAATACAGTTAACTACAACGACTTTCCCTGTGAATTTAACGAGCTCAAACACCCAATTTTTTTATTTCTTGATGGAAAAATGAAGACAAAAGATTGTTTCTGAATTTCAATCTGAAGCATAGCATTGGCTATTGGGGAGGAAACCTCCTTGTGAGCACATTTTTGTGAAAACAAAAGGAACATAACACGAATATAAAGCACGGGACACAAGTAATGAACTAATAATACGACACCTCCTGCTGATTGACAAACCTTAGGTTATACACTTGAAAGAAATTTGCTGCTCTCCTACAAAACTCTGCGCTTGGAGACCCAACGGAGGCTACAACAATATAAGTGTGTAGTAGACATCACTTGCCCTTTGCCGCACCACCCCACTCCTTATATAGGAAGATGGGTGGGCCGACACTTGGGCCTGCTGGTCCTCAACCTTTGCGGCCAGCCTTATTGCCACGTGTTCTTTTGTCGAAATCTTTCCGACTTGCTCCAATCCCTTCATCTGTGTGACCCCACTGGTTTATTTCAAGTCGGACACAATATGAGTTACTCATCTGACTTCGCGTCATGACTCCGAGTCACCAAACTCCTTTGCCCGACTCGCTCTCATGCACGACCGGTCTCAAGCCGATAGACCGGAGTGGCTTCTAGCAAAGCTTGCTGACTCCAGATTGGAGTGAAGTCTTCAATAACTTTCTTGTCCAATGTCCATACAACCAATGCCTTTGCCTCGCGATAGACCTCGTCAGATCTATAGGTGAGAGCTAGTCATCCCTCTAATATCTTGACTCTCTACTCGACTTGTGTCTTTGATTCAAAACACCCAAGTGGGCCATGCGTTCCGACTCAACTCAACAAGAGAACAAATAGCTTTTTGCTCGTTGCGTCTCACGTTGGTCAGTCCGACTCGCTAAACTCTTTTAGCCGAGTCTGCATGCCGAGTGTTATCTCCATAGTCATTTACTTGTGGAACCGAGTCATCAATTGACTTAACACACTAGTCAGAGTTAAGTTGGCAAACAACTCTATCGACTAGGGACAATATGACAAAGCTTCTTATAACAAACATGGTTTGACAACTGAATCACATTGAGTTGACATGTTCGAAATTCATAGCTCATAGGCTATCCAACTCTAGGACATCTACTCCAATGGTCTCTGATGCGGCCTAGAACAGCCCGTTGGGAACCCCAAGAGGAATGTGTGAAGCAGCGTAGTAGCAAGTTTCCCTCAGTTAAGAACCAAGGTTTATCGAACCAGTAGGAAAGACATCAAAGAGGTGCCAGAAAAGAGCTGCATGTGAACGGGAGACTTCTTCGTCCGGCATGGACCTGCACACAAACACTACACTTTGTCCCAATGATTCAAGAAGGTTGTCAATCTTCCTGTCTTGCTGAATACAAAGAGATTAAACGTATGGTGTGGGAAATAATAATAAAAGAAAAAATGAACAGCGAGCTTGTAATAATAAAGTGCGTAGTAAACGAGTTGCAATTAATATAAAAGAATGGACCGGGGGCCATGGTTTCACTAGTGGTGTCTCTCCAATAAATAATAAACATGTGTGGTTAAAACAATTACAGCTGGGCAATTGACAAATCATTGGGGCATGACAATGCTATTATGACAAGAATGTTTATTATAGTATTTAATTGGCATTACAACAAAATACATAGACTACTTGCTAGCTGCATCTATGACTAATAATCCACCTCGGGATCGCTATCCAGCATGTCACCTAAAAGTATTAAGTTGCAATAACCAAAGTGCATAATGTAAGCAATGGATATAATCATATAGACATAAACACCGTTGGTTTACCCCTAATAGCAGCAACACATCCACCGTCTTAGTCGTTTCTGTAATCTCGAGCCCAGACACGTGGAGACATGAACCTACTATCTAGCATAAATACTCCCTCTTGGAGATACAAACAACTACTTGGCCAGAGTAATCACATGTATCGGAGAGCATACAAGATCATAAATAAAATATGAGAATAATATGATGAACAACTGAATATAATTCCACAATTTCTCGGATCCCAGCTGAAAGATCGTCTAGAGGGGGTGAATAGGCGACTACCAATTATAATTCTTTTTCCTTTCTAATTAGGGCTTTTAGCAAGTATAACAAGGTTGACTAGATGTGCACTAGATGAATACAACCTATGTGATACAAGTAAGATACAAAGCGTAGCGGAAGCAACAAGCAAAGGATAGAAGTAACCGCAAAGTAGAGACACGGAGATGATTCCCGTAGTTCCTTCCCAAGGGAAGTACGTCTACGTTGGAGGAGTGTGGAGCCATCTAGGCACTCCAATAGCACGGATGTGCTCACTCTATTTTCCATGAGCTTTGCCCGTGAAGGCTTGGCTCTTCCACTATGAGGTCACCTTCGAGGCGTTGACCAAGCCATACACAAAGGTTGGGGAACTCCACAATGAGTTGGAGCCTCCCAACAATGTCCCGGAGCACCTCGCAAACAAGTTGAGGCTTTCGACATGCACCAAGGCCTCCTAGGGTTACAAGCAACCCAAGGAGGAACAAGAACCACAAAGGGATGAATGAATTTGAAATTCCTTCGGTGGAGATGTAGATCTAGACCTCCTCCTTCACTCCTCGAAGTATCAAGGCGATTGGTTGGTTGGAGTGGGAGATCTAGGAAGTTAAAGCTCAGCAGCAATGGAGGAGAGAGAATGTAAATCGCAGCTTCTTCTTGGGGAAGAAGCACTCCTTTTATAGGGCCTTGAAAATCGAACCGTTATGCACAGAAATGTGCACAGCGGTACTACCGCTACTGACCTCCCCGCGGTACTTCAGCAGTTTCGGCTTCCAGCCGCAGCGGTAGCGCATAGCTCTACCGTAGCTGCCAGGGGCCGATACTACCGCCAGAACCCACCGGTACTACCGCTGTCATACCTCGAATTAAATCGAAGTATTTCATCGGTAGTACGTGGGGGTACCAGACAAGTACCGTTGGAGATCAGAGACGTAAATCGGCTGAGCGGTACCTCCAGCGGTAGTACTGTTGCTGATAGCAACGGTATGTCCCGCGGTACTACCGTAGGGGCAAGGTACCTGCGTGCTGCAGCAGTACTGCTCCAGGAGGAGCGGTACTACTGCTGCAGACTAGCGGTACTACCGTCAGGCTGATTTCAGTCGTGGTAGATTTTCGAGCCCTTCTCTCTTCCATCTTTGAACTTCTCGTGTTGTCGTTTTATTACCTGTTCAAACTCAAGAACACGATTAGTTCTGTGGGTGTGTTGTCATTAACTCCAAAACAGAGTAAGATCCTAGCATGCTCTTTCAATATCCACCTTTTTGGAGATTGATGACAACACAAACACACAAAGGATTTGCAAAATATAGGCAGCCCCCCCCCCTAAAATTATGCATCAAATTATTTTCCTTTTGAATACAAAATGCATACTCGTTAGGATAAACGCTTCCCCTAGATTTTGTAAACCAAGCAAGTATATGAAAAAACACAATAAAGCATAACTTGCACAAGCATGGTAAGACATGAATAAGATAGTTATTACAACACATAGTTTGAACGAAATAAAGGAGTTCCACATGTCTTACACCATGCCACGAGATAGTTCACCTAAACCAAAGTTCGAGAGAATAGAAACGGAAGCACAAGCATAAGAATCAAATAAGAGCAAGCTTGTGTTCCCACCCATGCAAATCCCCGGATAAACCTAGTAGAACTCTCTCCCCCTTGGCATCAAGACACCAAAAAGGGAGAGGCGATGCTAGCGTCCCATGGGGGTTCAGTCATCGTCCTCCTCCTCATCATCCTCGTCATCATCAGCAGCCTCGGGATCAGCGGCATCATCATCACTAGCAGCATCATCACTGCCGTCAGCCTCATCATGTGCAGCCCTGTTGTGCTGTTCTCCTTCACGAACCCAAGGGTCACCGGGGTGAGAGGTGGAGGCATCATCCTGAAGATCTGGGTCAACCCAAGTGTTGTAGCTGTGCTCCCCAATCCACTTGGAGTAGGTAGTGATGTTGCCTTCGGTGCCCGCCGGAATTGGAGCACCCAAAGTGGCAAAACGTTGACGAGTGCGCTGGCGTTCTTCCTTGGCCCTTTTGTGTTCCTTCCAAGCTCGAACATTTGCATCATCTTGATGGCAAAAGATAGACTGCATGGCATTGGCAACCCATTTCTTGAAAGCATGCTATTTCTTCTTGGGCAACTCAAAAGTTGGATCATTGTCTTCATCCTCGGTGTTGTAAGCTTCATCATTGGGGATGAGAGGCTTGAGATGCTTGTTCCGGTTTAGTTCTTTGACATGATGAGTGATAAGGGGAGCATCATTGTCCAGCAGCTCCAATGGATACTTCTTGTGGACCCAAGCATGAATGATGAGCTTCATAATAAGGGAACCAAAGATGGGAACCGCTTCTTCATGATGACCTCATGGATCTCATGCCAAAGAATATCCATAACATCAAGTTTCTTGCCTTTTCCAACCATGTCATAGGAGATAACCATAAGATAAATGAGGCGCCCATGGACCTGATCAAAGTTGCCCACTCGTGGCATCACCGTGTTGCGGAAAATTTGATGCATAATGTGCCAAGTCTTTTGCAGGTGCTTGGATTCCCCGCAAACTCCACGACCCTTGTCCTTGGTCATCCATGTGATAGCTCTCTCGGAGGTGTGGAAGTGAACTCTAGCAAAGAACTGGAGTACAACATGTTCATCAAAGTCTTCGTGAAAGTTGATGTAGTCCAAGATCCCAAACTCTTCAGAAATCTCTAGGGACTCACCAAAGTAGTCAAGGTGAGCTCTCATATAGTCAGTGTTGATGCAAAACTGCTCCACCACTTTTGTCTTGTAACGGGGGAGCACCTCATGAAAGATATTCTCTTGAAACTGAGTATGAAACAGGGTTTTCTTGTACCGTGGATCCTTGTCCTTGACATAGGGATTTATCCTTCTTTCCTTGACAAAAGTGAGAGTTGGCATCCTCATGAGGGAAGCAGATTTCTTGGCAGCTGCTTTGGCTTGAACTGATTGCTGACGGCGGGTGAGCTTCTCTGGAATAATCTCGGGTTCATCAGTCAAGTCCTTGTCCTTACGAGACCTCTTGGGAGCCCGAGCTAAGCTGCCCCACGACCCCTGCTAGATCCTAAGAAAGCAGAGAGAGATAGCATAGGGGATAAGTATTGCAAAAGTAAAACATGATCAAAACGAGAAGAATCGAAATTGCCCATTTTATGGAAAATACCAGATCAACGGTAGTACCGTTTGAAAAACCGGTAGTACGCCCGGACGAGCGGTAGTACCGCTAGCTCCAGATCTAGCGGTGTGACCGATGATATTGACCCGATCTATTGAATCGTCCGATGAAACTTTGCAAAAGCGAGTCTAAACTGAGTACCAACTATTCCCTACAACTTCTAACACAAGAATAACAAGGAAAATATCTCAATCACATCTCAACGAACCATCTAGGTTGAGAGAGAGAGAGAGAAAGTTTACCGGTACTCATGGTGGAGAAGGAGAGGGAGGAGGAGGTCCTCGAGCCACCCCCACACCCGGAGAAGGGCTGTCGTGGCCGGGGAAGGCTCTCCCGGCGGCAATGTGCGATGGCAGTGGCGGCGATGAAGGGAGACGGATGTGGGGGTTGGGTGTGGGGAGGTAGAAAGGAGAAAAACTAGCCCCACGCCCCACTTAACCCCACGGTCAAAACCCTCAGCGGTAGTACCGCTGGCCCAGCGGTAATACCGCCCGCTGGTACTATCGGTAGTGAACCCAGAGATACCGCGCCTGGCAACCACGTTGTCCTGGCGGTAATACCGGATGCTAGCGATAGTACCGCTACTGATACTAGCGTAGTTCTGAAGGTTATACCGCAACTGGGAGGTGCTTGAGCATCCTCAGCCAGAGCGGTAGTACCACCCAGATCTGCCGGTAGTACCTGTACCTGGTGAATAGGGTATTTGGAGAGGTAGTACTGCTCCTGGGAGCGGAGAGATTCCAGGCAGCGGTAGTACTGTCCCTGAACACCGGTAGTACCGGGCGCCTGAGTCGAAAACTGCCACTGAGATGATCATGAGAAGTTTTGCAATTTTGAAAGAGATAGGTCTTATGGATAAGAGTTTTGATTTAGGATGGAGTTTGTAACTGGGGGAGGAGAGGCAATCCGTGTTTGCAAGAAGCAAGAGTGAAAAGCCAAACTCGGATGCCTCCACAAAGATCAAAGAGGTCTAAAAACCCAAATAAAACCAAATAACTCCAACTCCTCATAGAGAGGAGGGCGGTGGCCAGGGCCACCATATATGAGCAATTATCAACCCGGAACCGCGAATATGTATATTGAGTTGAAGGCCAATACTCATCGTTTAAGCACATATTGTCACCAAAAGTGACCAAATGAAGCACGAATTGTCTATATTGGCATCATAGGGTAATGTTGACCCATGAATTGAGCTACACTCCCCTACAACTATGCCTACATCCAAACTAGTTATCAAGTACACTATGGGTAGGTGTGCGCGGTGCTCAAGCAAAGTTACTCGAATCAATGACATTTAGCTCATTCCTCAACTCTCGAAATCTTGTTTCATCAAGTGCCTTCGTGAAGATGTCTGCGAGTTGATCCTTGGTACCTACGAAGGAGAGGTCAATGTTGCCTCTTTCCATGTGCTCCCGGATGAAGTGGTGACGCACTTCAATATGCTTCGTCTTGGAATGTAGCGCGGGGTTGTAGGTGATCTTAATGGCACTCTCATTGTCACAAAAGAGAGGCACCTTGTCGAAGTTGGCTCCATAGTCCTTCATGGTTTGCCTCATCCAAAGCAATTGAGCACAACAACTCGCGGCGGAGATGTACTCGGCTTCGGTGGTGGAGAGAGCAACACAATTTTGCTTCTTGGAAAACCAACACACCAAGGAGCGACCAAGAATTCGCAACCCCCGGAAGTTGACTCCTATCCTTCTTCTCTCCGGCATAATCCGCATCCGAGTAACCCATGAGCTGAAAACTTGAACCCTTGGGATACCAAAGACCAAAGTTTGGGTATGAATCAAATATCGAAGAATGCGCTTAACCGCCATCATATGGCTCTCCTTGTGAGCCGCTTGATACCTTGCACACTTACCCACACTAAACATGATATCCGGTCTAGATGCACAAAGATAGAGCAAAGAACCAATCATAGAACGATAAAGCTTTTGATCAACATCTTTACCCTCGGAGTCGGTGTGGAGGTCATGGCTTGTGGACATGGGAATCTTGCTAAACTTGGCATCCGCCATATTGAATCTCTTGAGCATGTCTTGGGTATATTTGGCTTGCTTGATGAAGGTGCCTTCCCTATATTGCTTCACTTCAAAGCCTAGGAAGTACTCCAACTCCCCCATCATGGACATCTCAAACTTGCTAGTCATAAGCTTTCCAAACTCATCATCGAAAGCACTTCGACTTGGGAGAAACCTTGTGCCACAATCTTGCCTTGTTTCGAATGACAATGCCATTCGAATCTTGCTTGTTCTTGTAGACCCACTTGGTGTCGATGACGTTCTTGCAATCTTTTGGCCTTGGCACCAACCTCCACACCTTGTTGTGTTTGAAGTTGTTTGGCTCTTCATGCATGGCCTCCACCCAATATGATCTTCAAGTGCTTCATAGACTTTCTTGGGCTCGATGAAGGAGACAAAAGCATGGTTGGAGCTAAAACTTGCCAATTGATTTCTTGTGACGACTTCTAACATCTCCGAGAACTTGGTCCAAAGTGTGATCTTTGAGGATGAGGTCACGTTCTCTTCTCAATGCTCTTCTTGTCTTGAGCTCCTCCGAAGTTTCTTGAGATGTGTCTTGATCATCACCTTCATCATGGGAGTCATGTGCACTGCCTTGATCTTGAACTTGTTCTTGAACATGAAGTTGTTCTTGGCCTTGTGCACCATCATGAGCTTGTTCTTGAACATCATGTGTTGGTGAGTCATGTGCACCGCCTTGATCTTGAACTCGTTCTTGATCATGAAGTTGTTCTTGGCCTTGTGCACCCTCATCACCATTGGGTTGAACTTGATCGACATTGGGATGATCTGTTCTTGAACTTGCTCGTTTGGTTGAGGGCTTGTAGCTTGTTCTTGAATTACTCGAGGAACTTGGATAGGTGACGAGTCTTGAGGTGGCTCAACTTGAGGAGGATCCTCTTAATAGGACGGATATCACCAATTGCCATCCTTCACGTCACTAGATTCTTCAACTTGACCGGTGGTCTTGTTGTAGACACTATAGCCGTGAGTGTTTGTGGAGTAACCAACAAAGATGCCCTCAATAGATCTAGTCTCGAATTTTGACAAATGATTACCTTTCTTGCGAATGAAGCACTTGCATCCAAAGACGCGGAAATATGAAAGGTCCGGCTCTTGCCGAGGAGGATCTCATATGGAGTCGTGTTTGTAATCTGCGGAAATAAACCCGTTGGTGATGTAGCATGCGGGCAATGGCTTCAGCCAAAAAGTTATACGGAGAAGCATACTCCGCAATCATTGTCCTAGCCGCATCCATGAGTGTACGGTTCTTCCTCTCCCACACCGTTTTGTTGAGGGGTGTATGGGGTAGAGTGAAAGGGCATGACGCCCCCATGTGTGGTTTTGGTAATTAATGACAATCCCTATGGACTAATGGTTGCATTGAGTTATACTTATAGTGTTTTGCATAGACCATGCTTGAACTCCATAAGTTGGATTCAAGGTTGATGCCATGAATATATTGATATAATGAAGTATTTGGCATCAAGATCATCGAGGTGTATGGATATATATTTGATATGATCAAGAAGAAGAGTATGTGATGACCAAGTTTTTATTCGAGGAGTTATCCGATGATTGGTCATATGTGAGTTGAGCATATTGCAAGTATGTCTTGAAGAAAAGAATTATGTGATCATTCATTGTTATCTTCAAGCCATCATCTATTGAAAAGAGAAGAAAAGATACAAGGTTGATCAAGATATTGTTCAACACACAAGCTACAAGATGTACCAAGTGGGATCATGTATGGTAAGCAATTGTCCATATAGCTTTGTGAACTAACCCATGATATCTGTGTGGCATTTCTATGTGTGGTTAGGTATCTTTCTATGGCTTGCATCAAATGAAGATTTCATATAGCCCATGATGGATGGCGTCAAGTGGTGATCGTCATCAAGCTTGAGATGTGCAAGTTCAAGAGAAGTATCTCGAAGATATCATATGCTTGATGCTTGCCACCCTCTTGGAGATAATGGTCAAGTGAAGTTTGCCTATGAGAGGCTCTCCCATAGTGGAGTATGGGGGAGCAATATGTGAGACTTCACCAAGAAATGCAATCAAGAAAGGTGGTCCACTTGAAGAGATCAAGGTCGACATCATCTAGATCAAGTGGAGTGCAAAGGCAAAGGTTGATCTTGATAGGGTTTCTATTTTACCGGTCTCATGTTGTTAGTCGGGAGACCGGGTTATTGGATAGACATCGTACTATCAAGAGGGGCTCTCGATTGAGCTTTTAGCGTATTAGTTGGAGAGAGCTCAAACCTATGCATACTTGCATCATCAACTTCTCTATTTCTTATTTGGCTTATCTCTCTATGGGGTTTTGGAGCTTGTTGTGACCTTCATAACAAGCTCAAGTTCACCGAAAACGGATTTCGTATGAAAACTTGTTGCGTTTTCGGTTTTGGAGTTTTTCCTGGTTCATCTTCTATAGAGAGGTTTCACCTTACTACATTTGGTTTTATACTCCCTTGTTGGACTATGATGTTTCCTGCATCATCTTGACGTGCTCGTTGTGGTGATTCCAACGAGCCCAAGAATATCGAAAACGGAGTTCGTATGCATAAGTTATTGCGTTTCTCGTCCGGGGTTCCAGGAATTCCGAGCCAGTCGGAATTTTCCGGACCAATTCCGAACGGGTCGGAATTTTCTGGACCAATTCGCGAACTAGATCCGAACTGGCTTTTTTAGTACTGTACTCAGTCTGGATTCTAGTTGGTTTTTCCGGATTATTCCGAGTCACTCGGAATTCCGAGCCAAATCCGGATTCATTCCGAACGGCACAAATCTGTACCAAACGGTCGGATTTTTGGGAACTATAAAATGGGGTCTTCTTCCCCAACGGTTCCCCAACTCTTGAGCACGATTTTGACCTCCATTGTTGACCCTTTGAAGCTTTGCTTTCTCACTATTCCTCCATGATTCTTGCTTCCAATTACAGGAAAAAGAGAGAGGACTATAGATCTACCATTCCACCAATCAATCGCTCCTCTAAGTGAGGAGAAGCTTTTGGGTCTAGATCTTGGAGGATTTTATGTTCTTCCTCTCTTCTCCCCCCATAAGCATTAGTTGCTTTGGTGGGATTTGGGTGAATGATTTGAGCACTTCTTGTGTTCTTGCCCATTGATCGGTTGCATCGGTTTGAGTTCTCCACAGTGATACGTGGAAGTTAAAGTTGAGAAGCTTGTTACTCTTGGGTACTTGGGGTGCCCTAGAGTTAGTCCTCTTGGGTACTTGGAGTGCCCTAGACGGTCCTTGTTGATCTCGGAGTTTTGGTGGCTCGCGGGATAGTTAGGAGCCTCCAATTAAGTTGTGGAGACGCGCCCCAACCTTGTGATTCTTGTGGCTTTGGGAACCGCGGGAATTCGATGAGAGCTTCCAATTGAGTTGTGGAGTGTGCCTCATCCTTGTACGGGTTCGTGACCACCCTCAAGTGTCCCATAGTGGTTCGTGGCACTCCGCATTGGTGGAGGCACGAAGGAGATTACGGTGTGCCATTTGACGGCTATTCGGGGATCACTTTGTGACTCCGCACCGCTCCAATGGAGACTAGCTTCCATTGGGAAGTGAACTTCGGGATAATCATCGTCTCCAAGTGTCTCGGTATTTCTATACCCGAGCTTCTTACCTTATGCAATTTACCTTGTGATAGCCATCGAGCTTGAAGTAATATATCTTGCTATCACATAGTTTTATATTTTGTTTAGCATAAGTTGTTGGTGCACATAGGTAAACCTAGCTTGTTTAGTTTTGTGTTGATAAATTAAACGCTAGTTTTATTCCGCATTTATTCAAGCCTAAACCGTAAAGAATTTTAAATCGCCTTTTCACCCCCCCCTCTAGGCGACATCCGTGTCCTTTCATAGAGTATTGATGTGCAATCCCCTCCTCACTAAGAAATCCCTCCACGGTGTAGTTCTTGAACTCGGTCCCATTGTTTTTAGATAAAAGGCTGTTCAGGCCTGACTTTGAATTAACAAAGCCAGCAAAGGTTTCAACATACTGACAATGCTGCGGCATACAGCTTAGCCAAAGTAAAAAGCGACATGCTGCGGCATACAGCTTAGCCAAAGAAAAACTGGAAAGCAAAACGCAGCTAAAGGGGAGGGGGAACATCAGGTAGCGGCACGACTGGGTAAGCAGCTTGCATGTAGCTCCCTAAGCTTTGCGACCAGCCAGCTTGCGCCCTCCTTGTCCAGCGACCTAGAGGAGGGAGCCACGCCTGCAAGAACACCATAGTTTTGAATATAATGTCAGCCGGTGTTTAAACGACTTTGCGCTCAATAGAAAGTTTATTGCGCACAGACCACAAAGCTCAAGCCTGGGCAAGAAATAGCAACCAAATAAGTCTACGAGCCCTTCCCGTAAAATTAGCTAAGATAGCAAAGAATTGGCAAAATTTTTGCGGACACCAGGGCCCCCTAGGACCTGTCGCAAAACTGCCCACATGAACACCGCCGGGGAGCAACGAAATAGATATGAGTCGCATCTTCTACCTCCCCACATAGTGCACAGTTGCCATCCGAAGGCCCCTGCCTTGTAGCCAATTGTGCACCAGATGGTAGGCGGTCAAGGATAAGCTGCCAGGAGAAGATCCGGATCTTAGAGGAATTCTAGCCTTCCAGATTTCTTGGAAGTGCGCCACTGTCGCCCCTTGCATCAGTTTCTTGTACATGGAATTCACAGAGTAAGCACCCGAAGCTTCTAAGGACCAAGAGACCACATCGTGCCCGTCCACAAGGTGGGTGGAGTTGATAATCTCCGCCAACTCCAGCCACTGATTAAAACCAACAGCGTCCAGCGCTCTTCTAAAGCGACACTCCCCCTGCACTGCCTAGGCGACTGAGATGAAGGGTCCTCACAGACATTGTACAGAAAGGGGAAGCGCAGACTAAGGGGACCTCCCGTGCCACCTATCTTGCCAAAAGAGGTTCTGTCCATTTTGAACCCTATGCTTAGCACCCAGCTTGAACAACTGTTTTATCTTATGGAGGCTCTTCCAAAACTCGGTCCCATTGTCACTTCGAATCACCATGATCTTCTCTTGATATTGACGTTTGGGCCATGTTGATGAAGTCAATGACTATTTGTTGAGTCTCACTCTTCTTCTTGAAGAAATAGACCCATGTGCATCTTGAATAGTCATCAACAATCACCAAGCAATACTTCTTGCCCCAAGACTATCATAAGATAGAGGACCGAAAAGATCCAAGTGAATGATCTCAAGAATCTTGGAGGTGGTGATCTTCGTCTTTTGTGGATGAGCTTCTCCATGTTGCTTGCCTAGAATGCAAGACCTACACACACGATCTTTGGAGAACTTAATATCGGTTAGTCCGAGAATGTGATTACCACTTTGAAGGTATGCCAGGTTCTCATATTGGTATGGGCTAGTCGGCGATGCCAAAGCCAACCCACATCAACTTTAGCCATTAGGCAAGTCGCGTTAGAAGTGCTTTCTTTCGAGAAATCAAGCACATATATACCGAACTCGACATGCCCAACAAAGACTACTTTAAGAGACCCCTTCACGGTGATAATCACGGTCTCGTCATCAAAGTAACACCCATAGCCACATTTAGTAAGTTGATAGACGGAAAGCAAATTGTAACCAAGGGACTCAACAACAAGGACATTCTTGATTGAGATTTTCTCTCGCAACAACAACCTTGCCATGTACCAATACCTTAAGCTCATGGTTGTCGCCAACCTTGACATGTGAATATTGTGGTAACGGAGGTTCAATATCATCACCAAGTCAATGTGTTCGGTCATGTGTTGGGATGCGCCACTATCCATCGTCCATCGACCCGTACCGGACGCCACACCCTACAAGAGATCAATTCTTTGATTTAGGTACCCATTTTTGAATGGGTCCTTTCTTGTTAGTCACAAGGTCTTTGGAACCCAAATAGCCCAATGATAATCATCACCATAAGAAGTGCCAACATAGCATAAACATCTCCATTTCTAGATTTCATAAGAACATAAGAAGGGTTATATTTTCCGGCGAAGTCATTGTGAGTGGTGTTGCCCCTTGTGCTCACCACCCACAATGGTGTTGGATTCCTTCTCCTTAGTCATCTCCCCTCCTTAACAAAGACAATATTCTTGGAAGGGGGAGTTTGACTCTTCTTCTTTTTCTGTTCTTCTTCTTTGACTTGGTAGAGAAACCCAAGTCCTTCTTTCCAAGCTTGATCCTTTTGATTGTTTAAAAGATCATTTAGGTTCTTCTCACCTTGAATGCAAGAGGCAAGACCTTTTTCAAGTTGGGCCTTTAACCTAGAGTTCTCCTCAACAAGGTTAGCATGCTCACAACAAGGGTTAGAGCTAGCAACATTAGTAATAGAGGAAGACACAAGGCAATTTTTAACTTGTTGACCTAAGTATTGATCATGAGACTTTTTTAGTTCATCAACCTTTGAGGGCTTTGAGTTCCTCATCAAGTCTCTTGTTTTCCTTCTCAAGTCTAGCATGGCCAATACTTAGCTCATTCTTTTCATTCTTACATATTTTAGACAAAGCAAGAGCATGTTCATGCTCCTTTTTCACTATAGACATATCAATAGCATAAGACTCCTCGGAGTTACATAGAGCTTCCTCAAGAGCACTTCTACGAGTTTGCTCCTTTTCAAGAGCAACATATAGCTCCGCTATCTCATTAGCGTATTCACACTCATTACCTTCCATGCTCAAGAGTTTCTCCTCCTTTTCATCTACAAGAAGGTTAGTCTCATCAAGTTGCTCAATAAGAGCATTCACATGAACTTTATTCTCCCCCTTGAGCTTAGCTAGCCATAAGTCCACCACATTTGGACCTTGGTCCTCCTTCTCAACATTTTCCACACAATCCAATAAAGAAGGAGGTGTAGAAGCAATGGGTTTAGAGAAGAAGTTACCGCGGTGGCTTTTGCCATAAGACATGTAGGGAATGTACTCATTCTCATTGGGGGATTCGAATAGGGATGCCGGTGTATAGGAAGTAGTAGCAATGGCCACATGTGCCACACCTTCAACATCATCATCCTCATCACCAGCCGTGCACTCTTCAAGCACCTTCCTGTCTTGGACACACAAGGCATTGGGACCGTTCCTCTTCACGAAGTTCTTGTTGACGAGGTCTTGTTGTTGTCTTTCCTCATAAGCTTGCCAGTGGTGTCCTCTCTATTCTTGTACGGGCACTCGGCAATGTAGTGGTTTTGGTTGCTGCAATTGTAACAAGTTCTTGGACGTTCAATTCTTGCCTTGTCACCTTTTCCGAAAGATCTTGAGTTGCCACCTTTAGGACGATTGCCACAAAAAGCCTTCGCAGCAAGAGCCATGTGCATTGTAGGCGAGCTTAGTCTCATCCGGATCCTCCTCTTCATCTTCATGCTCAACCACTTCTTCATGGGCAGTGGCCTTGGTCTTTAAAGCAACATTTGGTGATTGACCTGCAGGGCCTCTTTGGCGAGCAAGAGCATGGATGGAGCTCTTGACCACCATCCCAATGGATACAAACTCATTGACCACCATGCTGGAGTCAAGGGAAACAAAATCCGGCCATGATCGAATGGTTTGAGCCAAACTTTGGTTGAACAGGGTGATTGCCTTGAGAAACTTGCGCTTGATCCAATCATCACCAATCTTTTCATAGCCAAAGTCCCCCAAAGTGACGGCAAGGGCGGTGAGTCTTCTATAGAGTTCTTCGGGAGTCTCATCATCCATCATCACGAACTCATCGGCCTCGTCTTGAACGGCTTCATACTTAGAGCGTTGAATGCTCTCATTCCCCAAGAACAAAGTATGAAGAGCAGTCCATGATTGCTTCGCCGTCGTGCACCTTTAAAGGTGAGTAAGGTATGTTGAACCGGCGGCGGTTTGGATCATGTGCATAGCGGTGGCGTTGAGTTGATGATCCGCCTTCTCACTTGGAGTCAAGTTGTGGGGATCTTTGGAGAGAATCCTCGCTCTTAAATATCAAGCAAATCAACACAAGAGCTAGACATATGTGATCTCATGCAAAATTGCCAATTAGGAAAGTCTTTTGGGTCAAGCTTAGGAGGTGTGCCCATATTGGCAATGTGTGGCTTGTCAACTTGTCGTGGATTTGGTTATACACTTGTTCTGGTGGAACTTGTGAATACACCCCGGAATAGCCTTCGAGGTGGATGAGTACCATTCTCTCCTTATCCCGAGTCGGTATTGGTTTGCGCCTTTGCTTTCTCGGGATCGACTTCCGAAGTCAAGACGTTGCCGTCTTTGTTTGGGAGTCTAGAGAGGATGGAGCGTCATCCACAGAGGGGGCTTTCCCATAATTTGCTCTAACATCTTCCGCATCTCATTAATGACATTGGAGGTAATCTTGTTGTCTAGATCATTGATCTTGGTCTCTAGATTACCCACCAAGGCCTCCTAGGGTTACAAGTAACCCAAGGAGGAACAAGAACCACAATGGGGATGAATGAATTTGAAATTCCTTCGGTGGAGATGTAGATCTAGACCTCCTCCTTCACTCCTCGAAGTATCAAGGCGATTGGTTGGTTGAAGTGGGAGATCTAGGAAGTTAAAGCTCATCAGTAATGGAGGAGAGAGAATGTAAATCGCAGCTTCTTCTTGGGGAAGAAGCACTCCTTTTATAGGGGCCTTGAAAATCAACCGTTATGCACAGAAATGTGCACAACGGTACTACCGCTGGCAACTAGTGGTACTACCGCTAATGACCTCCCCGCTACTTCAGCAGTTTCGGCTTCCAGCCGCAGCGGTAGCGCAGAGCTCTACCGTAGCTGCCATGGGCCGGTACTACCACCAGAACCCACCGGTACTACCGCTGTCATACCTCGAATTAAATCAAAGTATTTCATCGGTATTATATGGGGGGTACCGGACAAGTTGTCACATCCCAAATTTTGGAACTAAGAAAAACTTAGTTTTACAGGACCCAAAATTCAGAACCAACAAAACTTTTGAAATGTTTCACTAATGGTTGTGGATTCCTTCCCATTGCTATGTTTGACCTTGTATACTTGATGTTGAAGTTGTTTGACCACTAAATCCAAACCTAAGAACTTAACTAAAGATAAAATATATTTAACATTGGATCATGTCATGACAAGAAAAATTTCATATATCCTTTCCATTCTTATTTTTGGCCAAAGTCCATTTCAATGATGCTTGGTTTAGCAACAACCAAAATATCCACTCTTGAGAAAGTAAAAGTATTTCCAAAATTATATGTTTCCAAATTATGGAGATCTATATGCTATCTCCTATCTATTTTTCAACCTTGATATTTTGCAGGTGTAACAACTCCCATTTGATAAGCTCTTATTTTCACTCCATTTGAAAATAACACTAGAAGGAAATATATTACCCCACATATTTCCTTTCTCAAATCTTTGTGAAAACGATTAAGTTATGAGTGGAGATATTTCCTAAACATCATCTTGTCATAATTGGGTGTGGTCACTTTTTCACAATATAGTATTGTTAATTATGGAAGTTGAGGTTTGATTAATTCTTGTGGTTTGATTTGTGTGATCTTGATTGTGATGTTGATCTTGCTGTGTTTGCTACTTGTGTGGGTAATTCCTCTGTTGTGCTCCGCACTAAAAATAAAACACACTTGACAACAAATTGGAATGTGACTTAAATTTAAAACAAACTCCTCAAATTATTCAACAAACGGAAATTAAGATCATGAATTAAAGAAATGATCTTAATAAATTATTTTCCCGACTTAACTATCTATTTCCTTCAAACAAATATTTTTCTCTATGAAATAAAAACAATTTTGAAGTTAATATATTTGTCAAGGAAGTTCCAAGAGTTCAAAAATAATATTTTGAACTTGCTTTAAAATTTCTAAAGGATTATAAAATTGTATTTAAGAAAATGCCTTATTTAAACCCTATGAACAAAAGTTGTTCAAAACATTTCATTTTGATACCCCAATTTTTGTGGAGCTTCTACATGTTATGGGGAGGCAACCTGATTTTTCTTATAATTTTCTAAAATGGTTTAGTGCCTCAATTAAATCCCTAAGGTGCTAGTGGAAATAAAAGAAGTAGAAGAAAAAGCAGGCAGGGGTTTTCTGTAAAAACTCGTCTTCCCTGTAGCTCCAGTGCGAGCGGCATGGCGCCAGTGACCGAGCTCGCCGTGCGCCCACCCCCTCCCCCCCCCCCCCCCCCCCGCTCCTCCTGCCGCGTCGAAGAAGATAAGAAGGCCCCTGCGACGCTCTGCTCTCCCTCACCCCTCACTCGCCCACCTGCTCTCTCTCTCTCTCTCTGCTCCTCTCCATGGCCGAACCCTATCCATGGATGCCGTCGCGCATCACCGGCGATTGGAGCCTCCCCGAGCAAATCGAAGACCGCCCTCGTCACCGCCATCGTCGTCCACTGCATCCTCGTCCAAGGAATCGAGCTGGGAGTCTGCGAATCGAGCTGGACATCTGCATCCTCTTCCGCTCCGGCCGCCACCTTGCCGGGAAACTCGCGGGCTGCACAGACCACCATTCTCCGCCATTTTTTTCTCTGAGATCCCCTCATCGCGAGCTATCTCATGGACATCCCCTTTTCTTCTTAGGGCACCGAAGTCGCCGTCGCGTCATCGCCCGCTCCCTGCCCACTCCGCTCGTCCAGGCGCGACGAGAGGAAGACGATGGCGTCGTAACTCGTAACGCGTCGCCTCGCGCACTGGGCCGCTGGCTGGCCACGATCATCGCCGCACGGTCGGTCATCCTGGGCCAGATCTGGCCCATTCCTTTATTTTTCCAGTAGATCTATTATCTGTTTTTATTTCCTATTTAAATTGCAGTGTAGGTTTAATTCATTTGTGGTAGATCTGTGATAGATATTTGAGTGATTCAAATTTGTAGAGTTCCTATGTGTTTTTTTAGTTAGGTAGAACTGGTTGTTTGCAAAAATTATTTAAAGTGATGTCTGGATTTAATCTGGTAAAAAGTTCATTTTTCACTAAATCATTAATATCTAGAGTTTTACAAATCCAAATATTGCAAACTAAAATTCCATGGATAGCCTGAAGTGATACCTTCCTTCTGTGTGGTCTTGTATGCAAATGAAGTCTAGAACAAAATTTCTATTGTTTTTTACTAAAACCACCAGAGGGCACTTAGGTGATTTTTGTAGATTTTACAAGATGAATTTTGGAGCAAATCCAATTTTGCTAGGTTCCTAGTGTTGCCCTTTATCATACCCTTGGTTGGTGAAAAAGTTTAGCTTACAGAGAATATTGGTGACTTATTGTTTGGCTGGTAGTAATTTCTGTATTAGGAAAAATATTGTTATTTACTTTTAATTAAAACTCTGTGTGCTCTGTTATTTAGCATGTACTTGGTGTTAGGCTTCTGTTAGTATAATGAACTTGGGATTATGACATGGCTAATTGACTAGTTAGGAAAAATGTTTTGTTAGCTTAGAGTTTAAACATGAGGGTGTTGTTGTTAAAACCTGTTTGGGTTAATTGCTTGTTAGCATTCTATTTAAGTGTGGTGATTGTTATTAGGGGTTTGTTTTAGTATAACTTGCATCCTTTATTTATGTTGTTGTAGCTCTATTGCTTGAATTTTGTTTTATTAGTGCTAGTTTAATGTGACATTAAGACTAATGTCTTGGTGTTTAGAAAATGTGTTTAGTGTGTTGCTTGAATTGGAATTAGTGATATGTTTTTGGTATGATTCCTTTTGTGTACCACTTGTGGTTTGGTTGCTGCTGGCGCTAAGTTGACGAGGGAATATCTCCCCGGCAACAGCACCAGAAACAATGCTTGTACGTACGTCACACGTCAGTTGGGAACCCCAAGAGGAAGATATGAGTGCAGCAGCAAGTTTTCCCTCAGTATGAAACCAAGGTTTATCGAACCAGTAGGAAAACGAGGTTGCTTCGAAGGTGTTGGTGAAGGAGTGTAGTGCGGCGCAACACCAGGGATTCCGGTGCCAACGTGGAACCTGCACAACACAATCAAATTACTTTGCCCCAACTTAACAGTGAGGTTGTCAATCTCACCGGCTTGCTGAAAACAAAGGGTTAAACGTATCGAATGGAAGATGATGTTTGTTTGCATAAAACAGTAGAGAACAATGATTGCAGTAGATTGTATTTCAGATGTAAAAGAATGGACCGGGTCCACAGTTCACTAGTGGTGTCTCTCCAATAAGATAACTAACATGCTGGGTAAACAAATTACAGCTGGGCAATTGACAATTGATAAGTGCATATAACATGCATGTGTGAGTTGTGGTGTCTACTATGAGATTCATTTGGGCATTACGACAAAGTACATAGACCGCTATCCAGCATGCATCTATGCCTAAATAGTCCACTTTCCGGTTAACATCCGTACCCCTTCCAGTATTAAGTTGCAAGCAACAGACAATTGCATTAAGTAATGTGCGTAATGTAAACAATACATTCATCCTTGAATAAAGCATTGCTGTTTTACCCCTAGTGGCAACAACACATCTACAACCTTAGAACTTGCTGTCACTATCCCAGGTTAAATAGAGGTTGAACCCAACTATCATGCATAAATACCCCCTCTTGGAGTCACAAGTATTCACTGGCCAAGGCTTCAACAAGTAACGGAGAGCATGCAAGATCACAAATGACATAGACATGATAATATAATATTCAGCTCCACATAGGTATCAATATAAGTCAGATCCCAGCAAACACAACATGTAGCATTACAATAAGATGATCTTGATCATGATAGGCAGCTCACAAGATCTAAACATGATGGCACAAGTGGAGAAGACAACCATCTAGCTACTGCTATGGACCCATAGTCCAAGGATGAACTACTCACGCATCACTCCGGAGGCGGGCATGGCGATGTAGAGCCCTCCGGTGATGATTCCCCTCTCCGGCAGGGTGCCGGGAAGAGCTTCAGAACCCCCCGAGTTAGGGTTGACGACGGCGGCGGCAGCGAATATGTTCTGGATGAAAGGCTCGGTGTTTTAGGGTTTTCACGTCTCGGGGAATAAATAGGCGAAGGGGCGATGTCGGCGGACCCCCGAGGGGCCCAAACCACCAGGCGGCGCGTGGGCCCACTGCCGCGCCGCCTGGTTTGGCCACCTCGTGGCTCTTCGTCTCTCCTTCGGACTCCGTGTACGTGTGGAAAAATAGGGATGGCCTTTTGTTTCGTGCAATTCCGAGAATATTTCCAGAAGTAACTTTCTGAAACCAAAAACAGCAGAAAACAGGGAACTGGCACTGTGGCATCTTGTTAATAGGTTAGTCCCAGAAAATGCATAAAAGTGATATGAAGTGTATATAAAACATGTAGCAAATGGTATAATATAAGCATGGAACAGCAGAAATTATGGATACGTTGGAGACGTATCAAGCATCCCCAAGCTTAGTTCTACTCGTCCTCGAGTAGGTAAAACGATAACAACAAATAATTTCTGAGGACATGCTTTCACACAATCTTGATCAATATATTGCAAGGCTCATGTCATGAATGAAGTGACTCAAAGCAATGATCTATAGTTTGCTAACAAATAGATAAAGAGTAAACAATGAATCATATAAGCAAAAACTTTTCATGAATAGTACTTTCAAGACAAGCATCAAAAAGTTTTGCATAAGAGGTAACTCATAAAGCAATAGATTCAAAGTAAAAGGCATTGAAGCAACACAAAGGATGATTAAGTTTCAGCAATTGCTTTCAACTTGTAACATGTATATCTCATGGATAGTTGTCAACATAAAGCAATATAACAAGTGCAATAAGTAAATGTAAGAATCAATGCACACAAAGTTGACACAAGTGTTTGCTTCTAAGATAGAAAGGAGTAGGTAAACTGACTCAACATAAAGTAAAAGATAGGCCCTTCGCAGAGGGAAGCAGGGATTAAATCATGTGCTAGAGCTTTTTAAGTTTTCGAAAGCATATAGAGAGCACAAAATAAGTATTTGAGAGGTGTTTGTTGTTGTCAACGAATGGTAGTGGGCACTCTAACCCCCTTGTCAACCAGACTTTCAAAGAGCGGCTCCCATGAAGGACGTTATCTCTACCAGCAAGGTAGATCATCCCTCTTCTCTTTTGTTTACACATGTATTTTAGTTTCTTTATAGACACTCCTCCCAACCTTTTGCTTACACAAGCCATGGCTAACCGAATCCTCGGGTGCCTTCCAACATTCACATACCATGGAGGAGTGTCTATTTGCAAAATTAAGTTGCTTACTGATAAATCAGGGCAAAACATGTGAAGAGAATTATTAATGAAAGTTGTAATTAATTGGGGCTGGGCACCCCGTTGCCAGCTCTTTTTGCAAATTATTGGATAAGCGGATGTATATGCCACTAGTCCATTGAAAGTCTGTCAGAAGTAAATGACAAGATTGAAAGATAAAACACCACATACTTCCTCATGAGCTATAAAACATTGACACAAATAAGGAGTAATAAAGTTTTGAATAGTTTAAAGGTAGCACATGAAATATTTACTTGGAATGGCAGGAAATACCACATAGTAGGTAGGTATGGTGGACACAAATGGCATGGGTTTTGGCTCAAGTTTTGGATGCACGAGAAGCATTCCCTCTCAGTACAGAGTTTAGGCTAGCAAGGTTGTTTGAAGCAAACACAAGTATAAACCGGTACAGCAAGAATCACATAAAAACATATTGCAAGTATTATAAGACTCTACACTGTCTTCCTTGTTGCTCAAACATTTTACCAGAAAATATCTAGACCTTAGAGAGAACAAATATGCATCCCAAGTCTCAACAAGCTCTACGGTAGTTCTCCACTACTAGGCTTTAACTACATGATGCAAGAGCTTAAACATGATCTACTTGAGAGCTCAAAACAATTGCAAAGCATCAAATCAAACAAGACAATGATCTACAAGAATGCATATGTCTTTTCCAATACCAACTACTACATGTAGCATTTTCTTTCTTCCAAACAAACACCAATCAATTTATTTAAACATAAACTCTCCAAATGATAATATAATGCAGCAAGAGAGTATTTATAAACAAGTGCTAACAGCTCGAAGAGATGCATGAAAAACAGGAGCTAAAAGCACTGCAGTAGCTAGTTAAGAATACTCAACAAATATAAGTGAAGAACATGAGTATTCACATGAAAAAGCGGAGCGTGTCTCTCTCCCACACAAGGATTGCTAGGATCCGAATTTATTCAAACAAAAACAAAATAAAAACACACAGACGCTCCAAGTAAAGCGCATAAGATGTGAAAGAATTAAAATATAGTTTCACTAGAGATGACCTGATAAGTTTGTTGATGAAGAAGGGGATGCCTTGGGCATCCCCAAGCTTAGACGCTTGAGTCTCTCTGAATATGGTTGGGATGAACCACGGGGGCATCCCCAAGCTTAGGCTTTTCACTCTTCTTGATCACATAATATCACCCTTCTCGCTTGATCCTTGAAAACTTCCTTCACACCAAACTCAAGACAGTTCTCATTAGAGGGTTAGTGCATAATCAAAAATTCTCATATTCTGTAATGATACAATCAATCCCAAAGCTTCTGGACATTAGCTACAGCCACCAATGCTTTGTGGAGCAAAGAAATCCACACAAACACAGTAAAAGAGCGAATGCAAAACAAAAGGCAGAATCTGTCAAAAACAGAACAGTCTGGAATGACGAATTTTTTCGAGGCACTTAAGTTGCTCAGATGGATCTGGCCTAAAATAATGAAAGTTGCGTACATATCTCAGGAATATGCGTGATTTTTTCAGAATTTTTGAATTTTCTACAGGGAGATAAGCTCAAATCCGTGACAGCTAAAAATCTGTCACTGCGCAGAAATCCAAATCTTGCATCAACTTTCAATATAGAACTTTACTTGGCACAACATTGCGATAAAATAAAGATACAAAGGAGTTGCTACAGAAGTAACAAAACTCCTTGACTCAAAGAAAACAAAAATAACAGCAAATAAAAACGATGGGTTGTCTCCCATAAGCGCTTTTCTTTAACGCCTTTCAGCTAGGCGCAGAAAGTGAAAATCAAGTGTTGTCAAGAGAAGAAGCATCAACATCATAACTTGCTCTAACAATAGAGTCAAAAGGTAACTTCATTCTCTTCCTAGGGAAGTGTTCCATACCTTTCTTGAGAGGAAATTGGTACCTTATATTACCTTCTTTCATATCAATGATGGCACCAACAGTTCGAAGAAAAGGTCTTCCCAAAACAATAGGACAAGATGCATTGCATTCAATATCCATAACAATAAAATCAACGGGACAAGGTTATTGTTTACTGTAATAAAAACATCATTAACTCGCCCCAAAGGTTTCTTCATAGCATTATCAGCGAGAAAAACATCCAAATAACAATGTTCCAAAGGTGGCAAATCAAGAATATCATAAAGCTTCTTGGGCAAAACCGAAATACTTGCACCAAGATCACACAAGGCATTGCAATCAAAATCATTCACCTTTACCTTAATGATGGGTTCCCAACCATCTTCTAATTTCCTAGGAATAGAAGCTTTAAGTTTCAACTTCTCCTCCCTAGCTTGCAAAAGAGCATTTGTAATATGCTTTGTAAAAGCCAAATTAATAGTGCTAGCATTGGGACTTCTAGCTAATTTTTGCAAGAACATAATAACTTCAGAGATGTTACAATCATCAAAATCAAAATCATTATTGTCAATGGTGGTGGAACCATTGTCTCCAATAGTTTGAAAAATTTCAGCACTTTTATCAGAAAAAGTTTCAGCAGTTTTAGGCAATTTCAAACGCTTTGCAGAAGTAGTAGAGACATTACCAACACCAATAACATTACCATCAATAGTAGGAGGCTTACTAGCATGTAAAACATTAGCATTACTAGTGGTGGTGATAGTACAAACTCTAACTATACTATTCTCTTTTTCAAGTTCTTCCTCTTTTTCCCACCTAGCATGCAATTCAGCCAACATCCTAATATTATTATCAATTCGAACTTGGATGGCATTTGCTGTAGCAAATGACTTAGTATCTTTAACTTCATTAGGCATAACTTTCAGTTTTAGAATTTCAACATCATGAGCAAGACTATCAACTTTAGAAGCAAGAACATCAATTTTTTCAAACTTTTCCTCAACAGTTTTATTGAAAGCTTTTTGTGTGCTAATAAATTCTTTAAGCATAGCTTCAAGATCAGAGGACACACTTCTATTGTTGCTGTAGGAATTACCATAAGAATTGCCATAACCATTTGAAGGATAAGGCTTATAGTTGTTGCTACCAAAATTATTCCTATAAGCATTGTTGTTGAAGTTGTTGTTTTTAATGAAGTTTACATCAACATGCTCTTCTTGAGCAACCAATGAAGCTAAAGGAACATTATTAGGATCAACATGAGATCTACCATTCACAAGCATAGACATAATAGCATCAATCTTATCACTCAAAGAGGAGGTTTCTTCAACAGAATTTACCTTCTTACCTTGAGGAGCTCTTTCGGTGTGCCATTCGGAATAGTTGATCATCATATCATCAAGTAGCTTTGTTGCTGCACCTAAAGTGATGGACATAAAGGTTCCTCCAGAGGCCGAATCCAATAAGTTCCTTGAGGAAAAATTTAATCCTGCATAAAAGGTTTGGATGATCATCCAAGTAGTCAGTCCATGAGTGGGACAATTCTTCACCAAAGATTTCATTCTTTCCCAAGCTTGAGCAACATGTTCATTATCAAGTTGTTTAAAATTCATAATGCTACTTCTCAAGGATATAATCTTAGCAGGAGGATAATATTTCCCTATGAAAGCATCTTTGCATTTTGTCCAAGAATCAATACTATTTCTAGGCAAAGAAAGCAACCATTCTTTAGCTCTTCCTCTCAAGGAGAAAGGAAAAAGTTTCAGTTTTATAATATCCCCATCCATATCCTTATACTTTTGCATTTCACAAAGTTCAACAAAGTTATTAAGATGGGCAGCAGCATCATCAGTACTAACACCAGAAAATTGCTCTTTCATAACAAGATTTAATAGAGCAGGTTTAATTTCATAAAATTCTGCTTAGAAGCAGGTGGAGCAATAGGAGTGCATATGAAATCATTGTTGTTTGTGCTAGTGAAGTCACACAACTTAGTGTTCTCAGGAGTACTCATTTTGAAAAACAAACAAATAAAAATAAACAAGTAACTAATTTTTTTGTGTTTTTGATAAAGAGAGCAAACAAGACTAAATAAAAATAAACTAAGCAAGACAAATAACAAAGTAAAGAGATTGGGTGTGAGAGACTCCCCTTGCAGAAGCAATTCGGTTTTCCCCCAACGGCGCCAGAAAACGTGTTGCTAGCGCTAAGTTGACGAGGGAATATCTCCCCGGCAACGGCGCCAGAAAACGTGTTGCTAGCGCTAAGTTGACGAGGGAATATCTCCCCGGCAATAGCGCCAGAAACTATGCTTGATGCGTAACGTCACACGTCAGTTGGGAACCCCAAGAGGAAGGTATGATGAGTGCAGCAGCAAGTTTTCCCTCAGTATGAAACCAAGGTTTATCGAACCAGTAGGAAAACGAGGTTGCTTCGAAGGTGTTGGTGAAGGAGTGTAGTGCGGCGCAACACCAGGGATTCCGGTGCCAACGTGGAACCTGCACAACACAATCAAATTACTTTGCCCCAACTTAACAGTGAGGTTGTCAATCTCACCGGCTTGCTGAAAACAAAGGGTTAAACGTATCGTATGGAAGATGATGTTTGTTTGCATAAAACAGTAGAGAACAATGATTGCAGTAGATTGTATTTCAGATGTAAAAGAATGGACCGGGGTCCACAGTTCACTAGTGGTGTCTCTCCAATAAGATAACTAACATGCTGGGTAAACAAATTACAGCTGGGCAATTGACAATTGATAAGTGCATATAACATGCATGTGCGAGTTGTGGTGTCTACTATGAGATTCATTTGGGCATTACGACAAAGTACATAGACCGCTATCCAGCATGCATCTATGCCTAAATAGTCCACTTCCGTTAACATCCTACCCCTTCCAGTATTAAGTTGCAAGCAACAGACAATTGCATTAAGTAATGTGCGTAATGTAAACAATACATTCATCCTTGAATAAAGCATTGCTGTTTTACCCCTAGTGGCAACAACACATCTACAACCTTAGAACTTGCTGTCACTATCCCAGGTTAAATAGAGGTTGAACCCAACTATCATGCATAAATACCCCCTCTTGGAGTCACAAGTATTCACTTGGCCAAGGCTTCAACAAGTAACGGAGAGCATGCAAGATCACAAATGACATAGACATGATAATATAATATTCAGCTCCACATAGGTATCAATATAAGTCAGATCCCAGCAAACACAACATGTAGCATTACAATAAGATGATCTTGATCATGATAGGCAGCTCACAAGATCTAAACATGATGGCACAAGTGGAGAAGACAACCATCTAGCTACTGCTATGGACCCATAGTCCAAGGATGAACTACTCACGCATCACTCCGAGGCGGGCATGGCGATGTAGAGCCCTCCGGTGATGATTCCCCTCTCCGGCAGGTTGCCGGGAAGAGCTTCAGAACCCCCCGAGTTAGGGTTGACGATGGCGGCGGCAGCGAATATGTTTCTGGATGAAAGGCTCGGTGTTTTAGGGTTTTCACGTCTCAGGGAATAAATAGCGAAGGGGCGATGTCGGCGGACCCCCGAGGGGCCCAAACCACCAGGCTGCGCGGTGGGCCCCCTGCCGCGCCGGCCTATGGTTGGCCACCTCGTGGCGAGTCTTCGTCTCTCCTTCGGACTCCGTGTACGTGTTGGAAAAATAGGGACTTGGCCTTTTGTTTCGTGCAATTCCGAGAATATTTCCAGAAGTAACTTTCTGAAACCAAAAACAGCAGAAAACAGGGAACTGGCACTGTGGCATCTTGTTAATAGGTTAGTCCCAGAAAATGCATAAAAGTGATATGAAGTGTATATAAAACATGTAGCAAATGGTATAATATAAGCATGGAACAGCAGAAATTATGGATACGTTGGAGACGTATCAGTTGCTTATTGATTTTTTTTTTCATGTTTGCGACGCTAGAGATAAACACTACCGGAGTGGTCTTTGGAAAGGATTTATTGAAAAAGAATCGGAGTTTATTTCTTTGATCAGCGAGAAGAAGTCCAGGAACATTATGCTGAAATCAGGCAAGCTACTTCTTTGAGCTTGCATATATACATCTATTTTGGTTCACATGTTTTACTTATAAAGAGCATAAGGGATTTATTGGGTGTTTGCCACTAAAGTTATGATTTTGAAAACCCTTTTTCCAAAATACTAGTATATTATTTTGACACCCTAAGTGGAGGTATTAGATGGAAATTCTTTTTGAAACTATAGGATGGGAAAAATATTGTTTACTCAAAACTCCTTTGAAAGTACTTGTATGATTATGGAATACCGAGATCGGTGTGGAAGTGAAGAAATTGAGTATGGTGATGTTTATGAAAAATGCACATTGTGTCTTTGTACTATGACGACCAGCCGATAACCTGTGCGACCACATTTACCCACATATGGGCAAGGGTGTAGTCATATAATTTGCTCATATTAGTATGGGATGCCTCAACAACGGAGATGACTCCGTTCCATGAGGGGATGGTTTGGTGACCTACCCCTGACCTGGGTCCTCTTAAGAGAAGTCTACCAGAGGCCGGTATGAGTGTATTGGAGAAAGAGGATTGAAGACGCCACCTTTGGGTCGCCGGGCAGAACTATGAGTCCTCACACTTAGATTCCGACGGGCTGGGTTAAGTGTTGATGGAAAGTGTCATAGCGGCAGGGTCCTATACTAGCATGAGCAAAGGACAGGCTATGGTCGGTGACTCAACTTCGCATACAACTTGTATGGCGGGACGTGGCCGACACGATGAGTTGCCGGATGGATGTGGGAAAAGCGTGCTACCTCTGCAGAGGGTAAAAACTATTCGAATAGCCGAGTCCTCGGATATGGATAGTTGGGAGGCTGTCCTCTGACCATGTGCAAGGTTACAAAGTTTTAAGATTTGAAAAGAAAATGGAGATGTTTTATATGGGCAACTATACCGAAGGGCTGGTATGAGGTTGCTGGAAAAGAGGAAGACCATGAAGGGCTATGGTCGAGAAGTGCAGAGTTTTGTGTTTTGAAAGTGGAAAATGTTTTATGCAACTATACCGAAGGGCTGGTATAAGGTTGTTGGAAACTAATTTGACCATGAAGGGCTATGGTCGAAAAAGGAGGAGTTTTGGAGAAATAAACCAATGGTGATTTTCCGAGAAAATATTTATAAAAGAGACTTCTTACCTTTTTCAACAAAGATGTATTTTGGAAAACGTTTTAAAAGAGAATTCTTACCTTCGTCAACGAAGATATATTTTCGGGAAAAAGTTTTAATGGTGACTTCTTACAAAGATAGATTTAGGGGAAAAGTTCTAAAAGCCTTCTTTCCCTTTCAGCAAAGGTATAGAGATGTTTTTCTAAAAATACAAGGCTTATGAAAGGTTATAAAATTCTTCTTTATGGAGGTTTCAAACAAAAGTCTATACTTCTCTTTTTCAGTAAGGATATAGAGTTTTCAAAGCAAACAAAGTTTTATTTAAACAATAAAAAGAGTAGTCCATGTTCATTCGGGGGTAGTTTGCGAGTACAATCAAATGTACTCATATTGGTTTCGTCCCTGGCTATTGTCTTAGCCAGATTTTTGAAGAGAATCAGTTCAAAGGAGAAGTTTTCAATGGCGTCAATGCGAACTAGAGCGCTTCCCAGTCAGCTGTCTGTAGGGTTATGGCAAATGATTTGGGCTCCACGTTGTTTGATGATTTCCGCTGCAAGTACCTGTTGAAGTACGGCTGCAATCAAGTAAGTATATTCATTCGGTATTTATGGATGCTCTTTGATACCAGTTCGATTGTGCTCAGCGACACACTGATCATGGGATCGCTGATGTTGTAGGCACAATGGTATTTCGGACAGCTAGTCCGGGGTCCCCACACTAGTACCGTTGGAGATCAGAGACGTAAATCGGCTGAGCGGTACCTCCAGTGGTAGTTCCCGCGGTAGTGATGTTGCTGATAGCAACTGTACTTCCCGTGGTACTACCGTAGGGGGAAAGGTACCTGCGTGCTGCAGCAGTACTGCTCCAGGAAGAACGGTACTACCGCTGCACACTAGCGGTACTACCGTCAGGCTGATTTCTATCCTGGTAGATTTTTGAGCCCTTCTCTCTTCCATTTTTGAACTTCTCATGTTGTCGTTTTATTACCTGTTCAAACTCAAGAACACGATTAGTTCTGTGGGTGTGTTGTCATTAACTCCAAAACAGAGTAAGAGCCTAGCATGCTCTTTCACCAGCAAACACAACATGTACGATTACAATAAGATGATCTTGATCATGTAAAACAGCTCACAAGATCTAACATGATAGCACAAAGGAGAAGAGACAACCATTTAGCTACTGCCATGGACCCGTAGTCCAAATATGAGCTACTCACGATCAGTTCGGAGGCGGGCATGGTGGTGCAGAGCCCTCTGGTGATGATCTCCCCCTTCGGCAGGTGCCAGAAAGAGCTTCAGAACCCTCCCGAGAAGGGTTTCGAGTTGACGGCGGCGTCGGGTTTCTTTCGTGGAATTTCTCGGCTCTCTTAGGGTTTTCCAAAGGATGCAATTTATAGGCGAAGAGGCGGTGCCGGGGGCACCCAGCGGGCCCACATGGCCTTGGGCGTGGGCCAGCCCTAGGCCGCGCCGTGGGGCCGCCTCCTCCACCGACGGGTCCCCTGGACCCATCCTTTGGACGGTGGCTTTGTTCTTTCATAAAAATAAATACCGTAAATTTTCAGGTCTTTTGGAGAATATTTCCTTAATAACTTTTCTGAAACAAAAAGACAACAGAAAATGAACTCGCACTTGGTCTCTTGTTAATGGTTAGTCCCAAAAAATATGTAAAAACAATATAAAACTATTGTAAAAACATATAGCATTGATATAAAATAAGCATGAAACAATAAAAAATTATAGATACGTTTGAGACGTATCAGTCTCCTCCACTAATAAAAGTGTGCAACCTTAAACATATCCTAACTAGACAATTAAACATTTTTAAGAAGTGGCAGCCAAGCTGACGGTGTTGAAACGAGGTGGCATCGGCGGTGATTAAGTTGGGTGTGAGAGCTCATATTAGGACGGAAGATGCAAGGTACGCGGTGGAAAATGTGTGGGTCGCTGTGTGTGGTACCTGTCTCAAAAATCCGATGTGGATGCAGTTGTTGCTCCTGTACGACACTCGCACGCTGCTCTCTATGGACATGGACCATGGCGGGGTTACCGGACGTGGTATTGGTTCGGTCCTGCTAAATTGCCGATATACCACTCTAACACTATTAAGAGCACTATTGTGGGCATGGTGACATGGTCCAAAGCTTACTAGAATATCTTAGCTGCTAGGGTATAGCCAGGGAAAAGTACCCATATCCTCGTGAACCGCTCTGCGTTGCCCTCGCGGGCGACCGGGGCGAACCCTAGCTTCGCTGCCTCCGCGCCCCTCCATATCCGCCGGCAAACCTCGCGCGGTGCCGTCGGCGGCGACCTTCCTCAAACCATGTGTGGTCGGTCTTCGCGGAGCCGACTCGGTGACGGCGGTGCGCCATGGACGACGAGCTCGGGCCGGCGGCCTTTTGCGGTGTTGTGTGGGCGACGACGGCGGCTGATACGTCTCAAACGTATCTATAATTTTTGATGTTCCATGCTTGTTTTATACCAATTGCTACATGGTTTGTATCTACTTTATATCACTTTTATACATTTTTTGGGACTAACATATTAACAAGATGCCGAAGTGCCAGTTCCTGTTTTCTGCTGTTTTTGTATTCCAGAAAAGCTTGTCTGGAAATATTCTCGGAATTGGACGAAACTACACGGGGGTGCCTATTTTTCCAGAACACGCCTGACGGAGCGAGAGAGCAGCAGAGGACGGCCACCAGGAGGCCACACGCCACCAGGGTGCGGGCCCCCCTTCTGCTGCGCCCTGGGGTGGTGTGGGCCCCTCGGGGGTCCGCAGCCGCCGCCCTTTCGCCTACTTATTCCCCCCGACGCAAAAATCCTAAGTACCTGAGCAAATATCCACGAAAAGTTTCCAAAGACGCCGCCGTCATCAACCCTAGCTCGGGAGGGTTTATAACCTCTTCCCGGCACCGTTCCGGAGAGGGGAATCGTCACCGGAGGCTTCTACATCGCCATGCCTGCCTCCGGAGTGATGCGTGAGTAGTTCATCCTTGGACTACGGGTCCATAGCAGTAGCTAGATGGTTGTCTCTCCACTTTGTGTCATCATGTTTAGATCTTGTGAGCTGCCCTACATGATCAAGATCATATTATTGTAATGCTACATGTTGTGTTTGCTAGGATCCGATGAATATTGAATATTATGTCAAGTTGATTATCAATCTATCTTATATGCTATTTAAGATCTTGCATGCTTTCCGTTACTCGTAGATGCTTTGGCCAAGTAGATGCTTGTAACTCCAAGAGAGAGTATTTATGCTAGATAGTGGGTTCATGTCTCCGTTTAACCTGGGACAGTGACAGAAAGTTCTAAGGTTGTGGATGTGCTGTTGCCACTAGGGATAACCTAACGATGCTATGTCCACGGATATATGTGTTTGTTTACATTACGCACTTTACTTAATGCAATTATCCGTTGCTTGCAACTTAATACCAACGGGGGACTCGGATGACAACCCGGCGGTGGATTATTAGTCATAGATGCTGTTGGATAACGATCTATGTATTATGTCGTAATGCCCAATTAAATATCATAGTAGTCAACATGTCATGTATATGCATGGTCATGCGCTCACTATTCGTCAATTGCCCAGCTGTAATTTGTTCACCCAACATGTTAGTTATCTTTTATGGAGAGACACCACTAGTGAACTGTGGACACCGGTCCATTCTTTTACACTGATTAAACAACCACAAACTGCAAACTGTTCCTTTTTCATTCTCTGCAATTTAATACTCATTTTCCACACCATAACGTTTAATCTTTGTTTTCAGCAAGCCAGTGAGATTGACAACCTCACTGTTTCGTTGGGGCAAAGTAGTTTGATTGTGTTGTGTGCAGATTCCACGTCAACAGTCCAGACTCCCTGCGACAGCTATTTTTCTGGCGACGTTCACAACCTTCTGAAGACTTGCTGCTCCTACTGGTTCGATAACCTTGGTTTCTTTCGGAGGGAAAACTTGCTGCTGACTACATCATACCTTCCTCTTGGGGTCTCCCAACGAACGTGTGTTTCACGTCATCAAGCTATTTTTCTGGCGCCGTTGCGGGGAAGTACTCATCATCATCATCCTCAAATACTCTCCCGTCAATCAGGCGCCAGCATATTTTTCTGGCGCCGTTGCCGGGGAGACAACAGTCTTCTGCAAGGGGAGTTTCACGCTTCCAATCTCTTTACTTTGTTTTTGTCTTGCTTAGTTTATTTTATTTTATCTTGTTTTGTTTTCAATTATCAAAAACACAAAAAATTAGTTACTTGCATTCAGCTTATTTTCAGTTTTGTTTTCTGTTAGTCATCATGTCTAGCCCTGTTCCAGTAGTAATGTCACTCGAAGAAGAGATCTTCACTTTCAAGCAAGGGAGTGAGGAGAGTTTTAAAGATGTTTGGTCTAGAATATCTGAGTCCTATGCTAAAACTGAACCTAAAATGACTTTAAGCCTGCTTTTTAGTAGCTTTTATTTTGGTCTTGTTCTTTGCTATAGATATGCTTTAGATGCTGTGGTAGGAGGAGATTTCCTTCGTTATGATGGGGATCAAGCTTTTAATGCTATAAAAAAATTGATTACAATTTCTGGCTCCCCAATCACTAAAATTGATTTGGCTTTGACAAGCATAAGCGATAAACTTAACGCTCTTGAAACGAACATATCTGGTCTAAGAGAAGGGTATAATCAGATTCGTGAACATCTTATATTTACTAATTGGAGGCACCATTAAAGCCTCCACGTTAATCCACATCATCAAAATTAATTAAGTTGTTAGATCTTGGATTTACGGCTAGGATTAACCGTTCAAAAAAGTCACGTAGGCCATGACAAATAATCTGTCACGATAGGTTTGAATCGTACGTGCCATGCGATCTTGCCGAAAAAAAAGTAACGAGACTGTTTACTATCTGGACTCTTGAATTTGAACATTAATAAAAAATAGTTAGCCTAATAGATATTTGGACAAAAAGTCACGTAGGAATCTGGCACGATAGTATCACATCGAGTCGTCTGTGCGATGCGCTCATGCAAAAAAAAAACGAGATTTAGGCTGCTAGATATTTGATTTGCCGGTAGGATCAGCCGTGTGAGACACTAAATCTGCAAAGACGTAACTAACAAGTCAGCATCGCACATGTATGCAAATACAAAACAAACTATAGGAGACCGTTGCGATCTGGAGTTCTGAGTTTAGACGTTATTTGTTTGGACTTTCAGAATCGAACAGATTGAGCTTCATGTAGCTGGACAGACAGATATTCTTAATCAACTCAGCTCCACTTGCATGAGCATGCATGCAGATTCGAGTGGCCACTGCCCACTGGCCAGGTGATGCGCATGCACGGCAGCCGGCCGGGTAGCCCAAATAGTGACTGGATGGTGGCTTTTACCGTGTACATACACAATCGCTGCCCAATGCACGGACCAAGGTTTCGGTTACCGGCCGGAATACCGCGGTAACCGGCCGGTAACCGGATTTATCGGACCCCCGGAATTTGTCTATAACCGGAAGAAAAATTCCGGAATGGTCAAATTTGGACCATATTCGTGCTCCAAAAATTTGTATTTGAATTTTTTTGACATCTTTATGTTTAAATTGTGAATTCGAGCCGGAATATTTGGCCGGTAACTGGCCGGTATTTTCCGGTAACCAGTTACCGGAAATATCGGCCCCCTCCGGATTTTTTTTTGAGCTGGTTACCAAAACCTTGGCATGGACACAACGGAGACAAGGATGCAGCCGGTGGAAGAAATTGCCGATCACTTTCCTCGGACACAACGGAGACAAGGATGCAGTCGTCGAAGAAATTGCGATCACTTTCCTCGGCGTCGGTCGACATACTACAGGTTATGGACTAAGAAGGCACCTCAAACGATGGCCAATTTCTGTTTTCTTGATTAAAATATGGCAGCATAATATTTGTATTTCGATATTTGTAGGCTGCTCAGAGCTAGAGACACGGCTAACAACGCAGACGAGGTTGATTTGGGCTGGCACAATAACAGTAAGATTCAACTACTACTTTATCACTAACTGTAGTATTCTATTAGCCCAAGCATACCTGCGCGCACTTACTACATAGAATATTTTGAGCTTCAACTAATTTGCTCAATGTATTGTCCCCGAATCGATCATGACATATAATCTCTCCTACTATTATTTTTGCACCGCGGCGAAGTCAGCACATAAACCTGATCGCATCTCCATGTGGAATTTAGTGTGGGGCTCACTAATGAGGTCAGTGTGTACGTTAAAACTGCTAATTTTGAAAGTTCTTCTGTTTCTTTCCATAAATTGTACGCGATGGTGCATAATATAGAAACATATATATGTGTTTTTAGTTTACTTTTCTGCTTGGAACACCTGAGTTTGCTTAAAGTGGTGGGGTCAAACTGTCGTTTAAGAGGTTCTCCAACGGATCGTCTAAAATTAGTTAACCGGAAACTATGGAAGTAAAACATGAGCACATTATAAATCTGGATACCAGAAATTTCTATCAAATAAGATATTTTAGCTTTGGTGCTAAATTGTATTGAAAAAATGTTTGAAAATAATTTAATAAACACATACAATTCAGATTAATTGTTGTACCTACATTTCAATAGAATCTCCTTCCATGTTAGTAAATGAATGCATTATTTGATTATTCCTCAATAATTTCATTCTGGATACTAATAATATCTTCTTAGTAATAAGATTAGACGTTTTAAATAGTATGTGCGTAAATTCGCCCTTCTCATCATAATGCACACTTAAAAAAACAAATTAGGTTGTAAGGTTGTATTACAAAGCCATGATCATGGTAAAATGGCCGCTTCTAGACCAAGAGGTATTTTATATAAAGTCTGAAGGCTGCCTTTCACCATAATGCCCACCTTATTCCTGAAAACAGATACTCACATGGTACCGACAAAATACTTTCCATGGAGTTTGTCTAACTAATCTAGAACATGTGACCGTTGTAGAAAAAGAAGAACACAACAATATGGAATATGTCCCTTTTTTTTTGCGATGTAAGTCTATTCATTAAATATACGAATATACCCCATGATAAGATAAGTTATATATATTCTCAAGCATGTACTTAACCAAAGTTACAATGAAGTACAAAACCTGCTGAAATAGGCGCTAAAGTACGTAGTAATCAGGTTGACACAATCATTGTCACATGGGTGTAGATGAAAGTACATATTTCCCCAATTCTTCGAAAGCATACTACTATGTTTTTCCTATACTTTGAGGACGCAAATACTCTTAAATCATACTAAATAATTTGTCTAGCCCGTGCAAGTCGCACGGGTTGACGACTAGTTAAACTAATCGGGATACGAAATTTTAACGTGGAAAACCCCTCCAACAATGGAGGAGAAAAAACCACGGACACCAGCCAGCAAATCTTCACTATAATAGGTGAGGTTACAAACGCCGGAATTTACACAACGCGATTTATCTCAACCGGCGGCTTAAAGAGGTATATATGGTGACATAAAACTCTACGTCGCTGCAGCCCACACTGTTGTTGCGTCCGTTTCGTCTCGGCCGGAGGGAGGAGCTCGTCGCCTCCGGCCGACGGGCGCGCGGGGCACGACTGCACGGCTTACGGCCTTAGTGATCAATCAGTTGGCGGAGCGATTTTGGTTACCCCATGCGTGTCCAAAGCATCTGTTAGACTAACATTAACCTACTCCATTGAGCGTAAAGTCTAGTCTTTGGTGAATTCAATCGGTATGTCCTTGTCAATACCAGGATTCGAGACCGGAGAGAAACATCGATCGGGAATGGTTAGTTAAACAGAGGGCTAGCGGTGCTCAATCAACTTTTTTTTTTCTAGCTCGGACTATTTGCGCAGTTTTCACGATAAGCCTGCTCATAGTGGAGAGTAACATAGGCTAGTTTTTTTTGAGATAAGATGGTCGTACCACCGCTCGAATAGATAGAAAAAAATTGACCTAATTTATAAGGGAAACCGGGCCCAAAAACCATACAAACTGTACAATGCCCTGTTTATAAGAAAACATGACCAAAAAACCGCACAGACGAAGCGACCCGCCGCCCACACGACACAAGTCCACCAAACGCCACACACACGCCACCGTTTCCCGGGGCCGCCGCCCCGGCGAAGCAATCAGATCGACCTTCACATTGACCGAAAGCAATCCAGTCATGGTCGACGAACCCTCTGCCCGCGTAGTCTTCATCCAGGTTGCCACCCAGACCCACGCTAAACAACGGCTATGCCTCATAGAACCGTCGTAGCGTGGAAGACCGAGGCCGCCGCCTCGACGTCCACCACCATCCGGGGCCGCCACCCCGGCATCCTCCTCCCCCCGACCACGGGGTTGTCCTGCCCATCCATCGCGAAGCCATCGCACGTGAGGGCCAATAACTCCAAGACGACGCCTCCAACGAGGTAGTGACGCGTCTGTCACCGTCGCCCGCCCCCGACAGGGCTTTCACCGGGAGAGTCTTGGAACCACTCGCGTTGGACCGGCTCGAGATTCCACAACGACGCGATCAAGAAGGGAACGACGCCCCGAAGGCGCCGCCGTCGTTGGCACAGACCGGAGTTCGTGCAAGCTTTCGCCCGGAATTCACCACGTCCGCGAAGCTCAGGGAGCAGCCGTTGGAAGTCTAACTCTGTCGCCCACCACCAAACTTCTCGGCATGCTGCAGCCACCGTGGCTCAGCCGGTTGGTAGTCTAACTCCGTCGCCCACCACCAAACTTCTCGGCATGCTGCAGCCACCGTGGCTCCTCACGCCACGGTAGCAGCCCTGCTGGCCACGCCCCTGCCGTGGCCGCTGGTCCGGACCGCCGCCCCAGCATCCTCTCACCCCGTGTCACCACGCAGTTCTGGAGCTTTCCGCACTTGTCACCACGCCGCCAAGGGCACGGCCAGCTCGCACCTTGTCACCTCACGCTGCCAGAGGGCACGGCCCGCCCGCCGCCCGCACAGCCCGGGGCCGCCGCCCCAGCGCCCGTCTTCTCCGACACGCATGACCACACCGGTCAACGCAGCAGCGGCGCCAACCGACGGACCCGCGGTCGCCAACTGGGCTCCAGCGCGCGTCACCTCCCCCCTCTAGAGGACGCCACCGAGGAGCCCCACCACCACACACCCCTTACCTTTTTGGCGCAGGGCAGCGCCGCTGCCGTCGGCCGGCAGCGACGGCGGTGAGAGGGGCCCGCGTGCGTGGTCGGCTGGGGGAGGCTTTGGTCGCCTGCGGAGTCGCCCGAGCGGAGCGACCCAGCGGGTCGGAGAGGGGGGAGGGCGGCGGCGGCGGTGGAGGTGCTCGCAGGAGAGTAAGTGGATCTCATCGCTTGCTAGGTTCGGTCCGACTGTTTAGTCAGGCACATAGGGTAGTAACATGCACATGATACAAGTGTATGTTACTATCTCTATAGTGGGTAGTAACATATGTGTGGTGTCATGCAAGTGTGCATTTATTACATTGTAGACTCATATTGTCTTGAAATATGTGATGTTACGGTAACTGCCTATATTACTACTCTATTTGCTTCTCTCATCATTAATTACATGTCACATCATCTTTTCGGCCTATGTGGCATCTATGTTACTACTTATGTTACTCCCACTATGGGTAGTGTCGTGGTGGGATCACAGCAGATGCCATAGGGATGGCTAAGATGGGGCCGAATGGTCGTTGGGGGAATCCGGGGAGGTTTATGCACTCAAGGAGTGCACAAGCAAGAACACGCAAGAAACCGCAAGAACATGCAAAACCAAGAACAACAAAAGCACACCAAGATGTATCCTGCTTCGGGCCCTCTTGTGGAGGTAACACCCCTACTGCAGCACTATCCTACTCGATGTATAACTCAAAGTGACAAGTACAAGCTGCTCCTCGAGCTGTATGGTCTAACAATGGTCAGAACTTGAGGTAGAAGATGAAGCTAACAGGGGGGAAATGAGCTCTTGGGTTCGTCCTCCGTCGACCGATCCATCCTCCACACAGGAGGGGTTGAAGCCCACTATATAGGCCAGCCGAGTTACCTTTGTGCCCCTTGCTGAACAATGTTGTCATGCCTCTGCTTTGGTCATCATTGTACTCCTGTAAGGGACGGGACATGGCCTGCCCATCCCCTGCATCACCACAGTAGAGTTAGGATGTCCCCGCTGACAGAGACAGGACGTGGCCTGGCTGAGCTACCTCTTAGCCTTTCCCCAGAACTCACGTGGTCAGCGGTAAGACGTGCAGCCCTGCCGAACCCGGGGCACGCCTCTGCCAGGCTCCGTGACAGACGCTCCCGTGACAGGCGGGAAGTGACAGGAGCAATGACTCCTGCCCGACTTACGGCTTCTTGCCTTGGTTAGCCCAGCACGGATGCGTCGGGCTCCTTACCTCGGTCTTGCGCTTAAGATCTTTACCAGGTCGGACCTTACTTCCTTCCAATAGCTTCTCCTGCACTCACAATACTAATCATTGCACCGAGGTGTTAGGTCGGATGACCATAGCTCGGATTATGAACGTCGGCCCATGCCAACGGGATACTCGGACCCCTCGGCCAAGACAGGTCGGCCTTTATATTCTCCAGGTCAAGGTAAAGCTCGGACACTCCCAGGCCCAAACAGGTCGGCCCTTTCCGTACCTCGGCACATCTTTAAACTCAACTTATGCCAAACCTTGACCCTACCCGGGTACCCCCCCCCCCCGACATTAGTCCCCGAAGCTGGTGTGGTCCTGCGACCTCGGATGGAGGGCCGTAGCAGGTTCAAAAATAAACAAGGCCCCACCTCTAAATCCGACCTCATATATAGCTTTGCTGAGTTACTTCTCGTAGACCATAATCTAATCCGAGGTTGATGTGCAATCAGAACTTTCCGAGCTGTTTGACTCAGCACAATCTTGCCTCAAGATTTTCCGAGGCACGTGGCGAAGAATCTCTGCCCGGACCCCGAAATCCGGACCTTTGAAAGACAGGTCCTGACCACACGCCGCCTTCGTCAGCCGGACCCACCAAACAGTGCACATGCGCACTCAAGTGCTTGACCAACTTGACTGCCCATAACCCCTAGGTTTTCGCGCTGACCAGCACAGAAGATCCGGCGCTGGCGTTGCCGTCCTGTGGCCCACGATGTGGCCGATCGTGCGGCCACAATCCGCGCAACCGCTCCTCTGTTCGCACACGATCCCACGTCTCCCCGGTAACCGCGTGGTAGTGCGCAGTTAACGCACGCGGTTATAAATAGGGGCCCAGGGGGAACTTCTTCTTCTTCCCCACTCACCCGCTGCTCCGTGCTCTCTGCTTCCAGCGCCGCCGTCGAGCCCTCACTGGTGACGTGCCCCGCACCTTGCGCCGCCACACCGCCGTTCTGCAGCAGCGTTCCGCACCGCCGTCGAGTGCCTCGCCGCACCGGAGTACGCGCGCTGCGCCTTGCGCCGTTGACTCGCCGCCGATCCTTCGCGCCACCATCGACTCGCCATCAAGCCTCGATCTTCGAGTTCTTCACCGTGAGTTCTTCGTTTCCCCTACCTTGCCATGAACGTGTTCATCTTTAATGATGAACTCGATGACCTTGATGAATCCGATGATCCACTCTCGCATTCTTTTAGCACTTTTAGATCTCATCTAGACTCGTTTAGACACATCCATAGCATTATCCTCTTAGTTTTGCCCCTTGATGAACTCGAATTTACTTTCCTTTTTAGCTCATCGGTAGATCTTTGTGTTTCACCGTTCCCCGTAGATCCGTGTTTCCCGCCTAAATCCTTTAGCCCGGCTGTCCCGAATGATCCGAGGTATTTACCTCGGCTATCCTGAATTGTCCGAGGTACTTACCCCGGTTGAACCTCCCTCCTCTGTAGGAAAGCGTCCACATGTCTTCTGCCCCGGATCACGCCGAGGAAGGAGCACCTGGAGAACGAGGTAGCTGGGAGGGATCCGATGTCACGGAGGTCGACATTAAGTGGCTCCGAGATTCACGGCGGATCCCGGCCAATCTCATCTGCCGGGTTCCAAAGAAAGAAGATATCGAACCCGAGGTGGAATCCGGGCGGGTCGTCTTCCTGGATCATTTCGAACGTGGTTTCGGACTCCCGGCCGGGAAATTCTTCCGGGACTTCTTGGACACCTTTGGGCTACAATCACACCACTTGCCCGCCAATGCCATCCTCCAACTCTCGGCCTACGCAACTTTCTCCGAGGGTTACCTCGGATTATGGCCCAGCATTGAGTTATGGGCAAAGTACTTCCAGCTCAAGAAACAAAGTGTCCCGAACAAGAAGGTCGTGGACAAGGAGATGACCGCTTGTGGGGCGGCCTCGATTTTGCCTCAGCGCCTCTCTGAGTTTCCTCAGATTCAGGGCCTGGACTCCTGCCGAAAATGGCAACGCTCCTTCTTCTATGTGAAGAACCCGGGCACCGAAGACCTCATCAACTTGCCAGAGTTCACCATTGGAGCCCCTACTGCCCAACTCAACTGGGATTACGAGCCTGCCCCCGATGCTCCCGAGGTTTTATTGATCCACCAGACCATGATGTCACTCCAGGAGAAAAGTTGGGGAGCATATGACATTTTGCGCACCATGATCACCCGCCGAGTTAATCCTCTACAAGCGCGGGCCCACAAGATCTGCCACATGAGTGGTCGCTATGACCCCACCCGGAATAGCACCCATGAACTCAGTGACTCCGAAGTGAAGAGGCGCATCCGGGCCATCGCCAAGACCACCATGCCCGATAAGTGGAAATGGGGTGTCAAGCCCTATGACGAAGATCACCTTCCAGCCCAAGTAGGTGTACCTTACCCGGTGTATAATATTCCTCGGTTTCATTTTCACCCCGACATTGTATTGCTTCTTGAGCTAACTCGGTTTTACTTCGCCACCTCTACAGAAGTTCACTCGACAGGAAATCGAGGATGGCCCCATTTCCTCTAAGGAGTGGACTCCCGACCTGCCTATTCCGTCGCCGCTGAGGCTGAAGATCCGGACAATGAAGATCACCTCCCTATTCCCAAGGCCACCTCGGGTAAGACTCGCGGTTGCCCATCGCACCGCCCACCAGTTCGATCGGCCATCCAGGATTGGCCCGATGATGACGATGACGATTGCCAAATTCTGGAACCTGTCAATGTTATTCCAATTTCCTATGCTCCTCCGACATATAAGAACTTTCATCCAGCGTCTGCAGCCTCCCGGAAGCGCTCAGGACCCGGTACCTCGGATGCCGAGGCTTCTAAGACCTCGGAGACTGCAGCGCCCAAAGCCAAGCGTGCCAAGAAGATCTCGGCGAGGCACAAGAAACGAGGCCCCGTGGAGGAAGATGCTGAAAGGACAATGATGTCGCCTAGAGGGGGGTGAATAGGCGATTAAAACTTTTCCGGTTTAGGCTTGCTAATTGCGGAATAAAACTAGGTGTTTAAATTAACAAGCCAACAACCTAAATAAACTAGGCTCACCTATGTGCACCAACAACTTATGCTAAGCAAGACAAGCAACAAGGTGATAGCAATAGAATACTTCAAGCACGAAGGCTATCACAATGTAAAGTGCATAAGTAAAAAGCTCGGGTATAGAAATAACCGAAGCACGCGGAGACGAGGAAGTATTCCCGAGTTCCTCCTTGAAAGGGAGTACGTCTCGTTGGAGAGGTGTGAACCGACAAAACGGTTCAACAACCACAAAGGTTTCACCCTCTTCTCCGATGAACCGCACCACAAAGGTTTGGTTCACCTTCCACTATCGGTATTCCTTCGAGGCGGAATCCGGAGCCTTTCAACAACAATCCGAGGCACAACCCACAAAGGATTGGGGGCTCCCGAACGGCTTTCAACAACAATCCGAGGCACAACCACAATGGGATTGGGGGCTCCCGAACGGCTTCAAGTGACCACACAAGGTCCAACCACCACAAAGGCGTCTAGGGTCCAAGGACCCAAGAGTAACAAGTTCACAAGCTTTCAACTTCCACGAATCCTCGTGGAGAGCACACCGATGCACCAAATGCAAAAGGCAAGAGCACAAGTGCTCAAGTCCTCCACTCTCAAATTCCAACATAGCAACAATGCTTATGGGGGATTAAGAGAGGAAGAACAAAGAGGAGAACCACTCAAGAACTCCAAGAACTAGATCCACTATGTTCCCCTCACTTAGAGGAGATATTGATTGGTGGAAATGTAGATCTAGGTCTTCTCCTTCAATCCTCCAAAGATCAAAGAGTTTGGGTGGAGGGATTGGGAGATATCAAGGAAATGAGCTTGCAACAATGGAGGAGAGAGAAAGCAAAGGTTGTTGGGCTCAGCTAGCTGGCTGGAGGAAGGTGGAGGGTATTTATACCCCTCCCAGAAAAGTAGCCGTTGCAGCCAGAAACACACCGGAGTTTCCAGCCCTAGTGACCGGAAACTCCGGTCCGGGGCGGAAACTCCGGCCCCCCTGGGGGCGGAAACTCCGGCCCCCACCAGGGGGTGAACCATTTCCAGACGAGAGAAGCACAGGCAGAAACTCCGGCCCCTGGGACCGGAAACTCCGGCCCCCACCAGGGGCTGAACAAGAAAAACACTCTCGAGGAAAACCAAGGACCGGAGACTCCGGTCCAGAAGACCGGAGACTCCGGCCTGAAAGCAGTGAAACTGTAAAACCTGAAATGCAATAACTTTCTCGTATGAACTCCAAAACAGGTGAATCCAATTGCGTTGGAAAGGTAACGACGAGTGTTATCACACAGAAAGGTGTGACCCTAACTCGAAGGTGGACCGGTAATATTTCCAACACGAAAACGCAACAAGTTTTCAATAAGAAATCCGTTTTCGAAGAACTTGGGCTTGTCATGAAGATCACGACAAGCACCAAAACCCAACAAGGAGAAAAGCCAAATAAGAACCAAGAAAGATGATATGCCAAGTATGCAAAGGTATGAGCTCTCCACAAAAGATGCGATCAAGTTACTCACTTGAGAACCCCTCTTGATAGTACGCCGTCTATCCTAAAACCTGGTCTCCCACTAACAACATGAGACCGGTAAAATAGAAAACCTATCAAGATCTACCTTTGCCTTGCGCATTCCACTTGAGCTCGATGATGACGATCTTGACTCTCTCAAGTTGGAACACCTTTCTTGATTGTGCTTGCTAGCACATGCTTGATGAAGACTTCTCCAAATGCTCCCCATACTCCATTATGGGAAAGCCTCGTTAAGCTCCGTCTTCATGTCTCCTTTGCACTTCATCATCTACATGACCATTCTTCATATAAACCCTTAAATAGAGCATTGGTCATCATGCCATCTTCAAGAGTCCAACACATGAACTCTAATGGACAAGATCTATAAGAATATCTCAATGTAAACATTAGTCCATAAGGAGTGTCATTAATTACCAAAACCACACATGGGGGCAACCATGCACTTTTGATGCGTAAGTCACCTTGCTCCCTTTTACCTTTCACGCTGTTCCGAGGTTAAGCTTTTTATACTCTAACTTAATCTTTCTTTTTCGTCTAGCCCGGCTCGGCAGATCAAACAGAGCCACAGCTCGATACATTCACCACTGCCTCCAGTGGTTGAATCTAGACAACCGAGGCGAGGTTAACCTCGGCAGCCCCGCCAGAGCCTCTCCTCCAGAACAGTCCGTTGACATCCACAGCCCGGAGAGGACCATCTCCTCCCCGGGCGTGTCGCCTCCGCCGAACTTCCACCGCCGAGCTCTGACTCCGGCCTGGGACACTCTGCTCCCAGCCAAGATCAGACTCCTCCGCGTCCTCAGAAGGATGCGGAGACAGATCGCGCCAAGACTCCGGCTAAGACCGTGCTGGAGCCTCGGCTCTCCCCCAAGTCTCAAGCTGCGCGCAACCAGCAGCAACAGCAGCAGAAGAAGCAACAACAACAACTGCAGAAGCAAAAGCTTCAGCAGCAGCAGAAAGATTCAGCTCGAGTTGTTGAGCCCCCCAAACAGCCACAGCAAACTCCGATGCCGCCACCGCCACCGGGACCCAAGGCTGCGAGCACCCAACTGGTGCCGCATGTCCCTGCGCCGAAGTCCACCTTGACCAAGACCGCGCCTTCGAGCTCTCAGGTCGCCACCTCCCGAGCTCTTTTCGCTGCTACCATCCAGCCGAACATCAGCAGCTGGGAGGTCGGGCAACTCCGGACCAAGAGCGGGAACAGCTTAGGCTCGGAGAAGCATTACGACATGGACTGGAACTCGGCTGACACTGCCGAGGTCTCCTCTAATCCGACCTCTGAGCATCCAGCTGGACCTAGCGCCGTGCTCCAGTCCATTTACAACATGCAGACTGCGGTCCTTGATTGCAGCAAGAAGGCATCGGTAAGTTTCTTTACGCAACTCTCTTTCTTCCTTTGAAACCAAATGACAAACATACACTATTCCCAGTCCCCGAGATTCGGGTTGAGCAATTGACACTCCACCGAGTTAAAATTGCTCGGCTTGAATCTCAAAAACTTGTCATTTCTCCAATGCTGAGTCCCCGAGGCCAATGCCGAGTCCCCGGGACTCAATTGGGCCTCGGGTGCTAAAAAGACCTCGGATTTCTTCGAAATGTAAATCTTCAATATTCGTGTCAAATCTCTTTCCGCCGAACTGATCTCTCTATTTTTTCAGGAGTGCAACAATGCTCGGACCAAAATCTTCAAGAACCTCCTGCTGGATCACAACACACTGAAGAAGTCTCACCGGACTCTTCTATCAGCAAAGGAGCAGAGCGAGAAAGATTATGCCTCCAAGTTGAAGACAGCCGAAGATGAAATAGCTCGGCTGCAACAAGAGCTGAACCGGGCTAATGAAGCCAAAGCTGCTGTGGAGGACGCTATGAAGGTCAAAGACCAGGCCGCCGAACAGCAGAAAGAAATTGCCAAGACCCTGGAGAACCGCGCCACCTCGGCCGAAACCGAACTGATCGCTCTCCGGCTACATCGAAAAGTTGGTTGTCCGAGCTCACTCGGATTAATCACCAAATGGATAGTAAGTTTCCTTTCTCCTTTTCCTTATTTTCCGCCGACCTACACCCCGTGCCACCGTATGTCTTAATTCAGCGACAGCCTTTTTGTCTTCTTCAGAGCATTTTGAGCACTCCAAGGACAAAGCTGTCCGAGAAGTTCAAGCAGCTCGGGCAAAGAGGGCTGAGACAGAAACCCTCGGCGAAAGCTGGGATATCCAGGACCACCTCGTCGCCCTTAATGCTCGGATCAGGCCGCTCAGGGCCATTGGAACTAAACTGGTAGATGCTGCCATCCAGGTCCATCGTGCCCTCTGGCCCAAGGTTAAGACTCCCACTTGCATCGACGAGCTCGCCACGAAGCTAAAAGGAGCCGAGGCTAGACTTCGGGAGTGGAGATGCTCATCAGCTCGGGCTGGAGCGGACAAGGCCCTGGTGTTCGTGCTGTCTTGGTATGAATCTGTTGAGATCCACACGGTTACCTCCCTGCGCAAGGGCTCTCCTTGGAACACCACTCCTGATGGCATTGAGAAACGCCAAGCAGCAGCCGACCTCTTTGCTAGTTATGCAAACACCCGGACCTTCGATGACGGGCGCCTCTATTCTGAGGATGAAGAGAGCTCGGACGAGGAAGAAGAGTCCGGTGAAGAAGCTGCTGAAGGAACTGGTGAAGAAGGCTCTGACGGCGAGGAATTTGACTTCGACGAGCCTCAGAGCTCCAAGGGCAAGGCCGGCAAACAACCGAGGTGGCTGAATTCTGATGATGACTTCAACTTCGACGAACCTCCGAACCCCAAGGGCAAGTCCGGCAAAGCCGTAGCCACCGAGGTGATCTCCCCCGACGTGACGGACACCCCGGCATCCACTCCAACAACCGAGGTTGCTTCCGCGACCAAGGTTGTTCCTGCGCCCGAGGTTGTTCCTCCCCGAGTTCGCTCCCGAGGCTTCTGCTTCCGAGGTCCCACTACCACAACTTCGGCGACCGAGGTCTCTGGTTCCGAGGCCTGAACTTGTCTCAAGAAAAACATTAAATCCCGGTATGCCGGGTTCAGATGTAATAGACCTTAAGTAGTTTGCCTTGCTACCTTAACATTATTTGCTATCCGAACCATGCTTTTCTAAAATTTATGCCGAACCCTTTTGGAACGAGTCCCCGAGTTCACTTTCGTGTTTACTATACTTGGCATTCTTTGCTCTTGTCTACCATTTTGGCGTTCGACAGTCGAGTCACAAGATTGTTGTTTATAGCATACAGTACTTAGCAAATGCCGAGGTGTGTTTCAAAATCATCCGACATAAATGAAAGGTAAAGACAGGGGTTAGTAAACGACACATGCCGAACTATATTTTTGGACCGAGTCCCCGAGTCCATTTTCATGTTTCCCACGTTTTTTCATCTTTGCTCTTGACTACCATTTCGGCGTTCGTCAGTCGAGTCACAAGATTAGTTACACAGCATACATTACTTGAAGTTTGAGACGAGGTTCAAAACAGTTCGGCATATGAACGAAATTGACAAACAGAAATAAAACACAAGCACATGAGCGAGGCAGTCCCCGAGCTTCAACCTCGGAGTGCCGACATTTCATTAAGGATTAACCGAGGTACATACATTGCGCCCTTCATGAGTAGAAAGGTCGGAGTAGAGCTACATTCCATGGTCGCTTGACCTCTGATCCGGGGTTGTCCAGCCCATCTTTCCTTGGTTCCTGCGCATCTATAAGATAGTACGAATCATTGAGCAGAGCTCGGCTCACAATGAACGGTCCCTCCCATGGAGGTGACAACTTGTGCCGACCTTTCTTGCGCTGCACCAGCCTCAGCACCAAATCTCCCTCGTGAAACACACGAGGGTTGACATTCCGGCTATGATAACGTCGGAGACCTTGTTGGTATATTGCTGACCGAGATGAGGCCAATTCTCTAGCTTCCTCAAGCAGATCTACTGCATCCTCCCGAGCCTCTTTTGCCTCGGCTTCAGTGTACATTGCCACTCTGGGCGCATCATATTCGATGTCAGTGGGTAGCATAGCTTCTGCCCCATAGACCATAAAAAATGGCGTATAGCCAGTTGATCGATTTGGTGGTCCTTAGACCCCACAGTACTGCTGGTATCTCATCTATCCAACACCCCGGCGTTTTCAGCAGTGGTTCAATGAGCCGAGCCTTGATGCCGGCCAACACTAGAGCATTTGATCTTTCCACTTGTCCATTAGACTCCGGATGTGCCACCGAGGCTATGTCCAGCCGGATTCCCTTGTCATGCAAAACCGAGCAAATTCTCCAACAGCAAAGTTTGTGCCGTTGTCCGAGATAATGCTATGGGGGTACCCATATCGCAGAATGATCTCCTTCAAGAAAGTCACTGCTGAATGACCATCCAACTTCCGGATTGGTTTCACCTCGATCCATTGGTGAACTTGTCCACCATCACCAGTATGTGCGTCATGTTACCTCGGGCTGGTTTGAACTCTCCCACCATATCCAAACACCATACCGCAAACGGCCAAGTGATAGGAATTGTTTTGAGCGCCGAGGCTGGCATATGCGTTTGCTTGGCAAACCTTTGGCATCCTTCACATCTCCGGACTATGTCCTCTGCATCAGCAAGAGCAGTGGGCCAATAGAACCCATGCCTGAACACCTTGGCCACCAGAGCTCTTGTGCTGCAATGATGTCCACACTCTCCTTGGTGGATCTCCAAAAGCATCTCCTTGCCTTCAGCTGGCTCGACACACCGTTGCAACACCTCGGTTACGCTTCTTTTATAGAGCTCCTTGTTGATGATGGTGTACGCCTTTGCCCTCCTTTGGATTCTCCTAGCCTCGGTTGTGTCACTTGGCAAGCTTCCCTCTGTTATGAACTTCATGATCTGCTCCGCCCACTCCGGCACTGGGTGCAAAGGAAAAAGTTTCTCGTCCACCTCCATTGGTTCGGCCACCATAATCTCCTCCATTATTTCCTCCACCATCCTGCGACCAGTCCCCGAGTCTTGACGAGCAGTCCCCGAGATTCGGTGCGCAGTCCCCGAGTTCTGCCACGCAGTCCCCGGGTCCGACCAGACGCATCCGACGTCTACCTCCATTGGAACAGGTCCGGACTCTTGCTCGCCGGGATGAAAATAGATTCGGATTCAGGAGAAGGTTTGATTGAAGGAGTTCTCAAGTGATTCAGGGCTACTCCAGGTGGTACTGCCTCTTTAGATGAACCGAGCTTTGACAACACGTCGGCAGCATTATTTTCTGTCCGAGGTATATGCTTGTATTCACACCCTTCAAAGAACCCGGATATCTTTTGCACATGGAACCGATATAACGCCATGTTGGCATCCAGAGCATCCCAAGTTCCAGAAGATTGCTGCACCACCAGGTCGGAATCGCCGAAGCATTCCACACGCCGGATACCGATCTCCTTCGCCACATTGAGTCCATGGATTAAGGCCTCATACTCCGCCACATTGTTTGATGCCGAGAAATGAATCTGCAGCACATATTTAGCTGATCTCGCTTCGGTGAGGTGAGGACTATTCCGCCCCCAGCCCGATCTTTGTCTTGGACCCATCAAAATGCATCTTCCAATAATTATAGTCCGGCCTGGGTGGCTCATACTGCATCTCGGCCCAATCACAAAAGAAGTCCGGCAGCGCCTGGGATTTAATTGCATCTCTTCTCTCATAATGTGTGCATATGGAGACACCTCAATCGCCCATTTGGCAACTCGGCCAGTTGCATCTTTGCACCCGATGATCTCCGAGATTGGAGCTTCGCACACCACCGTCATGGGATGCTCCTGGAAATAATGCTTCAACTTCTTGACCGCCAGGTAGACACCATACGTCATCTTCTGGTAGTGAGGGTAATTCTGCTTCGAGGTAGAGATCACCTCGCTCAAGTAATACACCGGTCTCTGCACCGACCTGCCACCTTCGTCGCGCTCCACCACCACTGCCACACTTACAACTCGGTTTGTGGCCGCAATGTAAAGTAACATCGGCTCATTGTGCAATGGTGATGCCAACACCGGAGCGGTGGACAACATCTTTTTCAGCTCATTGAACGCCACGTCGGCCTGCGGGGTCCATGTAAACCCGGTACTTTTCTTCATGAGCTGGTACAAAGGTAAGGCTTTTTCTCCCACCGCTACAAATCGGCTCAACGAGGCTAGCACCCTGTGAATTTCTGCACATCTTTCAAACACTTCGGTAATTTCATGTTCTCAATAGCTCGGATCTTGGCCGGGTTAACCTCGATACCTCGGCTACACCAGGAATCCAAGCAACTTTCCAGCCGGGACACCAAAGGTGCACTTGTCCGGGTTAAGTTTCAACCGATATTTTCTCAAATTCACAAATGTCTCCTCGAGATCCTCGAGGAGAGTACGTTTCTCCTTAGTTTTGATGACGATATCATCGACATACACTTGCACATTTTTGCCCATTTGAGAGTGCAGGCATTTCTGCATACACCTCTGATAAGTTGCCCCGGCATTCCTCAGACCAAAACACATGACACGATAGCAATACGCCCCATACGGGGTAATAAAAGCAGTCTTTATTTGATCCTTCGGGTTCAGTGGTATCTGGTGAAAACCAGAGTACGCATCGATAAAAGACAACAGTTCACAACCAGCAGTGGAATCAATCACTTGATCAATCCGAGGTAATGGAAACGGATCTTTCGGGCACGCCTTGTTGAGGTTAGTGAAGTCAATGCACATGCGCCACACCTTGACCACGGCTGGCTCGTCTTTCTTCTTTTCCACCAAGACCGGATTGGATATCCAGTCCGGATGCAGCACCTCCATAATGAACCCGGCTGCAAGCAACTTAGCCAGCTCGTCCAGCACCACTTGTCTTCGGTCGTCTGAGAGACGACGGGTCGGTTGCCTCACCGGTTTCACCTCCGGCCTGACAAATAAAGAGTGCTCTGCCAACTCCCTCGGAACACCAGGCAGGTCCTTAGCCGACCATGCAAAGATATCCCGATTCTCACGGAGGAAGTGACAGAGCGCTTTCCTATTTCTCGCCCAGCCCGGTCCCAATGAGGGCCACGCTCTGGGTGTTCCGGGTCAATGGGGATCTTCTTGGTCTCATCAAGTCTGGACATGCCGAGCTGTGTCGACTGCGCCATTGCCACCACTTGATGCAGCTTCTTCTTCTCAGCTGCAATCACCAAAGCTCGGCCAGATTAGACCCCGCCGAGGCACACTGAATGGCTCGCTTGTAGTCACCCGAGATGGTTATGATCCCATTGGGCCCCGGCATTTTCATCTTCAGGTATGCAACATGGGTGGAAATCATGAACTTGGCCAGAGCCGGCCTTCCAAGCAATGCATGGTATGCACTCTCCAAGTCCACCACCTCGAACTCGATACTCTCAACTCGGCAGTTATCCTTGGTTCCAAATGCTACATCCACCCATATCTTGCCCATGGGTGCACAGGAAACGCCAGGCACAATCCCATGAAAAGTACACTGCTCGGCATCAACAAATTGGCGATATGCCCAATTTCACCATTGTGTCTCGGTACATGATGTTGATGGCACTGCCATTGTCCACCAGAACTCGGGTGAACCTCACATTGTTTGTAGGCCCACACAACGTCGGATCTACCACCAGGGCATACTTTCCAGGGCTCGGCATGATCCGAGGTGTATCTTTCCTGCTCCAAGTGATCTCCTGCTCAGACCAGTTCATATAGGTCGGCACCACCGGCATTACTGCATTCACCTCCATGGCACGCCTCTGCACACTCTTCTTGTCAGTTGGCTCGGTCACAAAGACCACATAGCTCGCATGAGCCTCTCTATAGTCATTTCCGGGGTATTCATACTGCTGACTTGGTCCGGCACCATTATTGTTGTTATTACCTCGGACATTCACAACATTCACGGGCCTTGCTGCTGCAGGCCTCGGAGGAGGTGCAGTGGTTATCGGGGTAACATTTGCTCCGGACAGATTCGGGTTGGGCCTCGGCTGAAATCTCTGAGGTGGTCCTCCTCTGTTTCCTCCGGCCTTCGCCCCTTCTTCTCTGATTCTGCGGTTCCAGCTGCACTGCCGGGTTGAATGGTTGGCTGGCTTACGCGGGTCGGTCGTATGGTAACGGCAAGGACCATCTAACATTGATTCATAAGTCAAGGGTGGCTCCGGGTTCGGACTAAATGCCGGACCATTGATTTTCGGCCTCTGGACACCTCCAGCTCCGGGCTGATCCGGGTTCACCGCTGCAACTTGGTTCGAGGTGTATGAATAGTCCGGCTCCCTCCTCTTGTGTCCGAACTCTTGGCGGTCATTACACCTTGGTCCGAGCCGGTTGTTTATTGGCTCCCTCCTTCTGTTACGTGCCACTGCCTCTGCTGCTGGCTGCATCGGATCACCAAGAGCATAAGAATCTGCAATCCGGATTGTCTCTGCTAGGGATTTCGGCATATCTCTTTGGAGCCTCTGCCACAGCATGCTGCCATGTCGGCAACCATCTGCAAACCAGGAAATGGCCTGTGCCTCTACAACTCCTTCACAGGAATTCCGAACATTGCTCCACCGAGTTAAGAACTCTCGGTCAGTTTCATGATCATCTTGCTTACATGCTGCCAGGAGCTGAGGTCGGTTTGGCCTCTTGTATGTACTAGCAAAGTTGCTGTTAAACGCCAGCTCCAAGTCTATCCAGGAGTTGATACTATACTCCGGCAAATTATTCAGCCAGATCCGAGCTGGACCTTCCAACATGTGCGGGAGATACCGGACCGCCCATCGGCGATTGCCCCCCGCTATGTGCACCGAGGATACATAATCTGTCAGCCAATCTTGCGGCTTGGTGCTCCCGTTGTATGGCTTGGTGTTCCGACCTAACTGGAACTGAGATACTGGCGGTGGTGGCTCCTCATGATCCGAGGTCCGAAACACGCCGGACCAGGAGGGCCTTCCTCCTCCAACTGCTCGGACAAGTAGATTCTATCCAGCTTGTTACGAACATCGCCGGAGCTAACATCCGAGCTCCTATCCGAGGTCCCAACGCCCCATCCACTCTGTGGTATCCGGCTCGCGCCATGGCCGAGTCTCCATCATCATATCGGTCATCGCCTTGACCGACGTTCTGAGGTTGCTGAACATACTCCGGCTCTCGCTGATATGCTCCTGCGGCCGGGGTTGTTGCTGATGCTCGGGGGCGGAGGTGGTTTACCTCGGCCAGCCGACGCTGCTTGCCCGCCATTCTGATTTCCCTGACCGGAGTTACCCTTAGCTCGGCTTGCATTACCTTGGCCGGGGTTTCCCTTAGCTCGGCTAGCATTGCCCTGGCCCACCTTCTGCTTTCTGCTAACACCGGATCATACATCTGCATCTGCACTGCTTGTTCTGACCCGAGGTGACACTCCGGGCTCGATCGGCTCCTCCGACGAGTGGAGACGAGGCTTGCCCCTTGGACACCTGACTAACTGGCCTAGCTGAATAAACCATCTGCGAATCACCAGCCCCGGCATATGCTCTGCGGAGAGCCTCATTCTGCTGGTTAGCTACATACACTAATTCATTGACTCGCTTCTGCTGCGCACGCCATGCATCTCCAGTCAACCCGGATAGCTCGGCCCTGCCTGCCTCGGCAGCTCTGAGGTTCTTAGCAGGGGAACTATATACCGGCCTTCCAGTCGACACGCGACTCTCACTCCTAGCCGAGGTGGTAGGTCGAGCCTCCCTGTTCATCTCATCATTGAGCCCCTTGCCTCTCTGCCGCACCTCGGCTCTCCTATTTGTATCAGCTGCTACCGGGGTGAAGCCATTCGCTGCATTGTACTCACGCATATCTCTATTGAACTCATCTCTAGCTGTCATCATTGCTACAGCCTCCTTTGCAACAGGACACGCTTTGCCTCTAGCTCGGCCGCAGTCACTACTACATCCACTCCTGGATCTACTGGGTCTGCCAGGGTCTCCGCTATCTCTACTAGGGTCGCACCTCGGCCCTGCACCCGGGGATACCAGGCAACTCTTTCTCTAGCCTGGGCTTTGCAGATCTCACCTTAGCAACAACTCGGCCGGCTGGCATCTCCTTTGCCAGCGGCATCAACCGGACTGGTCATCATCACCTCCACGCAGCTCTCGGGGCGAGTGATACGCCGACCTAGAGCCGCAAGGAGAGGAGTTTCGTCGTCCACGAGCACCTGCTCCGGGTACTCGCGAACAACCTCGACAGCAACATAGGTGACGAAGCTGCCAAGCATCATGGTGAAGCCATGCTCGGGGAAGGGCTTGCCGGCGAAACACCCCGCATTGTCGCTGACGAAGGTGAACTCACCGATCTTGGCGATAAGCCCGGAAAGAACACGCTCGCCTGAGCCCGTCCGGATGTAAACTCCCTCCAACGCCTCAATCTGCCCCACGGTGGGCGCCAACTGTCGTGGTGGGATCACGGCAGATGCCATAGGTATGGCTAAGATGGGGCCGAATGGTCGTTTGGGGAATCCGGGGAGGGTTTATGCACTCAAGAAGTGCACAAGCAAGAACACGCAAGAAACCGCAAGAACATGCAAAACCAAGAACAACAAAAGCACACCAAGATGTACCCTGCTTCGGGGCCCTCTTGTGGAGGTAACACCCCTACTGCAGCACTATCCTACTCGATGTATAGCTCAAAGTGACAAGTACAAGCTGCTCCTCGAGCTGTATGGTCTAACAATGGTCAGAACTTGAGGTAGAAGATGAAGCTAACAGGGGAAATGAGCTCTTGGGTTCATCCTCCGTCGACCGATCCATCCTCCACGCAGGAGGGGTTGAAGCCCACTATATAGGCCAGCCGAGTTACCTTTGTGCCCCTTGCTGAACACTATTGCCATGCCTCTGCTTTGGTCATCATTGTACTCCTGTCAGGGACGGGACATGGCCTGCCCATCCCCTGCATCACCACAGTAGAGCTAGGATGTCCCCTCTGACAGAGACAGGACGTGGCCTGGCTGAGCTACCTCGTAGCCTTTCCCCAGAACTCACGTGGTCAGCGGTCAGAGACGTGCAGCCCCGCCGAACCCGGGGCACGCCTCTGCCAGGCTCCGTGACAGACGCTCCCGTGACAGGCGGGAAGTGACAGGAGCATTGACTCCTGCCCGACCTACGGCTTCTTGCCTTGGTTAGCCCGGCACGGATGCGTCATGCTCCTTACCTCGGGTCTTGCGCTTAAGATCTTTACCAGGTCGGACCTTACTTCCTTCCAATAGCTTCTCCTGCACTCACAATACAAATCATTGCACCGAGGTGTTAGGTCGGATGACCATAGCTCGGATTATGAACGTCGGCCCATGCCAACGGGATACCTCGGACCCCTCGGCCAAGACAGGTCGGCCTTTATATTCTCCAGGTCAAGGTAAAGCTCGGACACTCCCAGGCCCAAACAGGTCGGACCTTTCCGTACCTCGGCACATCTTTAAACTCAACTTATGCCAAGCCTTGACCCTACCCGGGGTAACCCCCCGACAGGTAGTCTAAGGTGCGGCTCTCCGGATGAATGTTTGGCGCTAGCGGGCGCAATCCGGTCCAGATACGGCACTACTAGGAAACTAGCTTTCTATGGAACCACATTTTGTGGCGCACCTGTGGCGCATGTGGGCCCATGCGCCACAGAAAGCCACCTTCTGTGGCGCATCTAGCCCACATGCGCCACAGAAATCAACATTTTCGTGGCGCATGGGCCCACATGCACCGCAGAAATCAACATTTCTGTGGCGCATGGGCTTTTCTGTGAAAACAGATCCCACCCCCCCCCCCCCCCACCCCACCACCCCCCGTGGATCGCCTTTTCAGTTTTGAAAAACAAGAAAGAAAATGATTAAAAAATTCAATAAATAAAATCCTTTGAGATATAGTTAGGTTTTAGTGTCTAGTTGGTATAGAAATTTTGTAATATGAATTTTGACTTTTTTGCAAAAAATAGAAGAAAAAAAGTTTGAACGGCCATAACTTTTGCATACGATGTCGAAAAAATACGTTTAATATATCAAAAAAATCGTGAGAAAAAAGGAGCTCGATTTCACCGGGTTTACCCGGTGAACTTTTCTCAGATCCGGCAAATTCCAAAAGAGGATTTGTTGAATTTTTGGATTTTTTGAAGTTTTCTGGATTTCAACAAGATTTTTTCTACAAAGTCAAAAAAAATATATAAAAATTCAATTTTTTGGATTTGTTGAATTTTAGATTTTTTGAAGTTTTCTGGATTTTTTGATTTTTTTATTTTTTGGATTTTTGAACTTCTTCTGAAGTTTTTGATTTTTTTTTAATTTTAAAAACACATATATACACATACCACACATAAACTACACATACATATATACACATACCACACATAAACTACACACACACATATATACACATACACAAGGGTTAAGAGGGTTGATATGATACTATTATCAATAAGAACTTGAGTAGCATGAGGGTAGTTCAATTGAATAGAACTTAGAATTTAAGCGTGCTTGAGTTGGAGCAATCTGAGGTTGGGTGACCTACTGGGAAGTCATCATTTGAGATATGCTTGGAGTGTTAAAAATGTTCAAAAAATTCAAATATTTAGGGTTTTCCAAATTATTTCATTTTTTGAATTTTTCTGATTTTTCTAAAAAAAATTGATTTTTCGAATTTTTTGAAAATCCCAGATCTTGATCTGACCGCCGTTTTTTAAAAATTTTAAAAAAAAATTCTATGGCGCACCGGGGTAGGGGTGCGCCACATGATTGTTGTTTTCTGTGGCGCATCTGGGGATGCGCCACAGAATTAACATTTTTGTGGTGAGAATTCTGCGGCGCACCCACCATGCGCCACAGGATGGCAAAGTGGGTGCGCCACAGAAAGGCATTTTCCTAGTAGTGCGGACGTCTTTTGTTTACTTAAACATCCATATATTAACATTAGAGTTGTACATCATATCTCGGTGACAAAGCGTCGAACACGGGATCAAAGGTGTCTAAACGCACGAAATGAAAGAAAGATTATCTAACGCTTGTAAAGTGATACCAAGGATTACATATAAAGTCAAACAGCGATTTGGCATCCGTTGACAACAGGGATGCGATATTGTTGCATCTGCAATCTTCGATAGCCTCCAATCCTCCATCGTACTCCATACTAGTTAATACCTTGCGGGTAGTTGTAGCTCTCCCGGGCGTATGCACTCCTGACTTAGAAGGATTGAGCTAAAGATTTTGATTAACAATCACCAAGCACAATCTCAAGGGTCCTCGCCCTCAAATATGAGGATCAACGAAAAAGATGTTGTCGTCCATCTACACAATCTGAATGGCAAAGGGGCAACATCTTCTACAGGTCAAACGCGACTTGGACGCGTCCCTCCCTCGTCACTATAGCAGGAGAGGCGATTTGTGAACTCAGCCCGTCTGCCCACCTCGCTCGCTGGCGATCTGCGGGTTCCTCCGCCTCCGTCGGCCGCCTCGGCGGCGGGAGGTTGGGGAAGCCCTAGATCCCGGCCTATGCATAGCTTAGGGTTAGGTAGGCCCTCGGCCGGCGACGCCATGGAGGAGAAGGTGGCATCGGTGGAGATTTTGGTGTCGGCATGCGTTCCCTCTCGCGGTGGCGCTCCCTGGAGCTTCGTCGCGCCTGAAAGGATCGAGTAGGTTGACTAGAGGGGGTGAATAGGCAACTAGAAATTTTCTTTTTCTTTTAATACAAATTCGGGAATTGCTCAAATATAAGTTCTCTAGATATGCAACTAGACGAACAATCCTATATGATGAGCAATAAACAAGCTAACAAGATATTCTACACAAGATAGGCTAGCAATACAAGTAAATGAAGGTTAAGAGATAACCACACGGTGACGCGGAGATGTTCTACTGAAGTTCACTTCCCAATGGAAGCTACGTCTCCGTTGGAGCGGTGCGGAGTCACAAAGTGAACACCGAATAGCCTTGATATGGCACACCGTATCTCCCTCGTGTTATCCTCCGATGAGGAGATCCACGAGCCACTATATGATGCCCTCGAGGTCGGCAACAAACCTTTACAAGGATGAGGCACACTCCACAACCGAATTGGAGGCTCTCACCAAATTCCCGTGGCTCCCAAAGCCACAAGAATCACAAGGCCGGGTCGCGTCTCCACAACTTAATTGGAGGCTCCCGGCTAATCCTTGTGGCTACCAAAGCCACAAGAATCACAAGTATCTTCTAGGTATCCAATGTATCAAGTTACACAAGATCTACAAGTGACTAGGTCGATGTAGACAAATCGGCTCGGTGGAGATGCGGATCTAGGGCTCCTCCTTCACTCCTCAAAGTATCAACGTGTTTGAGTGGTTGGAGTGGGAGCACTAGTAGATTGAAGCTTGCAACAATGGTGGAGAGAGAGTGAGGAATCAAGCTTGGTCTTCTAGGAAGAAGACCCCTTTTTATACTCTCCAATTCTGGCCGTTGGGGAGCCATCTGCGCAGGGCCGGAACTTCCGGTCAGATCGGCGGAACTTCCGGAGCACAGAGAACTCCAGTCTTCTCAGCGTGGGGCCGCAAACGCGCACGGCCGGAACTTCCGAGACGAATGGCGGAAGTTCCGCACCACCGGAACTTCCGGACCAACTTCCGAGCCAACTTCCGCTTATGAAAGTGAAAACACCCGAGAGCAAATTTGCTAAGCGGAACAAGGAGCGGAAGTTCGTCCGGAACTTCCGATGCCCGGAACTTCCGCAAATCCGGCCGGAACTTCCGGAAAACTGTTATTTTCAGAATTCAAAGCAGATTGCAGGATATTATTTAAACACTTTATATATGCAATCTTTCATACTGTCAAGGATGTGATAAAACCTGAAATCAATCAACGCACATTAGTGTGCAACTTATTGTTGTAATAAACCCCAAAAACATTTAGAGAGAGACATGTCCTTTCAATCTCCCCCTTTTTGGTGTTTGATGACAACAATAATTTGCAACAAGGTGGTTTATAAAATATAGACAGAGCCCAAGTTTAGATAGATGTATCTCGGTGAGTATGAGCATAAAATGTAGAGAATACACACAATCCATAGCAATGGGGCTCCCCCTACATTTTATACACCAAGTAGTATAACATCATTTATAACTTGCACAAGACATATGAAACATAGCTAGAGGGTTTTAGCACACATAGTAGATAGATAGATAGGTTCACATGTCTTACACCATGTAGAAAGCATAGTTCTCATACAAGTTTAGAAACCCAGGAGTACAAGCAATAAGAAATCATCGGAAAAGGCAAGCTTGTGACTCCAACCCATGCAAATCCCGCATAACCTAAATAGAACAATTCTCCCCCTTTGGCACCAAGACACCAAAAAGGGAGAAAAGCGATGGTAACGTCCCTAGGCGGCAGGATGAGTGTCGGAGCCCGGCGGAGGAACAGATCCAGCTTCATCATCATCCCAGTTGCGATGCTTGGACAGCCACTGCTCCTTTGGAGTGATAGTACCTTCTGATCCAGAGGACACTTCAATCCCCATATGCTCCATCATCTTCTTTTGGCGGCGGGCAGCTTTCTTGTGATAGCAATGAGCATCATACATGTGCTCCTCTATGTCCAATTTGAGGCAAAAGGACTTCTTGAGTTTGATGTTGAGCTTCTTGAGCCAAGATGGTTCCTCAATAGGTGCACTAGGGCCAGCTGCAGCAGTTTTCTTCTTAGGGGACTTCGGTTTCTTAACCCGAAGTTGCTTCACCGGATGATCTGTAAGTGGAACACCAAGGTCAATTCGTTCCCCATTTTTAGCTCGAGCCCAGCAATCACGAATCAGCCTCATCACATAGGGACCAAACACAGGAGCCCGCTTATCTATGACTGCAAGATGGAGTTCATTGTAGATGAAGTTCATGACATCCAACTCCTCATGGGATCCTTGTTTGGTAAAGGTCCAGTACATCAGATCGATGACAAAGGCATGGACCTGATCAGTATTACCCACACGGGGAGCAAGGGTCTCTCGGTAAATGCGGTGCATGATTTCATAGGTAGGAATGAGATCATCAGTTTCCCCAGGGGTGCCATCCTCCAAGTGATTGGAGCCAGAACATCAGAGCTCATAGGGCGGCCTCCCCCATGGCATGTCCAGCCACCAAGAGTATATCCAAGAGAATTCCCAAACTCTTCAAGTGTAGCCTCCAGAACGGTATCCTTTGTCATCCAGCGAAGGGTTCTCTTTTCATCATTGTCAAAATGCACGGTGGAGAAGAACTGAGCAATAAGGAACTCATCATACCGTTGGTTGAGAACCATGATATTAATTAACCCATATTCTTCACATAGGGAGAGAGCTTCATCAAAATACCCATGGTGTTTCTCAAGCTTCATGTGATCAATGTCGAGGGAGTGTTGCTTGTGACCTTGGTCTTTTGATTTAAATAGATGTCATTGTATACCCTCTCTTGATCCGAGGTGTAGAAGAAGGGGTTTTGCACATGAGGATTTCGAGGAGTTGAATAAGGATTCAGATTTCTATACTCACGGTAGAGGTGACTCTTCATCTTGTCAAATGTTATCGGTGGAGGTGGTTTCCGAGGTTGAGGCTTTCTGACCGGTGTCTTTACCACTTTCTTTGCTGTGCCCTTTGGAAGTTTCTGCTTATCCAACTGCTGCTGCCTAGCTGTCCTTGTGGTGGGAAGGATTTCTTCCTCCTCTGACTCAAATCCTCATTGGGGCGAGACTTCTTGCGGGAATGGGCAGCCTGCGAACTCGACCCTGAGATATAGGATATGCATAGAAGGCAAGCATGAGGTAAGTGCACATACCAAAAAAATGTCCAAATAGCAAAGCATGGTAACATAGATTCATAAACACCTAGGTTTCAGAAGTTCCGACAAAGAGATAGGAAGTTTCGGTCAAAAACCAATTGGAAGATCCAACCGGGACCAAAGTGTCCAACCATATGAGCGGATCGATTCCCAAATCTAGATGTTTTTAAAACTAGGGTACAATGTTACTACATGGAAGAAGTTTGTCAAATGTGGAGTCAATCTATCCATTCAAAGGATTTTACAAAAATCGAACCAACTAGTTCATGCCCATGAGTGGAGTCTAGGTTTGAGATTTAACCATAGAACAAGAGGGGAAAGGGGCAAAATACCAGAGGCCATGGATGAGATCGACGGGGGGAGCTCCCCACGGAGCAGATCTGAAGAGAGACGGCGGGAGGGGCCCCCTGCGGTGGAGGAGGACAGCAATGGCGGCGCCGGCTGGAGGTCAATGCACGGGAGGAAAAGAGGAGTGGAGAAGAAGAAGTTACCCCCGTGGGATAAGAAGTGAGTTTTTCCCGACGGGTCGGAAGTTCCGAGCCGAAGCTCGGAAGTTCCGAGCGTGCGGAAATTTTCGTCACAAATGGCTCCGGAAGGTCCGCTCGTGCGGAAAAATTCGATAGAAAACGCTCCGGAAGTTCCGCACTTCTCAGCGGAAGTTCCGCCAGAGAAGGCAGGATTTTTTTTGAAAAATAGACAATAAACATAGAACTTTTGTATGTGCATATGGATTGATAGCATGTTTAATGAGATAAGGAGTGCACGCTTAGGTTCAGAACATGGTCACTGATAAGTGGATACACACTTAGGAATTGCAAGATGCAAAGAATAAATGCCAATTCCAAGTGTTTCTCCCAAACTAACATAAGGTCTACAAATACCCGAATAAATCCAATTAAATCCGAAAAGAACCAACTCTTCATAAGGAAGAGGGCGGTGGCCAAGGCCACCATGTATGAGTTTGTGGTGTGACACCGCGAAGATGTATCTTGGGTTCACGGCCACTACTCGTCATTTAAGCTCACAATTCATGAATTGAAAATATAGAGATAAAATGAGTTCTTACTATCGGCATAATGGGGGGAGGGATGGTCCAATGGATTAGGACCGCACTCCCCCTATGTCCATGCCTACATCCAAACCAAATAATATCGTCTAATATGGGTAGGTATGCAAGAAATCCACTAAATCCAATTGGATATGTCCACCACATTTAGTTCTCCTCTCAACTCCTTGAATCTTGCTTCACCAAGAGGCTTCGTGAACATATCGGCGAGTTGATGCTTGGTGTTGACATACTTGATTGCAATATCACCCTTCTCAACATGGTCTCGAATAAAATGATACCGAATCTCAATGTGCTTGGTCTTGCCATGAAGAACCGGGTTGTGTGCAATTTTAATAGCACTTTCATTGTCACATAAAAGAGGCACTTTGTCACAAATGACACCATAATCCTTTAAAGTTTGCCTCATCCATAATAATTGTGCACAACAACTACCGGCGGCGATGTATTCGGCTTCGGTGGATGACGAGGCCACACAATTTTGCTTCTTGGAAGACCAACTCACAAGGGACCTACCAAGGAATTGGCATGTACCCGAAGTTGATTTTCTATCCATTTTGCAACCCGCCCAATCCGCATCCGAATAACCAACAAGATCAAAGCTTGTACCATGGGGATACCAAAGACCATAGTTGGGAGTATCCAACAAATATCTTAGAATCCTTTTGACCGCGGTTTCATGACTTTCCCTAGGACTTGATTGGAATCTTGCACACATACCCACACTAAACATAATATCCGGTCTAGATGCACAAAGGTAAAGCAAAGATCCAATCATAGAACGATAAAGCTTTTGATCAACTTCCTTACCATCCGGATCTAAGTGAAGATCCGCCTTGGAGTCCATGGGAAACTTATATGGCTTGGCATTGTTCATATCAAATTTCTTGAGCATGTCCTTAATATACTTGGCTTGACATAAGAATGTTCCTTCTCGAAATTGGTGGATTTCAAAGCCAAGAAAATAATTCAATTTTCCCATCATGGACATCTCAAATTCCTTGGTCATTAGCTTGCCAAATTGATCACTAAATTCACGGTTAGTGGAACCAAAGATAATATCATCAACATATATTTGGCATACGAAAAAATCTCCATTTACCCTTTTTGTAAAAAGAGTGGGATCTATTACCCCAATTTCAAAGCCACGGTCTACTAAGAACTCCTTGAGATGATCATACCAAGCACGTGGAGCTTGCTTGAGCCCATAAAGAGCCTTATGTAGTAAGTAGACGTGGTTAGGAAATTTAGGGTCTTCGAAACCCGGTGGTTGTTTAACATACACCAATTCATTTAGTGGACCATTTAAGAAAGCACTTTTAACATCCATTTGATATAAGACAATATTATGAGTAGATGCATAAGCAATTAGTAAGCGAATGGATTCAAGTCTAGCAACGGGGGCATAGGTTTCACCGTAGTCGACTCCTTCGATTTGGGTGTAGCCTTGTGCAACCAATCTTGCTTTGTTGCGAATGACTTGACCATGTGAGTCTTGCTTGTTCTTAAATATCCACTTGGTTCCAATGACATTATGGGAGGAGTCATTGGGTCTTTCCACTAATGACCATACTTTGTTGCGCTCGAAGTTGTTCAACTCTTCATGCATAGCCGCAACCCAATCCATGTCTTCAAGAGCATCATATACCTTGAGAGGTTCTAAGCTAGACAAACAAGAGACATGACCACAAAAGTTAGATAATTGATTGCGTGTGGACACACCTCTACGGATACTCCCAAGGATATTTTCTTTGAAGTGTTGTTGGTAATCCAATTTTGATGCACGCCGGATGACCCGGCGTTCCGAGGCTTGACCAATTGTTTCACCAACACAAATATCTTCATCATTGCCTTTATCTTGCTCATGGTCAACCCGAAGTGGAGTTCTTGGAGTTGTGGGTTCATTATGTTCTTGTTCACCACTAGAGTTGGGTGGGTCTTGACCATCTTCTTGATCAATATTTGAGGTGGATGGCTCAACTTGAGTAGAACTTGTTCCTTCTTCTTGAGTATCATCAATAGGTCCTTCAATAGGAATTAGTTCTCCAATCCCCATAGTTCTTATGGCTTGAGATGGAGCATCATCACCTACATCATCATGATCAATATGCTCCGCTTGGGAGCCATTATCCTCGACAAACTCCACGTTCATAGATTCTTCAACACACCCGGTGGATATGTTGTAGACCCTATAAGCATGAGACTTTGCGGCATATCCAACAAATATACCATCAAAAGATCTAGATTCAAATTTAGCAATTTTGCAACCTTTAATGTAAACATGGCATTTGCATCCAAAGACTCGAAAGTAAGATACATTTGGCTTTTTACCGGTGAGGAGTTCATATGGTGTCATGTCCTTGAGAGGACGGAAGAAGAGCCGGTTTGAGTAATGACAAGCGGTGTTGATGGCTTCGGCCCAAAAGTTGTATGGGGAATTAAATTCGGCCATCATAGTTCTTGCCATATCAATAAGAGTGCGGTTCTTCCTTTCGGCAACACCATTTTGTTGGGGAGTATATGCAGCGGAATATTGGTGTTGAATGCCCTCCCCACTTAGGAAATCATCCATAGTGTAATTCTTGAACTCCGTACCATTGTCACTTCTAATTGCCAAAATCTTGGAGTCATATTGGCGTTGAACTAGGGTTGCAAAGTCAATGAATATCTTTTGAGTTTCACTCTTCTTCTTGATGTAGAAAGTCCAACAATATCTTGAGTAATCATCCACAATCACCAAACAATATTTCTTGCCACCAAGACTATCATATGTGGGAGGCCCAAAAGATCCATATGAAGGAGCTCCAAAGGCCTCTTAGTGGAGATAATGGTCTTCTTGGGGTGATTCTTTTCATGCATCTTTCCGGCTATGCAAGCACTACAAGGACGATCTTTGGAAAAATTAACATCGGTTAGTCCTACCACGTGTCCACCCTTTACAAGAGTTTGTAAATTTCTCATACCGACATGGCCAAGTCGGCGATGCCAAAGCCACCCCTTGTCGCCTTTAGCCATTAAACATGTAGCGATTTGAGTGGTCTCTTTTGAGAAATCAACCACATACAAACCGTTTTCACGAAATCCAACAAAGGCGACATTGAGTGTTTGAGTGAAAAGGATGGTCACGTGGTATTTATTAAAAATAACGGTGTAACCGGCATTGCATAATTGACCAACGGAAAGTAAATTGTATGAAAGAGATTCAACAAGGAGGACCTTCTCAATGGATAACTCCGGAGTGATCACCACTTTACCAACTCCCACTACCTTGAGTCTTGCATTGTTGCCAACGGTGACATGAGAGAATGAGAGTAGTTGTTTCAATAAGTCCTTTACTAGTTCTTTGCTTCCGGTCATATGGGATGAGCATCCACTATCAATGAGCCATGAAGATCCACCGGAAGAGAAACCCTACAATAATCAAGTCTTTGATTTAGGTACCCATTTTGGAATGGGTCCTCTTTTGTTAGTCACAAGGGTCTTTGGAACCCAAATAGCATAGTGATAATCATCTCCATATGAAGAGCCAACATATTTAGCAAAAACACAACCATTTGTAGATTTCAAAAGAACATATGAGGGGTTGTATTTTCCCGCAAAGTTATTGTGAGTGGCATTGCCCCTAGTGACATTACCACTCCCAATAGAGTTGTCATTTGCTTTGGCTAACTCCCCCTCCTTCACAAAAACAATATCTTTGGAAGGGGGAGTCGCCTTCTTCTTCTTGTTGTTGACCTTCTTAGAGTTGGGTGTGAACCCAATTCCTTCTTTGCCAACCACTCCCTTTTGATTGCTCAAAAGATCATTGAGGTTCTTTTCCCCTTGGATACAAGTGGCTAGGCCCTTCTCAAGTTGGGCCTTCAACCTAGTGTTTTCCTCAATAAGAGATGCCTTGACACATAAAGGGTTAGTGGTACAAGAATTTGCATCTTTATCATTATGAGAAGTGGTGAAGCTAGCATAGATAAATTGAGCTTGTAGTTTGGCATATGACTCCTTGAGTGTAGTGAGCTCACTTGAGGTCACCTTGTGGGTTTCCCTAAGTTGCTCAAAACCCTCAAAGAGTTTGTTATGACTCTCTACAAGTTCCTCATTTTTACTTTTTAGATCAATAGCAATTTGAATAGAGGTTTCACGAGTTTCTTTTGCCTTGGAAAGATCCATGGCATGTGTCTCCTCAAGTTGCTCACGGAGCAATTGTTCCTCAACAAGTTGATCTTCTAGCTCACCAATTTTGTCGGCATGATCACATGCATGCCCTTCGAGCTCACAAATCCTAACATCCTTCTCATTAAGAAGATGCTTGGCTTCTCCATATTGATACATGAGGGCCTCAACCATTTTCTTGGTTGGACCTTGGAGCTTGCTAATGAAGATAGAAATTTTATCCTCTTCTTCAATTTTCCCTACATCCTCAACACAATCCAATAGTGATGGGTTAGAGGAGATAGTAATTTTTGGTGGGGAATTCACCTTTGTTTCCTTGGCCATGAGGCACATAGGCTTGGAGATCTTGTCGTCGTTTGGAGATGAGAAGAGGTTGGCCAATGATGGAGGAAGGGTGCCCATTGCAAGAGCCGCCATTCCTACTTCTTCACTTGGTTCTTTATCCTCCTCACCTCCGGACTCGTATTCCTCTTCATGGGATGCCACAAGAGCCTTTTGAGGTGATCTCTTCATGTAGGTAGGCTTGGGGTGGTACTTGTTCTTCTTTAGAATGAGTTGACCACCATTATCCTCTCTTCTTTCATAGGGGCAATCCTTCACAAGATGAGTGTCCTTTCCACAATTGAAGCACATTCTTTTTATTGGTGGAGGGTTGACGCTCTTGTTCTTCTTGTTCCAAAACCGGGTGGCGGCAAGTGCAAGAACTTCATTGAGCTCACCCTCCAAGTCTTCTTCACCTTCATAGACCGGGCTTTCTTCATATCTTGGATGGTCTACCACACGAGCCTTCAAAGCAAGAGTCTTTGGGCCACGGACTTGGTTGAAAGACTTGGATGTGGACTTCAATGTATCATAGGTGACAAATTGAGCCAAGATGTCATTGGGAGTCATTGTTGTGTAATCCGCTCTTGCATGGAGGTTCATCACCATAGTTTCACTATATGGCATAATTGCTTGAAGGAACTTGGCCTTGACCCATTCATCATCCATATCCTTCTTTCCATTTTCCCTACATGTCACCACAAGCTTGTAGAGTCTTCGGTAAAGTTCGGTCGGAGTCTCTTCGTCTAGCATGATGAAGTTGTCAACTTGATGTTGAAGGACGGCCGCATTGGAGCGTTGAATGCCCTCATTTCCTTCATACACGGTTTCAAGATAGAGCCAAGCCTCATTGCAAGTTTTGAGATTCCGCACATGATCTTCATCATTTGCGGTCATAGCACTCTCAAGAATGTACTTGGCATTTGCATCAAGTTGCTCATCAATCTCTTCTTGCTTGGTCAAGTTGTTGGGATCAACTGGGTTGAAACCATGTAGAACCACCCTCCAAAGATGCACCGATGAGCTGCGAAAATAAGACTCCATAGATTTCTTCCAAGTGAAATAACGAGTATTATCAAGCTTAGGAGGGGGTCTACCAAGGTTGGTTATATGAGGTTGAGTGAGTGCAACTTGAGTGAGATAAGAGCTAGGTGGAGCAAAGTTAAGAGAAGGCTTCTCAAGGTTTATCATTTTTATCCTTGTCACTAGCTCCCTTAATAGGGCTAGCGGTTGATGAGGAGCCATTTTGATTAGATACCCGAGTATACACCTCATCCACCATTTTGCCTTTCATGAACCCAAAAAGTTCAATCATGGACTTCATGGTGATTGGGGCATCACCCTCGGGAGGGATTATTCCCGCTTCGATTAGTTCTTTGTCAAGTTGTTCTCTATCAAATTTTTCTTGTTCCTTAGCAAGTCTTAACTCCTCATCTTTAGCACGTTGTACATCCTCCGCACTAGCCATCCTCCTCTTTAGGCGATTAAGCCCTTAATAAAGAGACCTTGCTCTGATACCAATTGAAAGGATCGAGTAGGTTGACTAGAGGGGGGGTGAATAGGCAACTACAATTTTTTTTTCTTTTAATACAAATTCGGGAATTGCTCAAATATAAGTTCTCTAGATATGCAACTAGATGAACAATCCTATATGATGAGCAATAAACAAGCTAGCAAGATATTCTACACAAGATAAGCTAGCAATACAAGTAAAGGAAGGTTAAGAGATAACCACACGGTGACGCGGAGATGTTCTACCGAAGTTCACTTCCCAATGGAAGCTACGTCTCCGTTGGAGCGGTGCGGAGTCACAAAGTGAACTCCGAATAGCCTTGATATGGCACACCGTATCTCCCTCGTGTTATCCTCCGATGAGGAGATCCACGAGCCACTATATGATGCCCTCGAGGTCGGCAACAAACCTTTACAAGGATGAGGCACACTCCACAACCGAATTGGAGGCTCTCACCAAATTCCCGCGGCTCCCAAAGCCACAAGAATCACAAGGCCGGGTCGCGTCTCCACAACTTAATTGGAGGCTCCCGGCTAATCCTTGTGGCTACCAAAGCCACAAGAATCACAAGTATCTTCTAGGTATCCAATGTATCAAGTTACACAAGATCTACAAGTGACTAGGTCGATGTAGACAAATCGGCTCGGTGGAGATGCGGATCTAGGGCTCCTCCTTCACTCCTCAAAGTATCAACGTGTTTGAGTGGTTGGAGTGGGAGCTCTAGTAGATTGAAGCTTGCAACAATGGTGGAGAGAGAGTGAGGAATCAAGCTTGGTCTTCTAGGGAAGAAGACCCCTATTTATAATCTCCAGATTCTGGCCATTGGGGAGCCATCTGCGCAGGGCCGGAACTTCCGGTCAGATCGGCGGAACTTCCGGAGCACAGAGAACTCCAGTCTTCTCAGCGTGGGGCCGCAAACGCGCACCACTGAAACTTCCGGACCAACTTCCGAGCCAACTTCCGCTTATGAAAGTGAAAACACCCGAGAGCAAATTTGCTAAGCGGAACAAGGAGCGGAAGTTCGTCCAGAACTTCCGATGCCCGGAACTTCCAAAAATCCGGCCGGAACTTCCGAAAAACTGTTATTTTCAGAGTTCAAAGCAGATTGCAGGATATTATTTAAACACTTTATACATGCAATCTTTCATAATGTCAAGGATGTGATAAAACGTGAAATCAATCAACGCACAGTAGTGTGCAACTTATTGTTGTAATAAACCCCAAAAACATTTAGAGAGAGAGACATGTCCTTTCAGCGCCGCTGCTGACTTCCTCGAGGCCGCAGGTCTACGGATCTGTTCGCCTCGTCGTGCCCCGACCGGATCCACGCTGGCGGTGGATTCGGGGTTTGAAGGTCAAGGTGAAGATGGCGTTGTACCTTCCCGCGACGAAGATGGCGCTCCGGCGAGTAGGGTCTTCAGGCCCGGCGATTGGCGACTTCCCGACTGCCATGGGCTGGCTCCTATCCAAGGCGTGAAGCGGAGCAGCGGCAGCGGCGCGTCACCGGCAGCTCTTGTGCGTCGCCTGTGTCGGGACCTAGGAGAAGAAGGACTTCTTTGTAATTTCTTTTTCTTTCTGGGTCCTTCTGTATGAACGGAGGTGTAATGTTGTCTGATCCTTTCGCTAAAAAACATCTTCTACAGGTGATCCCATGCAAGGAAAACCACGTGCCTTTTGAACTCATCAAGAAAACAGTCTTTTAAATTCATAAAGAGATGATCCTGCTCATAGAATCGAGATGTGTCACCGCCAAAGTCGAACAAAAATATTGTGGAACTAGAACTTTTGATGTAGTTCTGGCTTTGGAATTGCACAATCCAATAGACGACGATCTTATGGCTGGAGAACGACAACCAAACAATCCACAACTTCAGCAACTTCGCATACGGCATACTCAACAAACACCTCGGCATGAACTACAATCCCATCTTGGCGAACATCATACAGCAGTAACAAGATTAGTAGAAAAATGCAAATGGAAGCCATAACCCCACTCCGTATGTGCAGGGATTAGTAGAAGAGGCAGTGTCTCTGCTGATTGCTAAGAAATCTTGCACTTTCTTAGAATTTGCTAGACAAACAGAGAGTGATTGATCTGCCAAAGGGTAAAACATACACTATGGATAGAATTCGTGAAAGAACGCAATTACGACTAAAAAATAAGTTGACACTCATATTTTTTTGGACAAACGGAATATTTAATACCAAGCATATATCAATTACATCAGACTCTGTAACAACATAATGTTAAGAACCATGAGTTTTATCATAGATCATAAGTTTTTACCATGAAAAAGTCTGACTAAACTCCAGACAAAGCCTTCAACAAGAAGACAAATAGAGATCCGCCATTACCAGGTACAACCAGTGAAGGTCGGACCTAGGGTTTTCATCCCGAAAGTCGTGACTTTGTGTCCAAAAGAGCACTACCAAGAGGAATTCCCCGTGTTGCCGCCCCCGCTTGTCGAAACTGCTACAAAAACGGTAATCCAGTTCACAGTTGTCACCAAAATCCAAACTCGTTTCCGTCATCACTTGAATACTCGAACTCAACATGAGCCATCGAGTTCCACTGGTCATCCACACAACCATCTTGAAATTCTGAGCAACACGGTAATCGCAGCTAAATATGTTATGGCGTACCTTATGGTGCTGTTAGCACCCGTTTTTGGCAGATTGCCAGTTTCAGGTTCAAGGAGGATTTGGCGGCTTAAAGAAGGCAACAAAGAAGGCTAAAATGGTGATCTGGGAAGCTTTCCAGGAAAAGATGGCCGGAAGAAGGCTGCCAATAATCCGGCAACCGGAACAAGGCGGAAGCTGGATTCGGGAGTGCGAAGTTGCCTGAAGACATAGCGAGCTAAGTCAAAGGAAGCAATAAAGGTGGCTGAAAAGAAGCCAACTTTGTCAACACAAGGTGGCAAAAAGGAAGTCAATGTTGTCAAGACAAGGCGGCAGAAAAGAAGTCAACATTGTCAAGACAAGACGGCATAAAGCCAACTTTGTCAAATACAAGCCGGCAAGTCAACTTTCCACCGATCAAGGCAGAAAAATAGAAGACAACTTTCAAGGTCAAGATCAAGGCGGAAAACGAGAAGACAACTTTCTAAGATCAAGGCTGGAAAATGGGAGGCAACTTTCTAAAAGAAGCCGGACAGAAATCCGGGTCTAATACGAAGCCGATCAAGATATCTCGTCTCTAAGAAAGAAGGCAAGTTTGAAGCCAATACGGAAGGGAAAAAGGCAACTTTCCAGTAGCCAGCAAGTTGGAAGCCAGTACGGAAGGCAAAAGGCAACTTTCCGAAGTAGCCAACAAGTTTGAAGCCAACGTTGCCGGCCAAAAGTTGCCTATTTTAGAGATGGATTCGACTTAGACTATGATTTGTAAGCCTTGTAGAAGTCCATTACTTGTACGGGAAGTCCAGCCGCCTCATATATATGTGAGAGGTGACGGCCGATTGAAATTAAGCAAACAATCGACAACCTATCAATACAACCTACTTTTATCTCCTCAAACCCTTGTTTATGCTTCCGTTGTTCGGCGACTTCATCTAGATTTCGCCGGGTATCGAAAACCGAGCTGAGAGCGGCCAAGTCCGGCTTAGTTCAGCCAATCGTCGCCGGCTTCCTCAGACGGGGCTTCCCGAGGGGCTGGGGCGTCTGGTCTAAAAAGCGCCTGCTTGCTGTCTTGCGTATCGCGCTGGAAGCAGGCCTCCCGCGGGGCGAGTTGCGGAGTATCTCCCCCGGCACCGCGGGTACACGAGGACGTGTTCGTGTGACGCGTTTCGAGCGCAACACACTTTTTGGCGACTCCGCTGGGGACGATTCGATCTGAAAATTGGACAGCAATGACCAATTCCAAGACCGACGCTGCCGGTATCAATACCGACAACATCATCAAGCCAACTCTCGAGAAGTTGTCGGAAGAACAACGCCAAGGTCTGGAGGCGTGGAAGAAGAAGAGAGATGAGGAGTTCGAGGCGCTGCGAGCCAAGCGGGATCAAGAAGATCAAGACCTGTACTTATCCAGCTTCAAGGTAGATCGGCAAGGTATAATCTCGCCGATCAAGGAGCCGGAATTTGTACCGCTGGATGCCAACATTGACAAACCCGCTGTAAGTAGTAGCCTTTTTTCCTCTGAACAGATAGCCGAAATTCAATTTCATGTTTCGCAAGGCACTGCCAATGTTTACGACCTTATGCTAGAACATGAAAAGGCTAAGAAAAACACGTCCCATGACCAACCATCGGACAAACAACCGATCGGTCAAAGTAGGGAAAACCAACTTGTGCCTACGCTGCCATGTCCAACTCCTGTCCAGAGTATGCCTAACTCGGCAAGCCAGCCGAGTCAGACAAGGCGGATTCTGGGTCATGAGTCAATGCCGAATCAAAATTCGGCTACTTGGGTGCAAGCTGGCCCTGCCGCCAATTCTTCTCTCGTGCCGGCTCAATCGGCCATTATGGACGATTCCTTAGCCGAATTCAGGAGAAGATTGGACCAGATAGCTTTTGACAAGCTCGGGGTGATGCCAAAACATAGAACTTACACTAAGCCTTACCCCGATTACTTTGATCTGCAACCTTATCCACCTGGTTATAGAGTCCCTGAATTTGCCAAATTTAATGGGGTGGATAGTAAGTCAACATGGGAACATATCAGTCAATATTTGGCTCAATTAGGCGAAGCTAACCATGATCACATTAAAGTTCGCCTGTTCTCATTGTCTTTAACCGGCATTGCGTTTTCTTGGTTTTCGGCTTTAGCTCCTAATTCTATACATACATGGTTTCATCTAGAGCAAAAGTTCCATGAACACTTCTTTGCCGGCGAAATAGAGTTAAAATTGTCTCACCTTACATCGGTTAGGCAGAAGCAGGATGAATCGGTATCTGATTACGTCAAGAGATTTAGAAATACCAGAAACCGATGTTATAGTTTGGCAATAACTGAAAGAGACATGGCTGACTTGGTTTTCAATGGTTTAAGGTCCTACCTGAAAGAGAGGTTAGAAGGACATGAATTCTTGTCTGTTGGCCAAGTCCAGGAGAGAGCGTTGGCTCAAGAGAGCCGGGTCAATGAGTCAAAAGACTCGCATCGGATGAGCAGGAGCCGGCTTAATATTGTTGACAACGATGCCGACTCCGGTGATGAAGCCGATGTTTATTCCGCTGAGTTTGTTTGGCCCAGCAAGGCCAAACCATACATGTGTGATGATCTAAAGCCGATTCGTAAAAATCGGGATGACGAAATAAAATGCAGCTTTGACGTAGGCAAGTGTGATAGAATATTTGATGCCTTGTTGAAGGATAAAGTGATAAGGATAAATCATGTTATACCATCGCCTGATGAATTAAGGCGGCGGGCTTATTGCAAGTATCACAATTCTTTCTCTCATGCTACTAATGATTGCAATGTCTTTCGTAAACAGATCCAATCGGCCCTCAACGACGGACGATTGAGCTTTGCCGGCATGGCAATTGATACACAGCCGTTTCCAGTAAACGTGCTAGATCTGGAGGGAAAGAAAGTTCTACTTCGGCCAGAGGCAGCCGAAGCCGCTAATAAATCAAATGTTGTTGTTGGTGAACCCAGGAAGGTGGCCAGCAGCAAGGCGGCAGGAAGACAAGTTATAGTGAGCCGGCAACCCGATGGAGGCGAAGTCATCAAGATTACCATCAACAACCCTACACTCGGGGGGCAAGTACCACGGCCAGACAAGTCGCCGCCTAGATTTATCAAGCCCAAGAGCCCAGAAGTTGGCAGATGGAAGACAAACCAGGTTGAATATAGACCAAGGAAGACAAAGCCAACTTTTGACATGCTGCTGAACAAGTACGTGCGCCAGGCCGGGTCGAGGTCGCACCAGTGGCAGTATGGGAAACGACCAAGGTCACCATCCACGGAGGAAAATAGCCGGCACCAGAGGCCGGCTGACGAGGTCAAACGCAGGGCAATCCGGCCATCTATGCAAAGCCGGCTTGTGTATCCCGGAGACATGTCATATTGGCGGATCAAGGCGCAAGGTGCTAAAAAGGCGGAGCCAGAAGGCGGATTAGTCTCAGACAACTTATTGGTTGTTGGAACTCATGTGCTAAAATTGAAGGACCCGATTACAGAGCCGGCAAACAGTGAGCCGATACTTGCTATCGCGCCAAAGCCAGCAACCAATGATCATGAAGCTAGCTCCAGTCAAGCCATGAAAGCTCAACCCCGGGATCCAAAATATACTCAGCCAAAGTGGTGCCCGCCAGGTATAACAAAGACACAAAAGCGGAAACTGCAAAGAGCAAGGAACCGGGAGAAGGCAGAAGAAAGAGCTGAGCAATCCAGGGACGTCAAATTCAATGCTGAGCGACCAATGTTGCCGGCGCAAAAGTGGATTCCTAGGCCAGTCCTTATGGCGGCTTCCGCACCAACTACCATGAGTCCTGCTGTCGATGGTGAAATAGAGCCGGCAGCTACGCCGGCTATCACCTATTCTTCATGGGCTGACGAAGTCGAAGCAGCAGACTTGGCGATGGCAAGTTTGGCAAAGGAGCTGGCAATCCAAGATCCGGCCACAGAGAAGCCGGCAAGTGAAGACCTCGCAATGGAAGAAAAGGCAGAAGAAGAACCAGCAATGTCAGAGTCAACAATGGATGAGTCAGGCAATTTGACAGATGAAGATCTGCTAGATTATGAAGAATCGCCGACTCGGACAGGAATGGACATCAACATGGTGTATTACTTGCCGGCCGAGTTCCGTGCTGTCAAAGAAGGCGAGGTTGCGCAAATCAACTTTGGACCAAAAAATGTTGTCTTCGAAAAACCTGACAAGCCGGTGAAACACCTCAGGCCTCTGTATGTCAGAGGACACATTGATGGCAAGCCGGTCACCAGGATGATGGTGGATGGCGGCGCTGTGGTAAACTTGATGCCATATTCTGTCTTCAAGAAGCTACAACTAGATGATGGCGACCTGATGAAGACAAACATGGTGTTAAATGGGTTCGAAGGAGGAGAAGGAGTAGAAGCCAAAGGCGTTATCAGCTTGGAGCTCACAGTAGGAAGCAAGACTTTGGCTACCGCCTTCTTTGTTGCTGAGGTGCAGGGAAACTACAATGTGCTGCTAGGACGGGATTGGCTTCATGCTAACCAGTGTGTTCCGTCTACTATGCACCAGCAACTAGTGCAATGGGTTGACGACGAAGTTGAAGTTGTCCATGCTGACGAATCGGCATGCATTGCGTTAGCCGAGTCGATTGTTGACTGGCAACATTCTAATGTCACATGCCTTTCTGGGCGTGATTTATCCGGATTCGACTTCCTAAGTGCTACCAGGGACGGATTCGTGCCAGTATCTCTAAAGCCGATTGGTAGCAATCGGCTGCCGCTCAAGTAGATGGATCAAAATGATGAGTGGCTGCAGAAGCGTCTGGACGAGTATCGGACCGAAAGGAACGATATGTATGAAGCAATTGAAGAACCAGATGACATGGATAAGTTGGGACAAGGCTTTACATCGGCTGACTTGCTGGAAGAAGTTGACATTGGGGATGGCACTGTCCCTAGACCGACATTTGTAAAGCAAAAGTTGGCGGCCGATTATAAGTCTGAATTAATCGCGCTAGTCAAAGAGTACGTGGATTGCTTTGCATGGGAATACCACGAGATGCCTGGGTTAAGCCGAGAGTTGGTCGAACATCGGTTGCCTATCAAAGCCGGCTTCAGACCATACAAGCAGCCGGCTCGCAAATTTAATCCACTGATCTATGATCGGATAAAGGCGGAAATTGGCAGGCTTTTGAAAGCCAACTTTATTCGGCCCTGTAAGTATGCCGAATGGTTATCCAACATTGTGCCGGTCGAAAAGAAAGGATCCGACAAGATTAGGGCATGTATTGATTTCAGGGATTTGAATCGAGCCACGCCAAAGGATGAGTACCCTATGCCAATAGCCGACATGCTTATCAACGAAGCCTCAGGTCACAAAGTTATCAGCTTCTTGGATGGCAACGCAGGTTACAACCAAATATTTATGGCCGAAGAAGATTCGGCTAAGACGGCGTTTCGCTGCCCAGGCTTTGTTGGCTTGTTCGAATGGACCGTGATGACTTTTGGATTGAAGAATGCCGGAGCCACCTATCAAAGAGCGATGAACCTGATATTCCATGATCTTCTGGGAGTCGTACTGGAGGTATATATTGATGACGTGGTGGTTAAGTCGGACGGCGAGTCAAATCACTTGGCCGACTTGCGGCTGGCGTTTGAAAGAATGAGGAAGTACGGGCTCAAGATGAATCCTTTGAAGTGTGCCTTTGGCGTGTCGGCTGGGAGATTCCTTGGTTTCATCATACATGAACATGGCATAGAAGTTGATCCGGCAAAGATTGAAGCCATCCAGAAGATACAGGCGCCGGGTTGCAAAAATGACATGCAGAAGTTTCTGGGCAAGGTAAACTATTTGAGAAGATTCATTGCTAACTTGTCTGGAAAAGTTGATGCATTTACACAGATCCTTCGGCTCAAGAATGATGATGAATTCACCTGGGGGGCAAAGCAGCAAGAGGCGTTTGACAAGATAAAAACTTGCCTGTCTACTCCTCCAGTTCTCAGGAAGCCGGCTCATGGTCAACCTTTCCGGCTTTATATTGCTGCTGAGGACAAAGTGATCGGAGCTGCCTTAACTCAGGAAGCCGAAGGACAAGAGTACATCATCACTTATCTGAGTAGACGTTTGCTGGATGCCGAGTCAAGGTACAGCTTTGTAGAAAGGTTGTGTTTGTCTCTTTACTTTGCCTGCACCAAATTGCGACATTATCTGCTATCCAGTGAATGCAAAGTCTTTGGTCAGACCGATGTTCTCAAACACATGATACAAAGGCCGATTCTTAGTGGGCGAATCGGCAAGTGGGCGTACGGGTTGATTGAATATGATTTGGCTTATGAACCACTAAAATCTATGAAAGGCCAAATTGTAGCTGACTTTATTGTTGAACATCGGATTGACCTGGAGGAAGAAGCCGGCTTAAATATTGTGTCGGCTGTACCGTGGAAGCTTTATTTTGACGGCTCAGTCTGCAGCAGCGGACAAGGAGTTGGCATTGTGTACATCTCACCACACGGTACTGTTTTTGAAGCCTCTTGTCGTCTTGACTATTTATGCACTAACAATGAAGCCGAATACGAAGCACTTCTATTCGGGCTAGAAATATTGGTGGACGCAGGGGTAACTCATGTCGAGGCATATGGAGATTCGTTGCTTATTGTCCAGCAAGTGGCCAAGATTTGTCAATGCAACAGCGGGTCTCTCAACATTTATCTTGATAGATGCCTGGATATGATTTCAACGTTGGATTATTTCCACATATCTCATGTTCCTAGGCAAGACAATTGGCTTGCGAATGAGTTGGCACAACAGGCATCTGGCTATCACGTCAGTCGTGGTTTATTCTTTATCAAGGAACAGCCAACAACTCATGTTGCCAACTTGGAGGAAGCCAGTCAGGAAGCCGGCTTGTTGGAGCCGGCTAAGGAGAAAGCCAAACAGGAAGCCGGCTTGTTGGAGCCGGCTAAGGAGGAGTCAAGTGACAACTTGGCGGACGACTGGAGACAACCTTATATTGACTATTTACAAGATCCAAGTCGAAAAACAGACAGAGCAGTTCGGCGCCTAGCTCTCAAGTATACATTGGTGGATGCCGCCTTATATCGCCGAACTGCCGATGGTCTTCTTCTAAAGTGCTTGAATGAAGACGAAGCTAGAGTTGCCATGGGAGAGGTACATGATGGTTTATGTGGAACACATCAGTCGGCCCACAAGATGAAGTGGATGCTCAGGCGAGCAGGTTTTTATTGGCCGACAATGATCAATGACTGCTTCAGATATTACAGGGGATGTGAAACCTGCCAGAAGTTTGGAGATATTCAGTTGGTGCCAGCTTCACCTCTTAATCCAATTATAAAACCGTGGCCTTTCCGGGGTTGGGCGCTTGACTTTGTCGGCATGATCCATCCGCCTTCATCCAAGGGGCATCGGTTCGTATTGGTGGCTACTGATTATTTCACCAAGTGGTCTGAAGCAGTACCTCTCAGAAACATGACCCACAAGGAGGTGATCCAGTTTATTACAGAACATATCATCCATCGATTCGGCATTCCGCAGACTCTTACCACAGATCAAGGTACTTCCTTCATGGCTAAGGAGGTGAAGCAATTTGCCGAATCACTTGGAATCAAGATGCTCAGTTCATCTCCCTACTATGCACAAGCCAACGGACAAGCCGAGTCAAGCAATAAAATCTTGGTCAAATTGATCAAGAAGAAGGTACAGGATCATCCAAGGAGGTGGCACGAGGTACTGTCCGAAGCATTGTGGGCGCACAGGATCTCAAGGCATGGAGCAACCAAGGCAACTCCTTTTGAGTTGGTGTATGGACAAGAAGCCGTTTTGCCAGTAGAAGTGAATCTGGCTGCCTTGAGGCTTGCTAAGCAAGATGACTTGTCGGCTGAAGACTACTGCAGCTTGATGATGGACAATGTTGATGAAGTAGCCGACAAGCGTGTTATTGCCTTGCGAGAAATTGAGAAGGAAAAGTTGCGGGTGGCAAAAACTTACAATAAGAAGGTCCGGCTAAAAGACTTTCAAATTGGCGACTTGGTCTGGAAAGTTATATTGCCAGTTGGCTCTAGAAGCCGGAAATTTGGCAAATGGTCCCCAAACTGGGAAGGGCCGCTGCGAGTCGCGAGAATAGTACCCGGCAACTCTTATCTGGTGGAGACATTGGAAGGCAGCATGTTGCCTCGAGCTATCAATGGGAAATACTTGAAGAAATTCCACCCGAGCGTGTGGCAAACTGCATGAGTTGCACGTATGGCCGATATACATATATCGCCCTTAGCATATGGCCGATGAGCTTAAGCATCGCCCTTAGACAAAAACTTCTACATTGAATATTTTCTAGTACGCAAGCTCTACTAGAAAACAGGGGGGCATGTGTTAGCACCCGTTTTTGGCAGATTGCCAGTTTCAGGTTCAAGGAGGATTTGGCGGCTTAAAGAAGGCAACAAAGAAGGCTAAAATGGTGATCTGGGAAGCTTTCCAGGAAAAGATGGCCGGAAGAAGGCTGCCAATAATCCGGCAACCGGAACAAGGCGGAAGCTGGATTCGGGAGTGCGAAGTTGCCTGAAGACATAGCGAGCTAAGTCAAAGGAAGCAATAAAGGTGGCTGAAAAGAAGCCAACTTTGTCAACACAAGGTGGCAAAAAGGAAGTCAATGTTGTCAAGACAAGGCGGCAGAAAAGAAGTCAACATTGTCAAGACAAGACGGCATAAAGCCAACTTTGTCAAATACAAGCCGGCAAGTCAACTTTCCACCGATCAAGGCAGAAAAATAGAAGACAACTTTCAAGGTCAAGATCAAGGCGGAAAACGAGAAGACAACTTTCTAAGATCAAGGCTGGAAAATGGGAGGCAACTTTCTAAAAGAAGCCGGACAGAAATCCGGGTCTAATACGAAGCCGATCAAGATATCTCGTCTCTAAGAAAGAAGGCAAGTTTGAAGCCAATACGGAAGGGAAAAAGGCAACTTTCCAGTAGCCAGCAAGTTGGAAGCCAGTACGGAAGGCAAAAGGCAACTTTCCGAAGTAGCCAACAAGTTTGAAGCCAACGTTGCCGGCCAAAAGTTGCCTATTTTAGAGATGGATTCGACTTAGACTATGATTTGTAAGCCTTGTAGAAGTCCATTACTTGTACGGGAAGTCCAGCCGCCTCATATATATGTGAGAGGTGACGGCCGATTGAAATTAAGCAAACAATCGACAACCTATCAATACAACCTACTTTTATCTCCTCAAACCCTTGTTTATGCTTCCGTTGTTCGGCGACTTCATCTAGATTTCGCCGGGTATCGAAAACCGAGCTGAGAGCGGCCAAGTCCGGCTTAGTTCAGCCAATCGTCGCCGGCTTCCTCAGACGGGGCTTCCCGAGGGGCTGGGGCGTCTGGTCTAAAAAGCGCCTGCTTGCTGTCTTGCGTATCGCGCTGGAAGCAGGCCTCCCGCGGGGCGAGTTGCGGAGTATCTCCCCCGGCACCGCGGGTACACGAGGACGTGTTCGTGTGACGCGTTTTGAGCGCAACAGGTGCCGACAAATGGGACTGTGATAGCACCATAGGCCGATTGCCGGCGCGGAGATCTGGTCGAGAAGTTTTGCCGCACCGACCCCGCGAAGCAATTTCTTCCATGTTCTATCCCTCATGGTTCATTATTAGGACGTTCACTCTTGGCTGCCGCGGTCTGCATCCACGAACACGATGAAAAAACATTTCTTAATCCCTTGTTGGTTTTGTGTGTTAGGCAACAACACTAGTGATAATTTAATCTGGTGTTTAAGTGATGCAGGATTTAGGTAGTTTAATCATGTCAACATCGAACCCCAAAATACAAGGTGAAAAGAGAGTGCATAGTTTTCTGAAGAAATTTGGTCAGGAAAACCGGATATTCTGCCCCCCCGTGTGGGGCGGATAATCCGGCCGTCCAAGAATTTGGCTAAGGGCGAATTTTTGACCAAGTGCGCGGCTCTCTGCAATGGGGCGGATATTTGGCGGAAAATTTTGGTTGCATTCCAGATATTTGTCAAACCGGAATATCCGCCCCCCCCCCCCACTAAGGGTGGATAATCCGGACCCTGGATTTCCGCAATGGCTCCAAACGGCTGGTTTTGTGAAGGGGTATAAATACCCACTTCATCTTCAACCTCGGCACAACTCGACCATCTCCTGAAGAACTCTTGAGGTTGAGCCACTTAATCTCAAAGATCTCCTCCTTCTTCCACCCAGACTTGCCGATCTTTGGAGGATCGAAAGAGAAGACCAAGATCTACATTCTCACCCAAGTGATTTACATTTTCCCCCTCATTCTATTGAGGGATTCGAGCCTAGGGTTTCCATTGGGAAAACCTAGGCCACTGTCCTCACTTGTTGCTGTGTGTGACAGATTGTGGTGATTTGGGAGATCCCAATCCAGTTGTGTATGTGTGCCCAGCCTCGCTGTAAAGGCTTCTTGAAAGGAAACATGCAGGGCGGCCCAGCAGCCGCCGCCAGCCGTCGGACGACCTCATCCGGCGGCGACGGGGGGAAGGGAGGAAGTGGAGAGGTGGACGGCGGCTGGGCCGTAGGGTTCCCCCGAGTCGCCCGACACGGAGCGACGCGCGGGTCTTTTTACTATTACTTTCCACCTAGAAATACAGTTAACTACAACGACTTTCCCTGTGAATTTAACGAGCTCAAAGACCCAATTTTTTATTTCTTGATGGAAAAATGAAGACAAAAGATTGTTTCTGAATTTCAATCTGAAGCATAGCATCGGCTATTGGGGAGGAAACCTCCTTGTGAGCACATTTTTGCGAAAACAAAAGGAACATAACACGAATATAAAGCACGGGACACAAGTAATGAACTAATAATACGACACCTCCTGCTGATTGACAAACCTTAGGTTATACACTTGAAAGAAATTTGCTGCTCTCCTACAAAACTCTGCGCTTGGAGACCCAACGGAGGCTACAACAATATAAGTGTGTAGTAGACATCACTTGCCCTTTGCCGCACCACCCCACTCCTTATATAGGAAGATGGGTGGGCCGACACTTGGGCCTGCTGGTCCTCAACCTTTGCGGCCAGCCTTATTGCCACGTGTTCTTTTGTCGAAATCTTTTCGACTTGCTCCAATCCCTTCAGCTGTGTGACCCCACTGGTTTATTTCAAGTCGGACACAATATGAGTAACTCATCTGACTTCGCGTCATGACTCCGAGTCACCAAACTCCTTTGCCCGACTCGCTCTCATGCACGACCGGTCTCAAGCCGATAGACCGTAGTGGCTTCTAGCAAAGCTTGCTGACTCCAGATTGGAGTGAAGTCTTCAATAACTTTCTTGTCCAATGTCCATACAACCAATGCCTTTGCCTCGCGATAGACCTCATCAGATCTATAGGTGAGAGCTAGTCATCCCTCTAATATCTTGACTCTCTACTCGACTTGTGTCTTTGATTCAAAACACCCAAGTGGGCCATGCATTCCGACTCAACTCAACAAGAGAACAAATAGCTTTTTGCTCGTTGCGTCTCACGTCGGTCAGTCCGACTCGCTAAACTCTTTTAGCCGAGTCTACATGCCGAGTGTTATCTCCACAGTCATTTACTTGTGGAACCGAGTCATCAATTGACTTAACACACTAGTCAGAGTTAAGTTGGCAAACAACTCTATCGACTAGGGACAATATGACAAAGCTTCGTATTACAGACATGGTTTGACAACTGAATCACATTGAGTTGACATGTTCGAAATTCATAGCTCATAGGCTATCCAACTCTAGGACATCTACTCCAATGGTCTCTGATGCGGCCTAGAACAGCCCGTTGGGAACCCCAAGAGGAATGTGTGAAGCAGCGTAGTAGCAAGTTTCCCTTAGTTAAGAACCAAGGTTTATCGAACCAGTAGGAAAGGCTTCAAAGAGGTGCCAGAAAAGAGCTGCATGTGAACGGGAGACTTCTTCGTCCGGCATGGACCTGCACACAAACACTACACTTTGTCCCAATGATTCAAGAAGGTTGTCAATCTTCCTGTCTTGCTGAATACAAAGAGATTAAACGTATGGTGTGGGAAATAATAATAAAAGAAAAAAATGAACAGCGAGCTTGTAATAATAAAGTGCGTAGTAAACGAGTTGCAATTAATATAAAAGAATGGACCGGGGGCCATGGTTTCACTAGTGGTGTCTCTCCAATAAATAATAAACATGTGTGGTAAAAAATTACAGCTGGGCAATTGACAAATCATGGGGGCATGACAATGCTATTATGACAAGAATGTTTATTATAGTATTTAATTGGACATTACAACAAAATACATAGACTACTTGCTAGCTGCATCTATGACTAATAATCCACCTCGGGATCGCTATCCAGCATGTCACCTGAAAGTATTAAGTTGCAATAAGCAAAGTGCATAATGTAAACAATGGATATAATCATATAGACATAAACACCGTTGGTTTACCCCTAATAGCAACAACACATCCACCGTCTTAGCCGTTTCTATAATCTCGAGCCCAGACACGTGGAGACATGAACCTACTATCTAGCATAAATACTCCCTGTTGGAGATACAAACAACTACTTGGCCAGAGTAATCACATGTATCGGAGAGCATACAAGATCATAAATAAAATATGAGAATAATATGATGAACAACTGAATATAATTCCACAATTTCTCGGATCCCAGCTGAAAGATCGTCTAGAGGGGGGTGAATAGGCGACTACCAATTTTAATTTTTTTCCTTTTTAATTAGGGCTTTGAGCAAGTATAACAAGGTTGACTAGATGTGCACTAGATGAATACAACCTATGTGATACAAGTAAGATACAAAGCGTAGCGGAAGCAACAAGTAAAGGATAGAAGTAACCGCAAAGTAGAGACACGGAGATGATTCCCGTAGTTCCTTCCCAAGGGAAGTACGTCTACGTTGGAGGAGTGTGGAGCCATCTAGGCACTCCAATAGCACGGATGTGCTCACTCTATTCTCCATGAGCTTTGCCCGTGAAGGCTTGGCTCTTCCACTATGAGGTCACCTTCGAGGTGTTGACCAAGCCATACACAAAGGTTGGGGAACTCCACAATGAGTTGGAGCCTCCCAACAATGTCCCGGAGCACCTCGCAAACAAGTTGAGGCTTTCGACATGCACCAAGGCCTCCTAGGGTTACAAGCAACCCAAGGAGGAACAAGAACCACAAAGGGATGAATGAATTTGAAATTCCTTCGGTGGAGATGTAGATCTAGACCTCCTCCTTCACTCCTCGAAGTATCAAGGCGATTGGTTGGTTGGAGTGGGAGATCTAGGAAGTTAAAGCTCAGCAGTAATGGAGGAGAGAGAATGTAAATCGCAGCTTCTTCTTGGGGAAGAAGCACTCCTTTTATAGGGCCTTGAAAATCGAACCGTTATACACAGAAATGTGCACAGCGGTACTACCGCTACTGACCTCCCCGCGGTACTTCAGCAGTTTCGGCTTCCAGCCGCAGCGGTAGCGCATAGCTCTACCGTAGCTGCCAGGGGCCGATACTACCGCCAGAACCCACCGGTACTACCGCTGTCATACCTCGAATTAAATCGAAGTATTTCATCGGTAGTACGTGGGGGTACCAGACAAGTACCGTTGGAGATCAGAGACGTAAATCGGCTGAGCGGTACCTCCAGCGGTAGTACTATTGCTGATAGCAACGGTATGTCCCGCGGTACTACCGTAGGGGGCAAGGTACCTGCGTGCTGCAGCAGTACTGCTCCAGGAGGAGCGGTACTACTGCTGCAGACTAGCGGTACTACCGTCAGGCTGATTTCAGTCGTGGTAGATTTTCGAGCCCTTCTCTCTTCCATCTTTGAACTTCTCGTGTTGTCGTTTTATTACCTGTTCAAACTCAAGAACACGATTAGTTCTGTGGGTGTGTTGTCATTAACTCCAAAACAGAGTAAGATCCTAGCATGCTCTTTCAATCTCCACCTTTTTGGAGATTGATGACAACACAAACACACAAAGGATTTGCAAAATATAGGCAGCCCCCCCCCCTAAAATTATGCATCAAATTATTTTCCTTTTGAATACAAAATGCATACTCGTTAGGATAAACACTTCCCCTAGATTTTGTAAACCAAGCAAGTATATGAAAAAACACAATAAAGCATAACTTGCACAAGCATGGTAAGACATGAATAAGATAGTTATTACAACACATAGTTTGAACGAAATAAAGGAGTTCCACATGTCTTACACCATGCCACGAGATAGTTCACCTAAACCAAAGTTCGAGAGAATAGAAACGGAAGCACAAGCATAAGAATCAAATAAGAGCAAGCTTGTGTTCCCACCCATGCAAATCCCCGGATAAACCTAGTAGAACTCTCTCCCCCTTTGGCATCAAGACACCAAAAAGGGAGAGGCGATGCTAGCGTCCCATGGGGGTTCAGTCATCGTCCTCCTCCTCATCATCCTCGTCATCATCAGCAGCCTCGGGATCAGCGGCATCATCATCACTAGCAGCATCATCACTGCCGTCAGCCTCATCATGTGCAGCCCTGTTGTGCTGTTCTCCTTCACGAACCCAAGGGTCACCGGGGTGAGAGGTGGAGGCATCATCCTGAAGATCTGGGTCAACCCAAGTGTTGTAGCTGTGCTCCCCAATCCACTTGGAGTAGGTAGTGATGTTGCCTTCGGTGCCCGCCGGAATTGGAGCACCCAAAGTGGCAAAACGTTGACGAGTGCGCTGGCGTTCTTCCTTGGCCCTTTTGTGTTCCTTCCAAGCTCGAACATTTGCATCATCTTGATGGCAAAAGATAGACTGCATGGCATTGGCAACCCATTTCTTGAAAGCATGCTATTTCTTCTTGGGCAACTCAAAAGTTGGATCATTGTCTTCATCCTCGGTGTTGTAAGCTTCATCATTGGGGATGAGAGGCTTGAGATGCTTGTTCCGGTTTAGTTCTTTGACATGATGAGTGATAAGGGGAGCATCATTGTCCAGCAGCTCCAATGGATACTTCTTGTGGACCCAAGCATGAATGATGAGCTTCATAATAAGGGAACCAAAGATGGGAACCCGCTTCTTCATGATGACCTCATGGATCTCATGCCAAAGAATATCCATAACATCAAGTTTCTTGCCTTTTCCAACCATGTCATAGGAGATAACCATAAGATAAATGAGGCGCCCATGGACCTGATCAAAGTTGCCCACTCGTGGCATCACCGTGTTGCGGAAAATTTGATGCATAATGTGCCAAGTCTTTTGCAGGTGCTTGGATTCCCCGCAAACTCCACGACCCTTGTCCTTGGTCATCCATGTGATAGCTCTCTCGGAGGTGTGGAAGTGAACTCTAGCAAAGAACTGGAGTACAACATGTTCATCAAAGTCTTCGTGAAAGTTGATGTAGTCCAAGATCCCAAACTCTTCAGAAATCTCTAGGGACTCACCAAAGTAGTCAAGGTGAGCTCTCATATAGTCAGTGTTGATGCAAAACTGCTCCACCACTTTTGTCTTGTAACGGGGGAGCACCTCATGAAAGATATTCTCTTGAAACTGAGTATGAAACAGGGTTTTCTTGTACCGTGGATCCTTGTCCTTGACATAGGGATTTATCCTTCTTTCCTTGACAAAAGTGAGAGTTGGCATCCTCATGAGGGAAGCAGATTTCTTGGCAGCTGCTTTGGCTTGAACTGATTGCTGACGGCGGGTGAGCTTCTCTGGAATAATCTCGGGTTCATCAGTCAAGTCCTTGTCCTTACGAGACCTCTTGGGAGCCCGAGCTAAGCTGCCCCCACGACCCCTGCTAGATCCTAAGAAAGCAGAGAGAGATAGCATAGGGGATAAGTATTGCAAAAGTAAAACATGATCAAAACGAGAAGAATCGAAATTGCCCATTTTATGGAAAATACCAGATCAACGGTAGTACCGTTTGAAAAACCGGTAGTACGCCCGGACGAGCGGTAGTACCGCTAGCTCCAGATCTAGCGGTGTGACCGATGATATTGACCCGATCTATTGAATCGTCCGATGAAACTTTGCAAAAGCGAGTCTAAACTGAGTACCAACTATTCCCTACAACTTCTAACACAAGAATAACAAGGAAAATATCTCAATCACATCTCAACGAACCATCTAGGTTGAGAGAGAGAGAGGAAAGTTTACCGGTACTCATGGTGGAGAAGGAGAGGGAGGAGGAGGTCCTCGAGCCACCCCCACACCCGGAGAAGGGCTGTCGTGGCCGGGGAAGGCTCTCCCGGCGGCAATGTGCGATGGCAGTGGCGGCGATGAAGGGAGACGGATGTGGGGGTTGGGTGTGGGGAGGTAGAATGGAGAAAAACTAGCCCCCACGCCCCACTTAACCCCACGGTCAAAACCCTCAGCGGTAGTACCGCTGGCCCAGCGGTAATACCGCCCGCTGGTACTATCGGTAGTGAACCCAGAGATACCGCGCCTGGCAACCACGTTGTCCTGGCGGTAATACCGGGATGCTAGCGATAGTACCGCTACTGATACTAGCGGTAGTTCTGAAGGTTGTACCGCAACTGGGAGGTGCTTGAGCATCCTCAGCCAGAGCGGTAGTACCACCCAGATCTGCCGGTAGTACCTGTACCTGGTGAATAGGGTATTTGGAGAGGTAGTACTGCTCCTGGGAGCGGAGAGATTCCAGGCAGCGGTAGTACTGTCCCTGAACACCGGTAGTACCGGGCGCCTGAGTCGAAAACTGCCACTGAGATGATCATGAGAAGTTTTGCAATTTTGAAAGAGATAGGTCTTATGGGATAAGAGTTTTGGTTTAGGATGGAGTTTGTAACTGGGGGAGGAGAGGCAATCCGTGTTTGCAAGAAGCAAGAGTGAAAAGCCAAACTCGGATGCTCTCCACAAAGATCAAAGAGGTCTAAAAACCCAAATAAAACCAAATAACTCCAACTCCTCATAGAGAGGAGGGCGGTGGCCAGGGCCACCATATATGAGCAATTATCAACCCGGAACCGCGAATATGTATATTGAGTTGAAGGCCAATACTCATCGTTTAAGCACATATTGTCACCAAAAGTGACCAAATGAAGCACGAATTGTCTATATTGGCATCATAGGGGTAATGTTGACCCATGAATTGAGCTACACTCCCCCTACAACTATGCCTACATCCAAACTAGTTATCAAGTACACTATGGGTAGGTGTGCGCGGTGCTCAAGCAAAGTTACTCGAATCAATGACATTTAGCTCATTCCTCAACTCTCGAAATCTTGTTTCATCAAGTGCCTTCGTGAAGATGTCTGCGAGTTGATCCTTGGTACCTACGAAGGAGAGGTCAATGTTGCCTCTTTCCATGTGCTCCCGGATGAAGTGGTGACGCACTTCAATATGCTTCGTCTTGGAATGTAGCGCGGGGTTGTAGGTGATCTTAATGGCACTCTCATTGTCACAAAAGAGAGGCACCTTGTCGAAGTTGGCTCCATAGTCCTTCATGGTTTGCCTCATCCAAAGCAATTGAGCACAACAACTCGCGGCGGAGATGTACTCGGCTTCGGTGGTGGAGAGAGCAACACAATTTTGCTTCTTGGAAAACCAACACACCAAGGAGCGACCAAGAAATTCGCAACCCCCGGAAGTTGACTTCCTATCCTTCTTCTCTCCGGCATAATCCGCATCCGAGTAACCCATGAGCTGAAAACTTGAACCCTTGGGATACCAAAGACCAAAGTTTGGGTATGAATCAAATATCGAAGAATGCGCTTAACCGCCATCATATGGCTCTCCTTGTGAGCCGCTTGATACCTTGCACACTTACCCACACTAAACATGATATCCGGTCTAGATGCACAAAGATAGAGCAAAGAACCAATCATAGAACGATAAAGCTTTTGATCAACATCTTTACCCTCGGAGTCGGTGTGGAGGTCATGGCTTGTGGACATGGGAATCTTGCTAAACTTGGCATCCGCCATATTGAATCTCTTGAGCATGTCTTGGGTATATTTGGCTTGCTTGATGAAGGTGCCTTCCCTATATTGCTTCACTTCAAAGCCTAGGAAGTACTCCAACTCCCCCATCATGGACATCTCAAACTTGCTAGTCATAAGCTTTCCAAACTCATCATCGAAAGCACTTCGACTTGGGAGAAACCTTGTGCCACCAATCTTGCCTTGTTTCGAATGACAATGCCATTCGAATCTTGCTTGTTCTTGTAGACCCACTTGGTGTCGATGACGTTCTTGCAATCTTTTGGCCTTGGCACCAACCTCCACACCTTGTTGTGTTTGAAGTTGTTTGGCTCTTCATGCATGGCCTCCACCCAATCATGATCTTCAAGTGCTTCATAGACTTTCTTGGGCTCGATGAAGGAGACAAAAGCATGGTTGGAGCTAAAACTTGCCAATTGATTTCTTGTGACGACTTCTAACATCTCCGAGAACTTGGTCCAAAGTGTGATCTTTGAGGATGAGGTCACGTTCTCTTCTCAATGCTCTTCTTGTCTTGAGCTCCTCCGAAGTTTCTTGAGATGTGTCTTGATCATCACCTTCATCATGGGAGTCATGTGCACTGCCTTGATCTTGAACTTGTTCTTGAACATGAAGTTGTTCTTGGCCTTGTGCACCATCATGAGCTTGTTCTTGAACATCATGTGTTGGTGAGTCATGTGCACCGCCTTGATCTTGAACTCGTTCTTGATCATGAAGTTGTTCTTGGCCTTGTGCACCCTCATCACCATTGGGTTGAACTTGATCGACATTGGGATGATCTTGTTCTTGAACTTGCTCGTTTGGTTGAGGGCTTGTAGCTTGTTCTTGAATTACTCGAGGAACTTGGATAGGTGATGAGTCTTGAGGTGGCTCAACTTGAGGAGGATCCTCTTTAATAGGACGGATATCACCAATTGCCATCCTTCACGTCACTAGATTCTTCAACTTGACCGGTGGTCTTGTTGTAGACACTATAGCCGTGAGTGTTTGTGGAGTAACCAACAAAGATGCCCTCAATAGATCTAGTCTCGAATTTTGACAAATGATTACCTTTCTTGCGAATGAAGCACTTGCATCCAAAGACGCGGAAATATGAAAGGTCCGGCATCTTGCCGAGGAGGATCTCATATGGAGTCGTGTTTGTAATCTTGCGGAAATAAACCCGGTTGGTGATGTAGCATGCGGTAGCAATGGCTTCAGCCAAAAAGTTATACGGAGAAGCATACTCCGCAATCATTGTCCTAGCCGCATCCATGAGTGTACGGTTCTTCCTCTCCGCCACACCGTTTTGTTGAGGGGTGTATGGGGTAGAGTGAAAGGGCATGACGCCCCCATGTGTGGTTTTGGTAATTAATGACAATCCCTATGGACTAATGGTTGCATTGAGTTATACTTATAGTGTTTTGCATAGACCATGCTTGAACTCCATAAGTTGGATTCAAGGTTGATGCCATGAATATATTGATATAATGAAGTATTTGGCATCAAGATCATCGAGGTGTATGGATATATATTTGATATGATCAAGAAGAAGAGTATGTGATGACCAAGTTGTTATTCGAGGAGTTATCCGATGATTGGTCATATGTGAGTTGAGCATATTGCAAGTATGTCTTGAAGAAAAGAATTATGTGATCATTCATTGTTATCTTCAAGCCATCATCTATTGAAAAGAGAAGAAAAGATACAAGGTTGATCAAGATATTGTTCAACACACAAGCTACAAGATGTACCAAGTGGGATCATGTATGGTAAGCAATTGTCCATATAGCTTTGTGAACTAACCCATGATATCTGTGTGGCATTTCTATGTGTGGTTAGGTATCTTTCTATGGGCTTGCATCAAATGAAGATTTCATATAGCCCATGATGGATGGCGTCAAGTGGTGATCGTCATCAAGCTTGAGATGTGCAAGTTCAAGAGAAGTATCTCGAAGATATCATATGCTTGATGCTTGCCACCCTCTTGGAGATAATGGTCAAGTGAAGTTATGCCTATGAGAGGCTCTCCCATAGTGGAGTATGGGGGAGCAATATGTGAGACTTCACCAAGAAAAGTGCAATCAAGAAAGGTGGTCCACTTGAAGAGATCAAGGTCGACATCATCTAGATCAAGTGGAGTGCACAAGGCAAAGGTATGATCTTGATAGGGTTTCTATTTTACCGGTCTCATGTTGTTAGTCGGGAGACCGGGTTATTGGATAGACACCGTACTATCAAGAGGGGCTCTCGATTGAGCTTTAGCGTATTAGTTGGAGAGAGCTCAAACCTATGCATACTTAGCATCATCAACTTTCTCTGTTCTTATTTGGCTTATCTCTCTATGGGGTTTTGGAGCTTGTTGTGACCTTCATAACAAGCTCAAGTTCACCGAAAACGGATTTCGTATGAAAAACTTGTTGCGTTTTCGGTTTTGGAGTTTTTCCTGGTTCATCTTCTATAGAGAGGTTTCACCTTACTACATTTGGTTTTATACTCCCTTGTTGGACTATGATGTTTTCCTGCATCATCTTGACGTGCTCGTTGTGGTGATTCCAACGAGCCCAAGAATATCGAAAACGGAGTTCGTATGCATAAGTTATTGCGTTTCTCGTCCGGGCGTTCCAGGAATTCCGAGCCAGTCGGAATTTTCCGGACCAATTCCGAACGGGTCGGAATTTTCTGGACCAATTCCGAACTAGATCCGAACTGGCTTTTTCAGTACTGTACTCAGTCTGGATTCTAGTTGGTTTTTGTCCGGATTATTCCGAGTCACTCGGAATTCCGAGCCAAATCCGGATTCATTCCGAACGGCACGAATCTGTACCAAACGGTCGGATTTTTGGGAACTATAAAATGGGGTCTTCTTCCCCAACGGTTCCCCAACTCTTGAGCACGATTTTGACCTCCATTGTTGACCCTTTGAAGCTTTGCTTTCTCTCTATTCCTCCATGATTCTTGCTTCCAATTAGAGGAAAAAGAGAGAGGAGATCTAGATCTACCATTCCACCAATCAATCGCTCCTCTAAGTGAGGAGAAGCTTTTGGGTCTAGATCTTGGAGGAATTTGCTGTTCTTCCTTGTTCTTCCTCTCTTCTCCCCCCATAAGCATTAGTTGCTTTGGTGGGATTTGAGAGTGAATGATTTGAGCACTTCTTGTGTTCTTGCCCATTGCATCGGTTGCATCGGTTTGAGTTCTCCACAGTGATACGTGGAAGTTGAAGTTGAGAAGCTTGTTACTCTTGGGTACTTGGGGTGCCCTAGAGCTAGTCCTCTTGGGTACTTGGAGTGCCCTAGACGGTCCTTGTTGATCTCGGAGTTTTGGTGGCTCGCGGGATAGTTGGGAGCCTCCAATTAAGTTGTGGAGACGCGCCCCAACCTTGTGATTCTTGTGGCTTTGGGAACCGCGGGAATTCGATGAGAGCTTCCAATTAAGTTGTGGAGTGTGCCTCATCCTTGTACGGGTTTAGTGACCACCCTCAAGTGTCCCATAGTGGTTCGTGGCACTCCGCATTGGTGGAGGCACGAAGAAGATTACAGTGTGCCATTTGACGGCTATTCGGGGATCACTTTGTGACTCCGCACCGCTCCAACGGAGACTAGCTTCCATTGGGAAGTGAACTTCGGGATAAATCATCGTCTCCAAGTGTCTCGGTATTTCTATACCCGAGCTTCTTACTTATGCAATTTACCTTGTGATAGCCATCGAGCTTGAAGTAATATATCTTGCTATCACATATTTTGTTTAGCATAAGTTGTTGGTGCACATAGGTAAACCTAGCTTGTTTAGGTTTTGTGCTTGATAAATTAAACGCTAGTTTTATTCCGCATTTATTCAAGCCTAAACCGTAAAGAATTTTAAATCGCCTTTTCACCCCCCCTCTAGGCGACATCCGTGTCCTTTCATAGAGTATTGATGTGCAATCCCCTCCTCACTAAGAAATCCCTCCACGGTGTAGTTCTTGAACTCGGTCCCATTGTCACTTCGAATCACCATGATCTTCTCTTGATATTGACGTTTGGGCCATGTTGATGAAGTCAATGACTCTTTGTTGAGTCTCACTCTTCTTCTTGAAGAAATAGAGCCATGTGTATCTTGAATAGTCATCAACAATCACCAAGCAATACTTCTTGCCCCAAGACTATCATAAGATAGAGGACCGAAAAGATCCAAGTGAATGAGCTCAAGAATCTTGGAGGTGGTGATCTTCGTCTTTTGTGGATGAGCTTCTCCATGTTGCTTGCCTAGAATGCAAGACCTACACACACGATCTTTGGAGAACTTAATATCGGTTAGTCCGAGAATGTGATTACCACTTTGAAGGTCATGCAAGGTTCTCATATTGGTATGGGCTAGTCGGCGATGCCAAAGCCAACCCACATCAACTTTAGCCATTAGGCAAGTCACGTTAGAAGTGCTTTCTTTCAAGAAATCAAGCACATATATACCGAACTCGACATGCCCAACAAAGACTACTTTAAGAGACCCCTTCACGGTGATAATCACGGTCTCGTCATCAAAGTAACACCCATAGCCACATTTAGTAAGTTGATAGACGGAAAGCAAATTGTAACCAAGGGACTCAACAACAAGGACATTCTTGATTGAGATTTCTCTCGCAACAACAACCTTGCCATGTACCAATACCTTAAGCTCGTGGTTGTCGCCAACCTTGACATGGGAATATTGTGGTAACGAAGGTTCAATATCATCCACCAAGTCAATGTGTTCGGTCATGTGTTGGGATGCGCCACTATCCATCGTCCATCGACCCGTACCGGACGCCACACCCTACAAGAGATCAATTCTTTGATTTAGGTACCCATTTTTGAATGGGTCCTTTCTTGTTAGTCACAAGGGTCTTTGGAACCCAAATAGCCCAATGATAATCATCACCATAAGAAGTGCCAACATATTTAGCATAAACATCTCCATTTCTAGATTTCATAAGAACATAAGAAGGGTTATATTTTCCGGCGAAGTCATTGTGAGTGGCGTTGCCCCTTGTGGGCTCACCACCCACAATGGTGTTGGATTCCTTCTCCTTAGTCATCTCCCCCTCCTTAACAAAGACAATATTCTTGGAAGGGGGAGTTGACTTCTTCTTTTTCTTGTTCTTCTTCTTTGACTTGGTAGAGAACCCAAGTCCTTCTTTCCTAGCTTGATCCTTTTGATTGTTTAAAAGATCATTTAGGTTCTTCTCACCTTGAATGCAAGAGGCAAGACCTTTTTCAAGTTGGGCCTTTAACCTAGAGTTCTCCTCAACAAGGTTAGCATGCTCACAACAAGGGTTAAGCTAGCAACATTAGTAATAGAGGAAGACACAAGGCAATTTTTAACTTGTTGACCTAAGTATTGATCATGAGACTTTTGTATTTCATCAAAGGACCTTTTGAGGGCTTTGAGTTCCTCATCAAGTCTCTTGTTTTCCTACTCAAGTCTAGCGTGGCCAATACTTAGCTCATTCTTTTCATTCTTACAGATTTTAGACAAAGCAAGATCATGTTCATGCTCCTTTTTCACTCTAGACATATCAATAGCATAAGACTCCTCGGAGTTACATAGAGTTCCTCAAGAGCACTTCTACGAGTTTGCTCCTTTTCAAGAGCAATATATAGCTCCGCTATCTCATTAGCCTATTCACACTCATTACCTTCCATGGTCAAGAGTTTCTCCTCCTTTTCATCTACAAGAAGGTTAGTCTCATCAAGTTGCTCAATAAGAGCATTCACATGAACTTTATTCTCCCCCTTGAGCTTAGCTAGCCATAATTCCACCACATTTGGACCTTGGTCCTCCTTCTCAACATTTTCCACACAATCCAATAAAGAAGGAGGTGTAGAAGCAATGGGTTTAGGAGAAGAAGTTACCACGGTGGCTTTTGCCATAAGACATGTGTAGGGAATGGCCTCATTCTCATTGGGGGATCCGAATAGGGATGCCGGTGTATAGGAAGTAGTAGCAATGGCCACATGTGCCACACCTTCAACATCATCATCCTCATCACTAGACGTGTACTCTTCAAGCACCTTCCTGTCTTGGACACACAAGGCATTGGGACCGTTCCTCTTCACGAAGTTCTTGTTGACGAGGGTCTTGTTGTTGTCTTCCTCATAAGCTTGCCAGTGGTGTCCTCTCTATTCTTGGATGGGCACTCGGCAATGTAGTGGTTTTGGTTGCTGCAATTGTAGCAAGTTCTTGGACGTTCAATTCTTGCCTTGTCACCTTTTCCGAAAGATCTTGAGTTGCCACCTTTAGGACGATTGCCACAAAAAGCCTTCGCGGCAAGAGCCATGTGTTCATTGTAGGCGAGCTTAGTCTCATCCGGATCCTCCTCTTCATCTTCATGCTCAACCACTTCTTCATGGGCAGTGGCCTTGGTCTTTAAAGCAACATTTGGTGATTGACCTGCAAGGCCTCTTTGGCGAGCAAGAGCATGGATGGAGCTCTTGACCACCATCCCAATGGATACAAACTCATTGACCACCGTGTTGGAGTCAAGGGAAACAAAATCCGGCCATGATCGAATGGTTTGAGCCAAACTTTGGTTGAACGGGTGATTGCCTTGAGAAACTTGCGCTTGATCCAATCATCACCAATCTTTTCATAGCCAAAGTCCCCCAAAGTGATGACAAGGGCGGTGAGTCTTCTATAGAGTTCTTCGGGAGTCTCATCATCCATCATCACGAACTCATCGGCCTCGTCTTGAACGGCTTCATACTTAGAGCGTTGAATGCTCTCATTCCCCAAGAACAAAGTATGAAGAGCAGTCCATGATTGCTTCGCCGTCGTGCACCTTCAAAGGTGAGTAAGGTATGTTGAACTGGCGGCGGTTTGGATCATGTGCATAGCGGTGGCGTTGAGTTGATGATCCGCCTTCTCACTTGGAGTCAAGTTGTCGGGATCTTTTGGAGAGAAGCCTCGCTCTATAATATCAAGCAAATCAACACAAGAGCTAGACATATGTGATTTCATGCAAAATTGCCAATTAGGAAAGTCTTTTGGGTCAAGCTTAGGAGGTGTGCCCATATTGGCAATGTGTGGCTTGTCAACTTGTCGGTGGATTTGGTTATACACTTGTTCTGGTGGAACTTGTGAATACACCCCCGGAATAGCCTTCGAGGTGGATGATGTACCATTCTCTCCTTTTCCCGAGTCGGTATTGGTTTGCGCCTTTGCTTTCTCGGGATCGACTTCCAAAGTCAAGACGTTGTCGTCTTTGTTTGGGGAGTCTAGAGAGGATGGAGCGTCATCCACACGAGGGGGCTTTCCCATAATTTGCTCGAACATCTTCCGCATCTCATTAATGACATTGGAGGTAATCTTGTTGTCTAGATCATTGATCTTGGTCTCAAGATTACCCACAATCTCATTTAGTTGAGACTTGGAGACGGGAGCTTCGTGATCACTCTCTTCGACCATTTTTTCTTAGGTGGTGAAGCCTTAGATAAGAGCCCAGTCTCTGATACCAATTGAAAGGTCGTTTAGAGGGGGGTGAATAGGCGACTACCAATTTTAATTATTTTTCCTTTTTAATTAGGGCTTTGAGCAAGTATAACAAGGTTGACTAGATGTGCACTAGATGAATACAGCCTATGTGATACAAGCAAGATACAAAGCGTAACAGAAGCAACAAGTAAAGGATAGAAGTAACCGCAAAGTAGAGACACGAAGATGATTCCCGTAGTTCCTTCCCAAGGGAAGTACGTCTACATTGGAGGAGTGTGGAGCCACCTAGGCACTCCAATAACACGGATGTGCTCACTCTATTCTCCGTGAGCTTTGCCCGTGAAGGATTGGCTCTTCCACTATGAGGTCACCTTCGAGGCGTTGACCAAGCCGTACACAAAGGTCAGGGAACTCCACAATGAGTTGGAGCCTCCCAACAATGTCCCGGAGCACCTCGCAAACAAGTTGAGGCTTCCGACACGCACCAAGGCCTCCTAGGGTTACAAGCAACCCAAGGAGGAACAAGAACCACAATGGGGATGAATGAATTTGAAATTCCTTCGGTGGAGATGTAGATCTAGACCTCCTCCTTCACTCCTCGAAGTATCAAGGCGATTGGTTGGTTAGAGTGGGAGATCTAGGAAGTTAAAACTCAGCAGTAATGGAGGAGAGAGAATGTAAATCGCAGCTTCTTCTTGGGGTAGAAGCACTCCTTTTATAGGGGCCTTGAAAATCGAACCGTTATGCACAGAAATGTGCACAGCGGTACTACCGCTGGCAACTAGTGGTACTACCGCTACTGACCTCCCCGCGGTACTTTAGCAGTTTCGGCTTCCAGCCGCAGCGGTAGCGCAGAGCTCTACCGTAGTGCCAGGGGCCGGTACTGCCGCCAGAACCCACCGGTACTACCGCTGTCATACCTCGAATTAAATCGAAGTATTTCATCGGTATTATGTGGGGGTACCGGACAAGTTGTCACATCCCAAATTTTGGAACTAAGAAAAACTTAGTTTTACAGGACCCAAAATTCAGAACCAACAAAAACTTTTTGAAATGTTTCACTAATGGTTGTGGATTCCTTCCCATTGCTATGTTTGACCACTAAATCCAAACCTAAGAACTTAACTAAAGATAAAACTATATTTAACATTGGTGATCATGTCATGACAAGAAAATATTTCATATATCCTTTCCATTCTTATTTTTGGCCAAAGTCCATTTCAATGATGCTTGGTTTAGCAACAACCAAAATATCCACTCTTGAGAAAGTAAAAGAATTTCCAAAATTATATGTTTCCAAAATTATGGAGATCTATATGCTATCTCCTATCTATTTTTCAACCTTGATATTTTGCAGGTGTATACAACTCCCATTTTATAAGCTCTTATTTTCACTCCATTTGAAAATAACACTAGAGGGAAATATATTAACCCACATATTTCCTTTCTCAAATCTTTGTGAAAACTATTAAGTTATGAGTGGAGATATTTCCTAAACATCATCTTGTCATAATTGGGTGTGGTCACTTTTTCACAATATAGTATTTTTAATTATGGAAGTTGAGGTATGATTAATTCTTGTGGTTTGATTTGTGTGATCTTGATTGTGATGTTGATCTTGCTGTGTTTGCTACTTGTGTGGGTAATTCCTCTGTTGTGCTCCACACTAAAAATAAAACACACTTGACAACAAATTTGGAATGTGACTTAAATTGAAAACAAACTCCTCAAATTATTCAACAAATGGAAATTAAGATCATGAATTAAAAAAATGATCTTAATAAATTATTTTCCCTACTTAACTATCTATTTCCTTCAAACAAATATTTTCTCTATGAAAATAAAAACTATTTGAAGTTAATATATTTGTCAAGGAAGTTCCAAGAGTTCGAAAATAATATTTTGAACTTGCTTTAAAATTTCTAAAGGATTATAAAATTGTATTTTAAGAAAAATGCCTTATTTAAACCCTATGAACAAAAGTTGTTCAAACCATTTTATTTTGATACCCCAATTTTTGTGGAGCTTCTACATGTTATGGGGAGGCAACCTGATTTTTCTCATAATTTTCTAAAAAAAATTAGTGCCTCAATTAAATCCCTAAGGTGCTACTGGAAATAAAAGAAGTAGAAGAAAAAGCATGCAGGGGGTTTTCTGTAAAAACGTCGTCTTCCCTGTAGATCCAGTGCGAGCGGCATGGCGCCAGTGGCCGAGCTCGCCGTGCGCCCAGGCCCCCCCTCCCCCCGCTCCTCCTGCCGCGTCGAAGAAGATAAGAAGGCCCCGCGACGCTCTGCTCTCCCTCACCCCTCACTCGCCCACCTGCTCTCTCTCTCTCTGCTCCTCTCCACGGCCGAACCCTATCCATGGATGCCGTCGCGCATCGCCGGCGATTGGAGCCTCCCCGAGCAAATCGAAGACCGCCATCGTCACCGCCTCATCGTCCTCTTCATCCTCGTCCAAGGAATCGAGCTGGGAGTCTGCGAATCGAGCTGGACATGTGCATCCTCTTCCGCTCCGGCCGCTACCTTGCCGGGAAACTCGCGGGCTGCACAGACCACCATTCTCTGCCATTTTTGTTTCTCTGAGATCCCCTCATCGCGAGCTATCTCATGGACATCCCCTTTTCTTCTTAGGGCACCGGAGTCGCCGTCGCCGTCATCGCCCTGCTCCCTGCCCGCTCCGCTCGTCCATGCGCGACGAGAGGAAGACGATGGCGTCGTAACTCATAACGCTTTGCCTCGCGCACTGGGCCACTGGCTGGGCCATGATCATCGCCGCACGGTCGGATCTGGGCCAGATCTGGCCCATTCCTTTATTTTTCCAGTAGATCTATTATCTGTTTTTATTTCCTATTTAAATTGTAGTGTAGGTTTAATTCATTTGTGGTAGATCTGTGATAGATATTTGAGTGATTCAAATTCTGTAGAGTTCCTATGTGTTTTCTTAATTAGGTAGAACTGGCTGTTTGCAAAAATATATTTTTAAGTGATGTCTGGATTTAAACTGGTAAAAAGTTTATTTTTCACTAAATCATTAATATCTAGAGTTTTACAAATCCAAATATTGCAAACTAAAATTCCATGGATAACCTGAAGTGATACCTTCCATTCTGTGTTGGTCTTGTATGCAAATGAAGTCTAGAACAAAAGTTCTATTGTTTTTACTAAAACCACCAGAGGGCACTTAGGTGAGTTTTGTAGATTTTTACAAGATGAATTTTGGAGCAAATCCAATTTTGCTAGGTTCCTAGTGTTGCCCTTTATCATACCCTAGGTTGGTGAAAACGTTTAGCTTACAGAGAATATTTGGTGACTTATTGTTTGGCTGGTAGTAATTTCTGTATTAGGAAAAATATTGTTATTTACTTTTAATTAAAAATCTTGTGTGCTCTCTTATTTTAGCATGTACTTGGTGTTAGGCTTCTGTTAGTATAATGACCTTGGGATTATGACATGGCTAATTGAATTGTTAGGAAAATTGTTTTGTTAGCTTAGAGTTAAACATGTGGGTGTTGTTGTTAAAACCTGTTTGGGTTAATTGCTTGCTAGCATCTATTTAAGTGTGGTGATTGTTATTAGGGATTTGTTTTAGTATAACTTGCATCCTTTATTTATGTTGATGTAGCTCTATTGCTTGAATTTTGTTTTATTAGGTGCTAGTTTAATGTGACATTAAGACTAATGTCTTTCGGTGTTTAGAAAATGTGTTTAGTGTGTTGCTTGATTGAATTAGTGATATGTTTTTGGTATGATTCCTTGTTTGTGTACCACTTGTGGTTTGGTTGCTTATTGATTGTTTTTTTATTTTCATGTTTGCGACGCTAGAGATAAACACTACCGGAGTGCTCTTTGGAAAGGATTTATTGAAGAAGAATCGGAGTTTATTTCTTTGATCAGCGAGAAGAAGTCCAGGAACATTATGCTGAAATCAGGCAAGCTACTTCTTTGAGCTTGCATTTATATACATCTATTTTGGTTCACATGTTTTACTTATAAAGAGCATAATGGATTTATGTGGTGTTTGCCACTAAAGTTATGATTTTGAAAACCCTTTTTCCAAAATACAAGTATATTATTTTGACACCCTAAGTGGAGGTATTAGATGGAAATTCTTTTTCAAACTATAGGATGGGAAAAATATTATTTACTCAAAACTCCTTTGAAAGTACTTGTATGATTATGGAATTCCGAGATGTCGGTGTGGAAGTGAAGAAATTGAGTATGGTGATGTTTATGAAAAATGCACATTGTGTCTTTGTACTATGACGACCAGCCGATAACCTGTGCGACCACATTTACCCACATATGGGCAAGGGTGTAGTCATATAATTTGCTCATATTAGTATGGGATGCCTCAACAACGGAGATGACTCCGTTCCATGAGGGGATGGTTTGGTGACCTACCCCTGACCTGGGTCCTCTTAAGAGAAGTCTACCGGAGGCCGGTATGAGTGTATTGGAGAAAGAGGATTGAAGACGCCACCTTTGGGTCGCCGGGCAGAACTATGAGTCCTCACACTTAGATTCCGACGGGCTGGGTTAAGTGTTGATGGAAAGTGTCATAGCGACAGGGTCCTATACTAGCATGAGCAAAGGACAGGCTATGGTCGGTGACTCAACTTCGCATACACCTTGTATGGCGGGACGTGGCTGACACGATGAGTTGCCGGATGGATGTGGGAAAAGCGTGCTACCTCTGCAGAGGGTAAAAACTATTCGAATAGCCGAGTCCTCGGATATGGACAGTTGGGAGGCTGTCCTCTGACCATGTGCAAGTTTACAAAGTTTTAAGATTTGAAAAGAAAATGGAGATGTTTTATATGGGCAACTATACCGAAGGGCTGGTATGAGGTTGCTAGAAAAGAGGAAGACCATGAAGGGCTATGGTCGAGAAGTGCAGAGTTTTGTGTTTTGAAAGTGGAAAATGTTTTATGCAACTATACCGAAGGGCTGGTATAAGGTTGTTGGAAACTGATTTGACCATGAAGGGCTATGGTCGAAAAAGGAGGAGTTTTGGAGAAATAAACCAATGGCGATTTTCCGGAAAAATGTTTATAAAAAAGACTTCTTACCTTTTTCAACAAAGATGTATTTTGGGGAAAACGTTTTAAAAGAGAGTTCTTACCTTCGTCAACGAAGATATATTTTCGGGAAAAAGTTTTAATGGTGACTTCTTACAAAGACAAGATTTAGGGGAAAAAGTTCTAAAAGCCTTCTTTCCCCTTTCAGCAAAGGTATAGAGATGTTTTTCTAAAAATACGAGGCTTATGAAAGGTTATAAAATTCTTCTTTATGGAGGTTTCAAACAAAAGTCTATACTTCTCTTTTTCAGTAAGGATATAGAGTTTTCAAAGCAAACAAAGTTTTATTTAAACAATAAAAAGAGTAGTCCATGCTCATTCGGGGGTAGTTTGCCAGTACAATCAAATGTACTCATATTGGTTTCGTCCCTGGCTATTGTCTTAGCCAGATTTTTGAAGAGAAGCAGTTCGAAGGAGAAGTTTTCAATGGCGTCAATGCGAACTAGGGCGCTTCCCAGTCAGCTGCCTGTAGGGTTATGGTAAATGATTTGGGCTCCACGTTGTTTGATGATTTCCGCTGCAAGTACATGTTGAAGTACGGCTGCAATCAAGTAAGTATATTCATTCGGTATTTATGGATGCTCTTTTGATACCAGTTCGATTGTGCTCAGCGACACACTAATCATGGGATCGCTGATGTTGTAGGCACAATGGTATTTCGGACAGCTAGTCCGGGGTCCCCACACAAGTACCGTTGGAGATCAAAGACGTAAATCGGCTGAGCGGTACCTCTAGTGGTAGTTCCCGCGGTAGTACTGTTGCTGATAGCAACGGTACTTCCCGTGGTACTACCGTAGGGGGAAAGGTACCTGCGTGCTGCAGCAGTACTGCTCCAGGAGGAGCGGTACTACCGCTGCACACTAGCGGTACTACCGTCTGGCTGATTTCTATCCTGGTAGATTTTTGAGCCCTTCTCTCTTCCATTTTTGAACTTCTCATGTTGTCGTTTTATTACCTGTTCAAACTCAAGAACACGATTAGTTCTGTGGGTGTGTTGTCATTAACTCCAAAACAGAGTAAGAGCCTAGCATGCTCTTTCACCAGCAAACAAAACATGTACGATTACAATAAGATGATCTTGATCATGTAAAACAGCTCACAAGATCTAACATGATAGCACAAAGGAGAAGAGACAACCATTTAGCTACTGCCATGGACCCGTAGTCCAAATATGAGCTACTCACGCATCAGTTCGGAGGCGGGCATGGTGGTGCAGAGCCCTCCGGTGACGATCTCCCCCTTCGGCAGGGTGCCGGAAAGAGCTTCAGAACCCTCCCGAGAAGGGTTTCGAGTTGACGGCGGCGTCGGGTTTCTTTCGTGGAATTTCTCGGCTCTCTTAGGGTTTTCCAGAAGGATGCAATTTATAGGCGAAGAAGCGGTGCCGGGGGCACCCAGCGGGCCCACATGGCCTTGGGGCGTGGGCCAGCCCTAGGCCGCGCCGTGGGCCGCCTCCTCCACCGACGGGTCCCCTGGACCCATCCTTTGGACGGTGGCTTTGTTCTTTCGTAAAAATAAATACCGTAAATTTTCTGGTCTTTTGGAGAATATTTCCTTAATAACTTTTCTGAAACAAAAAGACAACAGAAAACAAGAACTGACACTTGGCCTCTTGTTAATAGGTTAGTCCCAAAAAATATATAAAAACGATATAAAACTATTGTAAAAACATGTAGCATTGATATAAAATAAGCATGAAAAATAAAAAATTATAGATACGTTTGAGACGTTTCAGTCTCCTCCACTAATAAAAGTGTGCAACCTTAAACATATCCTAACTAGACAATTAAACATTTTTAAGAAGTGGCAGCCAAGCTGACGGTGTTGAAACGAGGTGGCGTCGGCGGTGATTAAGTTGGGTGTGAGAGCTCATATTAGGACGGAAGATGCAAGGTACGCGGTGGAAAATGTGTGGGTCGCTGTCGTGTGGTACCTGTCTCAAAAATTCGATGTGGACGCAGTTGTTGCTCCTGTACGACACTCGCACGCTGCTCTCTATGGACATGGACCATGGCGGGGTTACCGGACGTGGTATTGGTCCGGTCCTGCTAAATTGCCGATATACCACTCTAACACTATTAAGAGCACTATTGTGGGCATGGTGACATGGTCCAAATGCTTACTAGAATATCTTAGCCGCTAGGGTATAGCCAGGGAAAAGTACCCATATCCTCGTGAACCGCTCTGCGTCGCCCTCGCGGGTGACCGGGGCGACCCTAGCTTCGCTGCCTCCGTGCCCCTCCATATCCGCCGGGAAAAGCCCGCGCGGTGCCGACGGCGGCGACCTTCCTCAACCCGTGCGTGCGTCGGTCTTCGCGGAGCCGACTCGGTGACGGCGGTGCGCCATGGACGACGAGCTCGGGCCGGCGGCCTTTTGCGGTGTTGTGTGGGCGACGACGGCGGCTGATACGTCTCAAACGTATCTATAATTTTTTATGTTCCATGCTTGTTTTATACCAATTGCTACATGTTTTGCATCTACTTTATATCACTTTTATACATTTTTTGGGACTAACCTATTAACAAGATGCCGAAGTGCCAGTTCCTGTTTTCTGCTATTTTTGTATTCCAGAAAAGCTAGTCTGGAAATATTCTCGGAATTGGACGAAACTACACGGGGGTGCCTATTTTTCCAGAACACGCCTGACGGAGCGAGGGAGCAGCAGAGGAGGGCCGCCAGGAGGCCACACGCCACCAGGGCGCGGCCCCCCTTCTGCCGCGCCCTGGGGTGGTGTGGGCCCCTCGGGGGTCCGCAGCCGCCGCCCTTTCGCCTACTTATTCCCCCGACGCGAAAACCCTAAGTACCTGAGCAAATATCCACGAAAAGTTCCAGAGACGCCGCCGTCGTCAACCCTAGCTCGGGAGGGTTCAGAACCTCTTCCCGGCACCCTGCCGGAGAGGGGAATCGTCACCGGAGGCTTCTACATCGCCATGCCTGCCTCCGGAGTGATGCGTGAGTAGTTCATCCTTGGACTACGGGTCCATAGCAGTAGCTAGATGGTTGTCTCTCCACTTTGTGCCATCATGTTTAGATCTTGTGAGCTGCCCTACATGATCAAGATCATATTATTGTAATGCTACATGTTGTGTTTGCTGGGATCCGATGAATATTGAATATTATGTCAAGTTGATTATCAATCTATCTTATATGTTATTTAAGATCTTGCATGCTTTCCGTTACTCGTAGATGCTTTGGCCAAGTAGATGCTTGTAACTCCAAGAGAGAGTATTTATGCTAGATAGTGGGTTCATGTCTCCGTTTAACCTGGGACAGTGACAGAAAGTTCTAAGGTTGTGGATGTGCTGTTGCCACTAGGGATAACCTAACGATGCTATGTCCACGGATATATGTGTTTGTTTACATTACGCACTTTACTTAATGCAATTATCCGTTGCTTGCAACTTAATACCAACGGGGGACTCGGATGACAACCCGGCGGTGGATTATTAGTCATAGATGCTGTTGGATAACGATCTATGTATTATGTCGTAATGCCCAATTAAATATCACATAGTCAACATGTCATGTATATGCATTGTCATGCGCTCACTATTCGTCAATTGCCCAGCTGTAATTTGTTCACCCAACATGTTAGTTATCTTTTATGGAGAGACACCACTAGTGAACTGTGGACCCCGGTCCATTCTTTTACACTGATTAAACAACCACAAACTGCAAACTGTTCCTTTTTCATTCTCTGCAATTTAATACTCATTTTCCACACCATACGTTTAATCCTTTGTTTTCAGCAAGCCAGTGAGATTGACAACCTCACTGTTTCGTTGGGGCAAAGTAGTTTGATTGTGTTGTGTGCAGATTCCACGTCAACAGTCCAGACTCCCTGCGACAGCTATTTTTCTGGCGCCGTTGACAACCTTCTGAAGAGTTGCTGCTCCTACTGGTTCGATAACCTTGGTTTCTTTCTGAGGGAAAACTTGCTGCTGACTACATCATACCTTCCTCTTGGGGTCTCCCAACGAACGTGTGTTTCACGTCATCAAGCTATTTTTCTGGCGCCGTTGCCGGGGAAGTACTCTCATCAATCATCATCATCTCAAATCTCTCCCGTCAACAGCGCCAGCATATTTTTCTGGCGCCGTTGCCGGGGAGACAGCAGTCTTCTGCAAGGGGAGTTTCACGCTTCCAATCTCTTTACTTTGTTTTTGTCTTGCTTAGTTTATTTTATTTTATCTTGTTTGCTTTCAATTATCAAAAACACAAAAAATTAGTTACTTGCATTTAGTTTATTTTCAGTTTTGTTTTCTGTTAGTCATCATGTCTAGCCCTGTTCCAGTAGTAATGTCACCTGAAGAAGAGATCTTCACTTTCAAGCAAGGGAGTGAGGAGAGTTTTAAAGATGCTTGGTCTAGAATATCTGAGTCCTATGCTAAAACTGAACCTAAAATGACTTTAAGCCTGCTTCTTAGTAGCTTTTATTTTGGTCTTGTTCTTTGCTATAGATATGCTTTAGATGCTGTGGTAGGAGGAGATTTCCTTCGTTATGATGGGGATCAAGCTTTTAATGCTATAAAAAAATTGATTACAATTTCTAGCCCCCAATCACTAAAATTGATTTGGCTTTGACAAGCATAAGCGATAGACTTAACGCTCTTGAAACGAACATATCTGGTCTAAAGAAGGGTATAATCAGATTCGTGAACATTATGATAATGTGCCAGTAAATTTTGAACCATCGGGATGGATTCCCTCAGTAAAAGTTGTTATAAATGGTGAAACTTTTCATTCTCGCTGTGATATTATGTCTGAATTCTGTTTAATGCCCAAGAATATTTATGATTCCTTAAATCTTTGGGAGCTTTCCAAATGCGAAGATTGTATAACTTTGGGTGATAATACTATTAAATTACCAAGGGGAGTAGCTGAAGGAGTATTTACAAAACTCTTAGGGATAACAATATCTATTGATTATCTTGTCATTGAATGTGCAGGAGTAGGACAAATTACGCTTGGAAGGTCCTGTTGAAACGCTTTGGAGCAATAATAGATGTGGGCCAAGGCACTATGAATTTCGCCTCTTCACCTATGTGTAACCAAGTATTTCCTAAAGATAAAGGTAAAGGTAAGAGAGCTAAGCGTAAGAATGTTGATGCTTCTTCACTTGGTAATACTTGATGCATGCTTTGTGCCTAGCTAAAAGGCGTTAAAGAAAAGCGCTTATGGGAGGCAACCCATTTTATTTTTCTGCAATTTTTCTTTTATTGAGTCAAGGAGTTTGTTTACTTCTGTAGCAACTCCTTTGTATCTTTATTTTCTCGCATTGTTGTGCCAAGAGTAGCCTCTAATGATAAGATGATGCTTAATTTTGATTGCTGCGCAGAAACAGATTTTTGCTGTTCACTGTACGAAATTCCTAAAATCACCAGATTGTTAAAAAATCTGAAATTTTTGTGCGTAATCTTTATGAATGTCTGAAACTTTCATTAGTTCAGAGTTTCTCGATCTGAGCGTCGTAAGTGCCTCGAAAAAATTCGTCTTTGCGGACTGTTCTGTTTTAGACAGATTATGCCTTTTTATTTTTCATTCTCTCTTTTACTAGTGTTGAGTGAAATTCTTTTTTGGGTGGAAGAGCTTCACATAACATCAGTGGCTGTAGCTAATGTTTAAAGTAACAAATCATATTGCGTCTTTACAGAACATGTGAATTTTTGATTATGCACTAACCCTCTAATGAGATCTACTTTGAGTTTGGTGTGACGGAAGTTTTCAAGGGTCAAGAGAGAAGGATGATATAATAGGATCAAGAAGAGTGAAGAGCTTAAGCTTGGGGAGGCTCCCATGGATCTCCCCAGCATATTTCAAGAAGACTCAAGCGTCTAAGCTTGGGGATGCCCAAGGCATCCCCTTCTTCATCGTCAAAATTATCAGGTCATCTCTAGTGAAACTATATTTTAATTCTTTCACATCATATGTGCTTTTCTTGGAGCGTCTGTGTGCTTTTTATTTTCAGTATTGCATTTTATTTTCAATAAAGCTTGACTGGACCCTAGCATTCTTGATTGGGAGAGAGACACGCTCCGCTTTTTCATGAGAATACTCCTATTCTTCACTTATATTTGTTGAGTATTCATATCTAGCGCTGTTCAGCTTTTAGCTCTTGTTTTCATGTATCTCTTGTCAGAGCTATTAGCTTTCTTTTGTAGAAAGTACTCTCTTGCTTCACTTATATTTGTTTGGAGAGTTGATGAAATAAATTGATTGGTGTTTGGTTGGTTCAGAAAATGTTGCATGTGGTAATTGGTATAAGGAAAAACTTGCTTAATCTTGTAGATCACTAAAATGGATAACTTGATGCTTGTCAATTGTTTTGAGTTAACAAGTAGATCATGATTAAATTGTGCATCACATGAGTTAAGCCTATTAGTGAAGAACTACCGTAAAGCTTGTTGAAAATTTGGTTTGCATCGGTGGTACCTCTAAGGTCTAGATATTTTCTAATAACAGGGTTTGGTTAACAAGGAAGACGGTATGAAGTCTTATAACGTTTGCAATATGTTTGTCATATAAAACTTGGTGTACGGGTTGATATTCTTGTTTGCTTACATAACCTTGCTAGCCTAAACTCTGTACTGAGAGGGAATGCTTCTCGTGCATCCAAATCCTTGAGCCAAAATCCATGCCATTTGTGTCCACCATAACTACCTATATGTGGTATTTCCTTGCCACTCCAAGTAAATTTTTCATGTGCTACCTTTAAATTATTCAAAATGTTATTATTCCCTTTTTGTGTCAATGTTTACTAGCTCATGAGGAATTAGTGTGGTTATTCTTTATTCTATTTGTCGAGTGGACTTTTACACCTGGACTAGTGGCATATACATCCGCTTATCCAATAACTTGCAAAAAGAGCTGGCAACGGGGTGCCCAGTCCCAATTAATTACAACTTTAACCAATTAATTCTCTTCACACTTTTGCCCTGATTCATCAGTAAGCAATGACAAACAGTGAAATACCTGAATGTGTGTAAACCAAAGAGAAAGAGGGATGATCTGCCTTGCTGGTAGAAATAACGTCCTTCATGGGAGCCGCTCTTAAAAGTCCGTTCGACAGGTAGAATACTGTTCTCACCCGCTACCATTCGTTGACAATTAACAAACACCTCTCAAAAATAGATACTCCTCCATGGTATGTGATTGATGGAAGGCACCCGAGGATTCGGTTAGCCATGGCTTGTGTTAGCAAGGTTGGGAGGAGTATCAAATATTTTATGCAATCTCTATATGCTTTCAAAAACCTAAAAGCTCTAGCACATGATTTAATCCCTGCTTCCCTCTGCGAAGGGCCTTTCTTTTACTTTTATGTTGAGTCAGTTTTCCTATTCTTTCTGTCTTCCACAAGCAAACACTAGTGTCAACTTTGTTACAACATGCGTTATATGCAATGTATTGGACTTGTTATACTACTTTGTGTTGACAATATCCATGAGATAAATATGTTGAAAGTTGAAGCAAATGCTGAAACTAAATTCTTCCTTTGTGTTGATTAAATACCTTTTGTTAGAAACTATTGCTTTATGAGTTAACACTTATGCAAAACTGTTTGATGCTTGTCTCGAAAGTACTATTCATGAAAACGTTTAGCTTGTGTGATTCATTGTTTACTCATTATCTATTTGAGCAAATTATAGACCATTGACTTGGATCACTTCATTCATTTACATGTGCCTTGCAATATTATATGATCAAGATTATGATAGTAGCATGTCACCTCAAAAATTATTTGTTTTTATCGTTTACCTACTCGAGGACGAGTAGGAACTAAGCTTGGGGATGCTGATACGTCTCAAACGTATCTATAATTTTTGATGTTCCATGCTTGTTTTATACCAATTGCTACATGTTTTGCATCTACTTTATATCACTTTTATACATTTTTTGGGACTAACCTATTAACAAGATGCCGAAGTGCCAGTTCCTGTTTTCTGCTGTTTTTGTATTCCAGAAAAGCTAGTCTGGAAATATTCTCGGAATTGGACGAAACTACACGGGGTGCCTATTTTTCCAGAACACGCCTGACGGAGCGAAGGAGCAGCAGAAGGGCCACCAGGGCCACACCACCAGGGCGGGGCCCCCCCTCTGCCGCGCCCTGGGTGGTGTGGGCCCCTCGGGGGTCCGCAGCCGCCGCCCTTTCGCCTACTTATTCCCCCCGACGCGAAAACCCTAAGTACCTGAGCAAATATCCACGAAAAGTTCAGAGACGCCGCCGTCGTCAACCCTAGCTCGGGAGGGTTCAGAACCTCTTCCCGGCACCCTGCCGGAGAGGGGAATCGTCACCGGAGGCTTCTACATCGCCATGCCTGCCTCCGGAGTGATGCGTGAGTAGTTCATCCTTGGACTACGGGTCCATAGCAGTAGCTAGATGGTTGTCTCTCCACTTTGTGCCATCATGTTTAGATCTTGTGAGCTGCCCTACATGATCAAGATCATATTATTGTAATGCTACATGTTGTGTTTGCTGGGATCCGATGAATATTGAATATTATGTCAAGTTGATTATCAATCTATCTTATATGTTATTTAAGATCTTGCATGCTTTCCGTTACTCGTAGATGCTTTGGCCAAGTAGATGCTTGTAACTCCAAGAGAGAGTATTTATGCTAGATAGTGGGTTCATGTCTCCGTTTAACCTGGGACAGTGACAGAAAGTTCTAAGGTTGTGGATGTGCTGTTGCCACTAGGGATAACCTAACGATGCTATGTCCACGGGCATATGTGTTTGTTTACATTACGCACTTTACTTAATGCAATTATCCGTTGCTTGCAACTTAATACCAACGGGGGACTCGGATGACAACCCGGCGGTGGATTATTAGTCATAGATGCTGTTGGATAACGATCTATGTATTATGTCGTAATGCCCAATTAAATATCATAGTAGTCAACATGTCATGTATATGCATTGTCATGCGCTCACTATTCGTCAATTGCCCAGCTGTAATTTGTTCACCCAACATGTTAGTTATCTTTTATGGAGAGACACCACTAGTGAACTGTGGACCCCGGTCCATTCTTTTACACTGATTAAACAACCACAAACTGCAAACTGTTCCTTTTTCATTCTCTGCAATTTAATACTCATTTTCCACACCATACGTTTAATCCTTTGTTTTCAGCAAGCCAGTGAGATTGACAACCTCACTGTTTCGTTGGGGCAAAGTAGTTTGATTGTGTTGTGTGCAGATTCCACGTCAACAGTCCAGACTCCCTGCGACAGCTATTTTTCTGGCGCCGTTGACAACCTTCTGAAGAGTTGCTGCTCCTACTGGTTCGATAACCTTGGTTTCTTTCTGAGGGAAAACTTGCTGCTGACTACATCATACCTTCCTCTTGGGGTCTCCCAACGAACGTGTGTTTTCACG